>JAJIBD010023209.1:0-310492 GCA_021461705.1 Cryptotis parvus | reverse complement strand
TACAGACCAATATCCCTGATGAACACGGATGCTAAGATCTTCAACAAAAATACTAGCAAACAGAATCCAAAGACTCATCAAGAAGATTATACATCATGACCAAGTAGGATTCATCCCGGGTATGCAAGGATGGTTCAACATTCGCAAGTCAATCAACATAATACATCATATCAATAAGAGAAAAAATAAAAAACCATATGATCCTATCAATAGACGCAGAGAAAGCATTTGACAAGATCCAGCACCCGTTCATGATTAAAACCCTCCAGAAAATGGGAATTGAAGGGACTTTCCTCAAGATAGTTACAGCCATCTACCAAAAGCCCACAGCGAGCATCATTCTCAATGGGGGAAAGTTGAAAGCCTTCCCCCTGAGATCAGGGACAAGGCAAGGTTGCCCACTCTCACCTCTTTTATTCAATATAGTACTGGAAGTACTTGCGATAGCAATCAGAGAAGAAAAGGACATCAAGTGCATCCAGATAGGCAAGGAAGAAGTCAAGCTATCATTATTTGCAGATGACATGATATTATACCTAGAGAACCCTAAACTCTCTACCAAAAAACTCCTAGAAACAATAGATGCATATAGTAGAGTGGCAGGATACAAAATCAACACGCAAAAGTCGGTGGCTTTCCTATATACAAATAACGAAAGAGAAGAAAGGGATATTAAGGAAAGAATTCCATTCACAATTGTGCCACAGAAAATCAAATACCTAGGAATCAACTTACCCAAGTGTGTAAAGGACCTGTACAAAGAAAACTACAAGACACTGCTCCAAGAGATAAAAAAGGGACACAAGGAAATGGAAACACATTCCCTGCTCATGGATGGAGAGAGAATCAACATTGTCAAAATGGTAATACTCCCTAGAGCTCTATACAGATTCAATGCAGTCCCTATGAGGATACCCATGACATACTTCAAAGAAATTGACCAAACAATCCTGAAATTTGTATGGAGCGATAAACCCCCCAAGGATAGCTAAAGCAATCCTCGGGAAAAAAGAAGATGGGAGGCATCACCTTACCCAACTTCAAACTGTACTACAAGGCAGTAGTAATTAAAACAGCATGGTATTGGAATAAAAAACAGACCCGTGGACCTATGGAATAGAATTGAGTATCCTGACACCCAAACTCAAACACATGATCATTTAATCTTTGATAAAGGTGCAACGAGTCTAAAATGGAGTAAGGGAAAGCCTCTTCAATAAGTGGTGTTGGGAAAACTGGACAGCGACATGTAAAAAAAATGAATTTGGACCTGTGTCTAACACCATGCACAAAAATCAGATCAAAGTGGATTAAAGATCTCAATATCAGACTTGAATCCATAAAGTACATTGAAAAAAATATAGGAAAAACCCTCCATGACATTGAAGCTAAAGGCATCTTCAAAGATGAAACATCTCTAACAAAGCAACTAGAAGAAAAGATAAATATATGGGACTACATGAAACTAAAAAGCTTCTGCACCTCAAAAGAAACAGTGACTAAGATACAAAAGCAGTCCACAGAATGGGAAAGAATATTCACCCAATACTCATCTGATAAGGGGTTAATATCCAGGATATATCAGGCACTGGTAGAACTTTTACAAGAAGAAAACAAACAACCCCATCAAAAAATGGGGAGAAGAAATGAACAGAAACTTCAGCAAGGAAGAAATTCGAATGGCCAAAAAACATATGAAAAAATGCTCATCATCACTAATCATCAGAGAGATGCAAATCAAAACAACAATGAGATACCACTTTACACCACAGAGACTGGCACATATTCAAAAGAACAAGAACAACAAGTGCTGGCGTGGGTGTGGGGAAAAAGGGGACACTCATCCATTGTTGGTGGGAATGCCGGCTGGTACAGCCTTTCTGGAAAAACAATATGGACATTCCTCCAAAGACTAGAAATTGAACTCCCATTTGACCCAGCCATACCACTCCTGGGAATCTACTCTGGGAAACCAAAAATCGCAGCGGAAACACCATCCCTACTTTTATGTTCATAGCAGCATTATTCACAATAGCCAGAATCTGGAAGCAACCCGAGGTGCCCGAAAATCGATGACTGGATAAAGAAGCTTTGGGTACATCTACACAATGGAATACTATGCAGCTGTTAGGAAAAATGAAGTTATAAAATTTGCCTACAAATGGATGGACATGGAGAAGATTATGTTGAGCGAAATTAGCCAGAAGGAGAGAGACAGTTACAGAATGACTGCATTTATCTGCATAACATAAATATATAGGTACATATTATGATACCAATATCCAAGGTCAAGTGAAACATAGATCAGGAGGTCCTGTCAAAGGTGGAAATTATCACAAACGTGTAGGTTTCAGAGGCTAGGTAAGACAGAAAATGGAACAGTGTGCTAACAATTGTGAGGGTACTAATGCCAACCTAGAACTGAGCATTAAATAGAGGCAAAAGGATACACATGACAACCCTTTAATGTATGTTCTGTAATCCATAGTCTGGAGAGGAAGGAAAAGAAAAAGATAGAGAAATGGAAAGAAATAAAGAACCTGCCATGGAGGAGGGGCTGGGGGGGGGGGGAGGGAACCGGGGGCGTTGGTGGTGGGAGATGGGCACTGGTGGCGGGATGGGTGCTGCTACACTGTATGACCAAAACCCAAATATGAACTTTTTAATTGTATATCTTTGTAATTGTAAAAATAAAAAAATTAAAAAAATAAATAAATAAAAAAAAAATAAATAAAAATAAAAAAAAAAGAACCAATTATGAACACCTTTGTAATTGTATGTCTCACGGTGGTATAATAATAAATTAAAAAAGAAAATAATACTTTGGGATAATATATCTATATATCTCATCCCTAGGTAACAGTTTACATTTACACTTTTATCTGATCTTATGTATCTAGGGAACCAGAGATTCCACTCACCTGGTGAAGCACATGACCTGTGTAGAATAATCCAACCTTCCATTCCTGGCACTTTATAGCCCCAAGCACTCTGAGTGTGATCATCAGAACAACAAACAGGGGGGAAAATGCATCTGTAAGTTAAGGAAACTTCCCCTTCATGAAATTATATTTGCTTTATTTCACTTTTTATGTGCTCTTTTTTGTAAATGTATTTATTATCCTTTTAATAGTTAAAGGTAACATGATTACAGTAGTGCTAAGTTTAGAGATTTGACAGAGTCACTACATCTCACTACCATTAAAGGATCTAGGAACCTACATCCCTATATTTTTCATCATTTTGTTTCATTTTAGTATGATAATTTATTTTTATCTATTTTATATGCAATGCTAAAATGTGTATAGTGTTTGAATTAAATTGTTTCAATTACTTTAGAGAATGTGTTATTTAAAATGACTTTTTCTTCAAAAAATAAAAACAAAATGAAAATCCTTTTTTGTTAAGTTTAAGATATTCTTTCTTAGTTCAATAAGAGAGAAAAAATTTTGAACATAAATAAATGATGTAGTGTATCATACCTTAGTAATAAAGTTAATTGATAAAGAAATCTTTGTCCCTATGAAAACAAAAAAAATATTTAATTAGGTTGAAGCAAAGCCATGACAGTCAATCTAACAGAGTTAGGAATTTGTCAGATTGGCAAGAATCATATTACATTGGTGCAACATGGAATTGGAGATGAGTGACAGCATTCAGAATAATTTAGTTTTGCCAAACTATATATATTTGAATATACAATTCATTATGTAGGCAAAGTAAGGAAGAACAACATGCTAAAAAAGGAGAAATTTGTTTTCTGATTTGAATATTTTCTTTGGGATATTTAAGTTCATGTTTGTGTTTTGTAAAAGTCTTACAGTGACAGAAAAGTTAAAATTATCAATCGTAGTAATATTTTCATGTTAAAACATATGGCATGATTATGAAGTTAATGATGTATTTAATCTGGAATGAAATAAAATGTATTAGAATCAAACATAACTCATTGCATAAAGCTTGACACTTAGGAGCAAACACTTTTCATGCCGTATTACCCTAGTCGGTGCCCTTCCAGTTACAGGTTAATTTCTCTCATGTTGGTGACTCTTATTATTATTTATTAATCTTAACTAATTATATGTGCCTTTCTTTTTATTTTTGCTTGCTTGATTTTTTTTTAAAATTTTTTTTTTATTTTTAAAATTACAAAGATATACAATTAAAAAGTTCATTTTTGGGTTTTGGTCAAACAGTGTTGCAGCACCCATCCCGCCACCAGTGCCCATCTCCCACCACCAACATCCCCGGTTCCCTCCCCTCCCCCCAGCCCTGCTCCATGGCAGGTTCTTGATTTCTTTCCATTTCTCTCTCTCTTTCTCTTTTCCTTCCCCTCCAGACTATGAATTACAGAACATACATTAAAGGGTTGTCATGTGTATCTTTTTGCCTCGATTTAATGCTCAGTTCTAGGTTGGCATTAGTACCCTCAACAATTGTTAGCACACTGTTCCATTTCTGTCTTACCTAGCCTCTGAATCCCACACGTTTGTGATAATTTTCACCTTTGACAAGACCTCCTGATATATGTTTCACTTGACCTTGGATATTGGTATCATAATATGTACATATATATTTATGTTATGCAGATAAATGCAGTCATTCTGTATCTGTCTCTCTCCTTCAGGCTAATTTAGCTCAACATAATCTTCTCCATGTCCATCCATTTATAGGCAAATTTTATAACTTCATTTTTCCTAACAGCTGCATAGTATTCCATTGTGTAGATGTACCAAAGCTTTTTATCCAGTCATCGATTCTCGGGCACTCTGGTTGCTTCCAGATTCTGGCTATTGTGAATAATGCTCCTATGAACATAAAAGTAGGGATGGTGTTTCCGCTGCGTATTTTTGGCTTCCCAGAGTAGATTCCCAGGAGTGGTATCGCTGGGTCAAATGGGAGTTCAATTTCTAGTCTTTGGAGGAATGTCCATATTGTTTTCCAGAAAGGCTGTACCAGCCGGCATTCCCACCAACAATGGATGAGTGTCCCCTTTTCCCCACACCCACGCCAGCACTTGTTGTTCTTGTTCTTTTGAATATGTGCCAGTCTCTGTGGTGTAAAGTGGTATCTCATTGTTGTTTTGATTTGCATCTCTCTGATGATTAGTGATGATGAGCATTTTGTCATATGTTTTTTGGCCATTCGAATTTCTTCCTTGCTGAAGTTTCTGTTCATTTCTTCTCCCCATTTTTTAATGGGGTTGTTTGTTTTCTTCTTGTAAAGTTCTACCAGTTCCTGATATATCCTGGATATTAACCTCTTATCGGATGTGTATTGGGTGAATATTCTTTCCCATTCTGTGGACTGCTTTTGTATCTTAGTCACTGTTTCTTTTGAGGTGCAGAAGCTTTTTAGTTTCATGTAGTCCCATATGTTTATCTTTTCTTCTAGTTGCTTTGTTAGTGATGTTTCATCTTTGAAGATGCCTTTAGCTTCAATGTCATGAAGGGTTTTTCCTATATTTTCTTCAATGTACTTTATGGATTCAAGTCTGATATTGAGATTACTTTGAGAGCCTGTATGCCGTGAAACATGAGAATCTAGAAGAAATGGATCAATTCCTGAAGTCCTATAACCTCCCACGGCTGAAACAAGAAGACCTCCAATACCTGAATAAACCCATCACCATCGAGGAAATAGAAACAGTAATTAAAAAGTCTTCCCAAACACAAAAGCCAAGGTCCAGACGGATTCCCTAGTGAATTCTACCAAACCTTTAAGGAGGACCTACTGCCTGTCCTGTTCAAGCTCTTCCAGGAAATAGAAGAAACAGAAACACTCCCAAACAGCTTTTTACGAGGCACATATCACCCTGATACCCAAAGCAGGGAGAGACAACACAAAGAAAGAAAACTACAGACCAATATCCCTGATGAACACGGATGCTAAGATCATCAACAAAATACTAGCCAACAGAATGCAAAGACTCATCAAGAAGATTATACATCATGACCAAGTAGGATTCATCCCGGTATGCAAGGATGGTTCAACTTTCCAAGTCAATCAACATAATACATCATATCAATAAGAAAAAAAATAAAAACCATATGATCCTATCAATAGACGCAGAGAAAGCATTTGACAAGATCCAGCACCCGTTCATGATTAAAACCCTCCAGAAAATGGGAATTGAAGGGACTTTCCTCAAGATAGTTACAGCCATCTACCAAAAGCCCACAGCGAGCATCATTCTCAATGGGGAAAAGTTGAAAGCCTTCCCCCCTGAGATCAGGGACAAGACAAGGTTGCCCACTCTCACCTCTTTTATTCAATATAGTACTGGAAGTACTTGCCATAGCAATCAGAGAAGAAAAGGACATCAAGGGCATCCAGATAAGCAAGGAAGAAGTCAAGCTATCATTATTTGCAGATGACATGATATTATACCTAGAGAACCCTAAACTCGCTACCAAAAAACTCCTAGAAACAATAGACACATATAGTAGAGTGGCAGGATACAAAATCAACACGCAAAAGTCGGTGGCTTTCCTATATACAAATAACGAAAGAGAAGAAAGGGATATTAAGGGAACAATTCCATTCACAATTGTGCCACAGAAAATCAAATACATAGGAATCAACTTACTCAAGTGTGTAAAGGACCTGTATAAAAGAAAACTACAAGACACTGCTCCAAGAGATAAAAAGAGGACACAAGGAAATGGAAACATATTCCCTGCTCATGGATGGGGAGAATCAACATTGTCAAAATGGTAATACTCCCTAGAGCTCTGTACAGATTCAATGCAATCCCTATAAGGATACCCATGACATTCTTCAAGGAAATTGACCAAACAATCCTGAAATTTGTATGGAACGATAAACCCCCAAGGATAGCTAAAGCAATCCTCGGGAAAAAGAAGATGGGGAGGCATCACCTTACCCAACTTCAAACTGTACTACAAGGCAGTAGTAATTAAAACAGCATGGTATTGGAATAAAAACAGACCCGTGGACCTATGGAATAGAATTGAGTATCCTGACACCCAACCTCAAACGTATGATCATTTAATCTTTGATAAAGGTGCAACGAGTTTAAAATGGAGTAAGGAAAGCCTCTTCAATAAGTGGTGTTGGGAAAACTGGGCAGCGACATGTAAAAAGAATGAATTTGGACCTGTGTCTAACACCATGCACAAAAATCAGATCAAAATGGATTTTGCTTGCTTGATTTTTTGCTTTAAATTTGTTTATCATGAACCACTTCCTCATTTCACATCAATTAAGATCAAGTTTTCATGCAAATACCTCTGGAAACATTTTTTAAATTTTTCATTTCTACTTTGGTTTAATAGATTGCTTTCTACTTGTTTGTTAATCGCCAGAACATTTAGTCATTATTTTTATTTTAGCATAAGTGTCTTCCTGCTTTATTATAATGTAAGTGTTTGTATAATCCATTATAAAATGAGCATTTTTAAATTGTGTGCTGCCTACTCCTTAAATTTCAAATGTCTAAAGCTAAAGGTGGCAGGGCTGGAGAGATTGCACAGCTGCTAGGACAATTTTATTGCACGTGGCTGATCAGAGTATAATCCGTGGTCCTGATGTGTCTCCTGAGCTCGTCAGAGGTGACCTCTGAACGGAGAGACAGGAGCAGACCTTGAGTCCTGCCTAATGTGAGCTCCCAGACAACAACAAAAAATGATGTTAAATATATGCAGTAAGCTACTGAGTTGTACCCTATTTTAGTTTGTGAATACTATTCACTTATATAGAATACAAAGTTACCATGTGTTATTTTCATATGTTATAAGCAAATCAACAAAAATATTAAAGGGATGAGTTGTAAATGTTTACATTAAAAGATGATATAAATATATTTGGGGTTTCTAATTTTCTGGTCAACTCTCTATGAAGTAAAAGCCATAGGTTTTTAAATAGGTATACTAAGACTTTATCTAAAAATTGCTTTTGTTTAAATCAATATTTATTAATCTGTTATACTTGGCCATTTAGTTAAAAACGATGATATATTGGTTAAAGAACAGTTTACTAAGGATTTTCCACTTAAAACAAACTTGTCTTTGTTTTGCATAGTGAAAACTTGGAGTGGAGATGTGATGAAAAGGCAAAAACAAATTTATAGGAGTAGTGCCTGGAAAGCAAGCATAGGTGAGCAGAATTTGTTTAAAGGAGAAAAGAAAAGAATAAAGTTAATACTTTGTTAAATTATCTAGGTGAACTTCACAGATTAAGTTTCTTTGTAGAAGTTTGTCTCAATTTATGTCCTTTTTTGTAAAAATTGATTAAGACACATTTTGAAACAATTCAAAATAACAAAAACAACGGTATTTTACTTTTGGACTTCTATTATATTACAAATATTATTAACTTTAAACTCCATTACCCAAAACAAGAATAGTTAAAAAAAAAAACTCTTTGGTGCTCACAGCTTTTGCTCTTAGAGATAAAAAGGAAGTCATTCATTCAAATCCTTTAACTTCCAAGTCTTCACAGAGGGGATCTTGGATCAATATGACTTGGAGCCACCAATTAATCCTTACTTGATTAAAATTTAAAATATGGAAGGGAACACTATTCTAGTGTGACATTAAAATCAATCTCTTTATTGATGTGAATACAAGGAAAGAGAAGTTGGCATTATCTCTTTCTTCTTTGGTCTTTTTTGGAGTATAATGAGAATTTATCCTTTATTACACTATCATAGACAATATTCACATATGTTTAGAACATGTAGGAATATGCATATCACAATCTAAAATATAGTTTAAATTTCAAGTTTTGAAAAGAGATATGGGTTAATGTGTTCATAAAGTATACAAATTTGGGGCATTTTTATTATATATAGACTTTCATCATTAAAGAGGCAAATTGACTAATCTCATTATCTCAAGCATTTACACAAATAATTTCAATAATTTTGCCAGCTTGGTGTTTATTTCCTTCTTTGTACTCATAGTTATCTGTATTTCATATATTTATGTTGAGGCAGGAGTGATAGTACAGTGGGTAGGGCATTTGCCCTGCATGTGGCTGACCCGGTTCAATCCCCAGCATCCAATATAGCCCCAGGCACTGCCAGGAGTAATTCCTGAGTGAAGAGCCAGGAGTAACCCCTGAGCATCGCTGGGTGTGACCCAAAAAAAGCAAATATATATATATATATATATATATATATATATATACATATATACACATATATATTTATTTATTTTACATATAAAGGTATTTATGTTTATATATATTTGTTTTTATGCATTTATAAAATTCATCTTACTTTTTTCATCAAAAATTAATATACAAAATCCCATTTGTCTTTGTAGTAATTTCAAAAGCATGTTTTTCTGATAATAAAATCCCATCTGGTATTAACATTCCTTCTCGATATGTATCAGAACTAATTAGAATTAGGATATTGCAATAACGTGTACCTAAAGCATCTAAACTATTTTTTTCTCTTTTAGCCATTGTTGGTTCTGATAGTCTCCTATTACCCTGAATTTTTTAACAACTAAAGAGAAATAACATAAAGGTATTTACATATATCTTCAGGCCCCTAGGTAAAAAGTGACTTAAGTTTATAATTGTCAGCTTATAACCTGAGAGCATTATAGGAATCAGGATCCTCTGTTATAAGAGCAACTTTTTTGAGCACTGCTTATTGGTTTATTTAAATTATTAAATTATTTACATAATTATCACTGGAGTGATAGCACAGCGGGTAGGGCATTTGCCTTGTTCAGCTGGGCAGATAATCACTTAAAACAAACTGTTTTATGAAGCCATTACAAAATATCTTCTGAAGGGTTGAAGTGATAGCACAGGGTGTAATGCTCTTGCCTAGGCACGCAGTTGACCTAGGTTCAATCTTTGGCACCACATACAATATGGTGAGTCCCTGAATGCAGAGCAAGGAGTACATCCTGAGCAAATGTGTCCCACCCACTACTCCACCACCCCCACACAAAGAAAACAGTATTTTACTCATGGGATCTAATATTTTTAAACTAACTGAGCCTATCCTAAAAGATAACTAAGAATAAGAAGGTCATTTCAGATTAAGTATTTAGCTATAGAAAAAATTGCAGGTGTTTCAAATATTAGGCTTCAAAATATTATTTTTTTTCTCCACATGGACCTCTGGATAAAATAAGACACAATTATTTCAACTGTCATTTTAGGAACTATGGAACAAGGTGGGATCATGAATATATTGGAAAACTATGAACAGATCCACACTAAATGTTTATTCATTGGGACATATGAGTATCCAATAGAATCAATCGAGCTCAATTACATTTCTTTGTAATTTTGTAGGGATTAATTTAAGTTCATGGCCACTTTCATCTAATTGTTTTGGTATTTATTGTTTTCCTGTTCTAATTCCTATAAGGGTTATTAGATTAGCTTTTTGGAGTCTCTTACAGAAATCATAAAATGGGCTTTTTCGTTTGTTTTTGTTTTTGGAAATATATTTGGGAGTGCTCTGGGGTTTTCCTGGCTCTACACTCAGGAATTACTCCTGGCAGTGCTCATGGATCATCCACAATGCCATTGAACACACCACAAATCCATGTGGATTGAACCTACACACAGGGCAATAGCACTCATGCTGCAGCATCACTCTGACACCTACAAAGGACTTTTTAAAAATATATTCAAGCAATTGTTCGTTTTTTTCTTCAAAATAGAAAATGTATATCCTTTTCTAACTTCTAGTTTGGAGATTAGGGTTCAAAGAGTTTTTATGACTTAAAATAATTTAAATTATTAAATTATTTAAATAATTATCACTGGAGTGATAGCACAGCGGGTAGGGCATTTGCCTTGCAACCACTGACTGGGGTTCAATCCTCAGCATCCCATATGGTTCTCTGAACACTACCAGGAGTAATGCCTGAGTGCAGAGCTAGGAGTAACTCCTGAGCATTGCTGGTTGTGACCCAAAAACTTAAAACAATTCACAATTAAATTCAAGAATTAATGGAAAATGGCAGACCTCATGGAGTGGGTTGTCATCTGGGTTCTTGCAAGGCTCTGCTGTGGTGGCGGGCCAGGGCTAGAACCAGCCATCCCTCTCAGGCATCTTGGGATTAGCTGGGCACAGGGAGAGGCGGTAGCAGCTCTGCCTCATGTCTGTGAGTCTCTGGGTCAGCATTCCTGGGCCGGACTTGAAAAAAAATTGCTGCAGATTTGGTCTCGATGAGCCGGGCTGTGATCAGCTCTCTTGCTGGGTGGAGTTCTGACGAGAGGGGTGTCAGGATGTGGAAAACGGCAGTCCTCATGGAGTGGGGGGTTGTCTGGCTCTGCTGGGGTGGCAAGCCAGAACTAGAACCCATATCCTTCCCAGATATTTAATTTAAGTTGAAACAGTTTTTCAATTTAAATTATATATCTCTTTATTTTTAAATATTAAATTATGTCTATTAATATTTCGGGCTTAAGTACTTTTAAAATTAGGTATCCCAGTTTTATAACCACATTTCATACTACATCTGTCAAAGTCTTTATAGAACTACTCAAAAATGCATTTCCTACATTTCCTAGTATATGTACTTTCATTGGTATATGAACTAGTATATGAACATTCATTGGTTCAGATGTTTCAATATATTAGATAACAAAGTGTCCCAGTACAGATACATGTTTTATTGACATTTTTCTTCTTTATTATGCAATACAAAAATAAAACCTCTCAAGTTTATTAAAAGATTAGTACATTATTAAAACATATTTTTAGCAAAATGGAAAATAAAACCACTTCAGTTGAAGTAATAAAATACTAACTCTGGCAACTTGGGGAAATGGATACACACACATTGTTGCAGGACTCCTAAGGGCCGCTGCATCTGCTCTGGATTGCCTCCCCGCAAATCACTCCGTAGATAAGGGGTAGTCTAAATGTGGCAGTTTATCCGACCATGTATGCTGTACTAGCTGGTATAAATATTCTCCCATGCTATCACAATCATCGTGGGACTAGCTAGATCTTACCAGCATATTAGCCTGGCCACGTAGGACACCTAAGTAATTAGACCAGAGAGAAATGCTGTTTGCTTCCAAGCAAACAAGCATGGCTCCCCTGATATACTCAAAGACAACTAAAATATAAAACTACAATGAAGTAGAGGAGACTTGTGAAGGCTTGGAGAAATATTTAACTGGCATTGGTGTTGGTCAAGGTACAGAGACATGCCATCTCAGAAGCCCCCTTCTCTACACTACAAAAGCATTCCTAAGCAGATTTCGCTCAAAACATTAGCACAGTAAAGGCCCTAGGTGAGGTGCAGGGAGGGATTACCTAAGGGCATTGAACCCTCCCCTGCTTTCCATAACAGTGGGAGGAAGGTCTGAGTTACAGGGATATAAACTAGCCGGTTCCCGCTCTCCCTTCCTTCCTTGTGGGATCTCTCTCCTTGTGAGCGTTCATTCCCCTTGGAAGCTTTTACACTTGGTGGTCGCCATCTTGGCCTACACGTGGCTGGGGTTCTAGCCTGGAATCCTAAGCATCGGATTTTTCCTTTTGCTGATTTGTATGCCTGAACCTGTGATAAGTAAAGCCTTTTAAAACTGCATCGGATTCCTGAGTTTTCATCCGTTCCTCGCCGGCTTCGGAGGTAGAAGGGAACTTCGCTTCCCGGCACTGTCGGGGACACCGGCGAGCACCCCGACAACACATTATTATTTGGTTTAAAGCCCAGATATTGCTCAATGCATATCTTCTATCTTTGTTTACCACACTTAGTATGACATCTTCATATATATTTCCATCATTCCTAATAACTCAACTTTCCTCATATTTTTTTTAAATATGTATTTTCTCCTCCAGAAGTTTTAACATTTTTGGTTTGTTGTGTGATAGGATTCAACTCTAGTCACATACCAGGTACAATTAGCAATAGTTGTGGAATTCAGAAAATAGAAAAAAATATTTCATTTTATAGCAAGCCTAACATAAAATCAGTAATGAGTAATTAAGAGGAAAAATATTTTATTTTTTAGAAAATGATGAGGAACAAAGGTTTGTTTAAAAGAAAGACTCAAGAAAATATTAGTTTTAATGTTACTGTTTGAATTTATTGGTATATATTGTGACCTAGGTGTATAAAGAGAAAAAAAATAATTAAATTTTACAATTCTGGAAGTAGAAATATGGGTTATTTAGCAGTTATGTTGATAGTATGGTTGAATTTTTGCTGAATGAGATTTTTAAATTTTGATATATTTATGCTGATACTTTTCACGATCACGATCTTCCCGTTGATCATCTATTTGCTAGAGCGGGCACCAGTAATATCTCTATATGTCCTGTCTCATGCCAGTAGAGCCAGGGGCATCGGCTTGCTACAGGAACATAAAGAGCCTCAAACCATTATATTAGGTCATGGGAATGACCTAATATAATTGTTACTGGAATTTGGCATATCATATACAACACGAGAAGCTTGCCAGGCTGGCCGAGCAGGAGGCAAACTCTTTTAAACACCTCCAAATAAAGCATTTATTGATGAACCGTGCGGCCGCAAGCAGCTTTGCGAGCCGGGCTGTGATGGGCTGGTCTGCTGGGTGGAGTTCTGAAGAGAGGGAAGTCCAGAAGTGGAAAATGGCGGCGCCTGTGGAGTGAGGAGGCGGTGGTCTGGCTGTTTGTGAGGCTCTGCCAAGGTGGTGGGCCAGGGCTAGAACCCGCCATGCCTCCCGACTGCCTCATGAACGGCTTTGCACAGGGAGAGCAAGGAACAGCTCTGCCCCATGTGTGAGAGTCTCTGGACCAGCATACCTGGGCCGGATTGAGGAAAAAAGCTACGGCAGGGTGGGTGTCGGTGATCCGGGCTGTGATGGGCTGGTCTGCTGGGTGGAGTTCTGACGAGAGGGAAGTCCAGAAGTGGAAAATGGCTGATACTTTTACATGGAAGATATTAACTCTGGGTATACAAGGAATTTGTATCTGACGATCACTATGCTAAAACAAAGTACATACAATGAATTATTTGTTACTAAAGCATATATAATATTTTGAAAATGTATTAGTTTTGATTCTATTTGTTACTTTTTTTTCCTACCTGAGCTATAACTGTCATTATACAGTAATTTATATATAAACCCAAAATGGTTTCCCTGCTTCTTCTTTTTCTAATTTTAGTGTCGTATTATAATAGTAAAATATTTAATTTTAGTGGAATAATCAAATAATATATTTCACTCAAATTTTAGCTAGAGTTTGTCATTTGACTCATAGCAATATATCTTAACCAAAAGTGTGCTTTTAATTTTTGCTCTTCAAATCCCAAATACTGAGTATGTTCATATCCCAATTTTTCCTTTGTCTTTTTTAAATTTTTTATTTACTTCATTTAAACATCATGATTTACAAAGGTGTTCACAATATAGTTGTTTCAGGTATTCAATATCCAACACCAGTCCCACTACCTATGTGCCCTTACCACCACCAAAGACCCTAGTTTCCCACCCACCTCCCCAAGCCTGATCCCTTAGCATACACTAATTAATATATTTTATATTGCTTATTAGAACATATATCTTGTAATGGTGTTGCTAAAGTCATGACTTTTTACTGAGCTGTTACATGCAAATCGAGCCATCTCTTGTTGCTTTCAGTTATTGAACTTAGTAGACACCTACTCACTTTTTACCAAAGTTGTTCACATTAGTTTGTTACAGACATGCAATTTTCAACCCAAATCCCACCACCATTGCAACTTCACATCACCATAGTTTCTAATCTTCACTGCCACCCATTAAGTCAGCCCCTGTAGTAGACTCTCAATATTTTATTTTATATGGCTTGTGTAGATAATTTGCTATAAATGCTCAAGAAATATTTTCTTAAAAGAAAGTTAGTGAAGATTGTTCAATCTTATTATGGAACCATTAAGCCATTATATAAGAAATTATTGATATGTTGCTATAGGATAGGTATTGTGTGTATGTATTCCTTTATTGCTTGTCTTCTACTTTGCATCCCATTTAATGTGGTGTATTACTCCCTTATATTAGTATTATAGAGTTTGAGTTGTCATCCTTCCAACACTCATCATTAAATTTCGTCTTGAGGAAGTATTGCTGTTAACAAGACAATAAAATTTTTATGATTTAGGGTACAGTGCTGACTCATCATGTCCACCACCAAAGCACAAATCCCTCCCTCTACCACATATATGTATTGCCCTTTCAGCACACTCTTCTCTATGACAGCCTTGAATCTAAGGCCAAGATTTGGATGTTTGCTCTTGGAGGACATTTCCTATTCTTGCTTTGTGTCTCTTTTCCTTTTGTTTTCTTTGGGGTCACACTTAGCATTGTTTAGGGCTTATTCCTGGCTCTGTACTCAAAAGATCACTCCTGTTGGGCTCCAGGGATCATATGGTATGTCAGATATCAAACTGTGAGCACCACCATGACATAGACCTACTTGGACAAAAGGACTGGAAAGCTGGAAAGCAAGAGATGAATGGGCATACCTAAACCAGACCTAGATCAAGGGGTGCCCCCAGGGTTCTCCCAGGAGGAGTAGGGACAAGTTGTATTACCAACAGAAAAGAGCTCATTAAACGGAAGTATGCAGATCTGATAACCTGATCAGTATATGTTAACCACTGTCTTCTGTTTCTGTCTGACCTTCTGCTTTACTTAAACAGAAGTTAAGAATAGAGAATAAACATTTGAACACTATGGTGAAAATGTAGGAAAGCAGTTCCAGGTCTTTGAGTCCTTTTTGTCTTGCTAACCCCTAGAACTGAACTCTAATAAATCTGTGCTCTGAACTCACTGTTGTGCTTGTGTGTGTCTGTGATTTGTGGTGACTGAACAAATCCCAGGTTCTTGGCTTCAAGGCAAGTGCTTCAGAACCTACCAATTTATATTGAAAGACATTGAGAGAGATGTGGGGTTAGAAAGAGATGGAGATGTGTGTCAAAGAGAGAAGACAAGCTTCTTCACACGGTGTCAAAAACCTTGAATGGCTTCAATGTCTTTTGAAGAAGGTTATAAGCAATTGCTTCCAATTGTCTTAGCCTGGAGTTCTCTCTGTGTACATAAAGGAATCTAAATGCCTTGGAGAGTTCCAAGACCCCATATTTCTAATAAATATAACTCTTTTCTATTTATATTAAGAGCTTTAGAATCTTCCGTAGCTTCTCCTTCTAAAGGGGTTCACACTTCTCTGGGTGGGGCTCCTCACCCTCCCCACCATCAGGGTGGTGCCTCTGATTCTCCAGTTCCAAAGAACTCAGGATTTGCATCTCAAAGAGAGGTCTTATTCATGCCTTTGGGCTTCTGTGCTCCGCAGTTTCTTTTTAATTTCATTACAAAAATCCCCTACAAAATACTTGCCTACAAAATATCCCCCTTAGAGATTTCACCCCATTAAATCTTAAAGGGCACCTGTAACTTCTTCAGGCTGACCAAAGGGCAAAAACTGTCTCAGCAAGGGAGGGAAATCTCTTGCTATCTTATTATTAATGGGGGTCAGGCAGTGGATTATTGAGTTTCTGAATTGTCACTCTAAAAGACAAATCATATAGATTAGAAACATTTAAAAATATATATCAGGCCCTGGAGGAGTAAAGCTTTCTCTGGCACTGAGAGGACAAAGATTTAAGAGAAGAAAACAATTGTCATGGCACAGACTTTTGTTCTTTTATTTATTTATTTATTTACTGATAAATCTATTGTTTAAAAAATTACTAGTTGCTGCTTTTATTGATCACTTGTAAAGGAATGTTCAAGTTAGACATACTTAGCTATTTTTGTTTGGCTTTCCTTTTTCTTTCTTCTTCTTTTTTTTTTTTTTTGACCCCCTTCCCTCCATTCCTCACCTCAGTGTTGGAATTTCTTAAACATAAGTTCTCAGTAACTTATTTTGATTAGCACTTTGTCAGAGTTCGATTGCTGAAAATACTGTTTAAAATTGTCACACAATTATTTGTAAAACTTAGTGCCTCTAATAGATCTGTGTCTGTGACACATGTTAAATGGTCGTAGTCACTCAGAGAAATATTAATAGATGTAACTTTTAAGCCACACAACTAGTGACATTCAAAAAGGGGCCAATAAAGTTTATGAGTCTAAATTTTATTCTTTTTCCTTTTAGGGTCAAACTCGGCTATCATCAGGGGATACTCCTAGTTCTGCACTCAAAAATTACTCCTGATAGTGCTCAGAGTATCATATGGGATGCCAGGGATTGAATCCAGGGCCTGCCATGTACAAGGCAAATGCCCCAGAGGCTGTACTATCGTTCATTCCAAGTCTAAATTTTAACATATACTTTAAATAATCTTTATGTTGAGTTTCACTGGTATATAAATAAAGAGAAATTGAAAGCAAGTTTCAAAAAATATATGGAAATGTTACTATCTTCCATATGTGTTACAGTCATTTTTTCACTATTTGAATAGTAGTGCATAATTAGTATAGTTTCTCTCTAATTAAAATGAAAACTACTTCAAGATTAATGGTAGTTTTCCTAATAATGTTTTAAGTTTTGAGTTTTTTATAAGAAGATGTGCATATATAGGGCTATGTCATCTAGCATATATGTATACATTTATAATTTATATGCCTGTGTGATCGCATGCTTATTTGTATAAACTTTGTATGACATATAGTTTATAAACATTTCATAAGTAATATTAAAGATGTTAGTTTAATTTTAACACAAAGTATGTTTTATAAAATTATGCAAAACAAAAAAATAGACATTAAATCTGATATTAAATTAAGCTAAACAGAGTACAGTATCATTTTTAAAATGAACCTTTTCATACCACAAAAGACACTCCTCTTTCCTGCAGGCACTAATATAAAATCAAGCCCACATTATTATGAAACTATTATGAAGATTGTTTTGAATAGCAAAACGCCCATAATAAAATCATGTTATATTTAATGATACCAGGTTGGAAGATATAATAAACAATGATTCTTTATTAGGAGTCTGTTTATAATGATTTGGTTGGTTGAATGACATTACAAATTAAAGCTAATTGACACAGAAAATGACACTACATAAACATTAAATATAGTCATAATTTGATTGCTGTTTAATCTCGAAGTGTTTGTAGATGATAAGAATAAACCTCATAAAATAATTTTAAAATGGAAGCTGCAAAAGGTGAAGAATTATAAGGAAGCAGTTGACCAGCTTAGAATGCAACTTAAAATCCTCATCCTCCCTTCTCTTTTTACAATACGCAACAAGCTGAAAGAGCAGGCTGCCAAAGCCTAATGCACAGTCATTTTCATCTGCTCATTTTATTTCTATTGCCAATTATCCTTAATTATTGAAAACTTTTTTTCCATGTGTAATGGATGCTGAAATGTTAGTATGCTCATTAAACTGAAACTCTAGACAGAGCAATAGATTCTGATAAGCACTGGTTTGTTACAGGTCTGAAATTTCTAGTATTCCTTACTCTATTAACTTCAAATTCATATTCCACAAAACATTTACTTAGAATTAATAATAATTATTTTTTTGAAGTCAGGGAACCTCATAAAGTGGTCAAAAAGATAAAAATACCAGAATAATTTAAGTTGGTAAGCATGAAGGACAATGGAATAAATGTTCCCTTAAGTAAACGTATCAACCCTTTAGATAGAAGCAAAATTTTCCCCATTTTGCCTCTAAATTCTGCTAACACTTCCTATGCAGATGGGTACCCTGTCGATATTCCAGTAAAGAGATATTAATGGACAGAAGCTATGGCAAATAAAAAACTATAACTTGGGGGCGGAGTGATAGCCCAGCGGGTAGGGCGTTTGCCTTGCACGTGGTTGGCCCATGCCGGCCTGGGTTCGATCCCGGCATCCCATATGGTCCCCCGAGCACTGCCAGGAGTAATTCCTGAGTGCAGAGCCAGGAGAAACCCCTGAGCATCGCCGGTGTGACCCAAAAAAGCAAAAAAAAAAAACAAAACTATAACTTAATATGTATAGTATATCTTAAAAGTCACAGCTGATACTATAGATTGAATATATGCTAGGCTTCACATAAACTCAAAATTTAACTATTTTTTAAATTTCTTTTTTTATATATTTTTAGGTTAGCATTACTTACATGAACCAATCTGAGTTATATTTGGAAGGGTAGTCATTCCATTTTATTGGTAATAAACTCACTTTATTTAATCAATTAATTTACCTATATGTTTATTTATTTTTGCCAATCAGTCTCAGTATCAAAGTGGGAGTTGATGGAGTTTTTTTTTCCATAGTTCTGCACATTCTAGTCATTCTGCTGCTTTTCTTCCCCTGCTCATTCAGCTTTTCTTCTCAAAGTCCAATTTGATCTTCACTGACCTCAGGTTCCATACTAGATGCAAAATGCTGGCTCAAAAAGAATGTTTCACTTTACTACTAGAGTACTTAAGTAATTTATAAGCTTTGCAAAAAGTCTATGTGAAAAATTGATTGACAGTTCAATTTCTATGATTGAAGTTTTACTGATTTATTGGCTATCCGAACTCAGCAGCTACTAGGTTTTTGCTAAGCGTAATAAATAAATATAAAAACAGTACAGGGCTCCTTTTAAAATACTCAATGATTAAGAAAATTAAAACATTAATAAGACTACTTTTCAGAATTATTTTTAAAAAAAGGATGTTAAATATGTTTAAACATATGTTGAAAATAGTATTGAGAGAGAGTTATAGTGTAGTGGGTATGCAATTGACAAGCAAGGGAGTGACCTAGGTTAGATCACTAAAATCCCACAAGATCCCTCAAACACTGTCAGGAGTAATTCCTGAGTGTAGAACCAGGAGTAACCCATTAGTATTTCTGGGTGTGACTCCCTAAAAATATAACATATATTATATTATTTTATGTAGTATATATTATTAAATGTAATATTAAAAGAAATAGCACTAAACTTAACTAGCTTCTGTATGGCAGAATGATTTATTTTCTTATATAGTCCACCACATTCAAGTAGTAATATGTATTAAATATTTAGAGCTTTTAATAAAGCTATTTAGAAAATTCTGCAAAAATAATATGAAAGAATGGATAATAATTATTTTTGTATATCTTACAATTGGTATATATTCTGTTTATTTCCCCAACAATCTTAATCTAGTTTAGCTAGCAACAACTAAGTTTAAAATCTTACACACATATAATAAACTTGAAGCCAAAGATGCCACATCTCAAGTAATAAGTAATAAAACAGGTGTCTATGATGGTCTATGTATGAAGAATTCTATTATGAGATTTACAGATGTATAACCAGAGACTAGTACAATTGATAAGGCATTTGTCTTTCACATGACTGTCCTGAGTTCAAACCTCAGCAACAGAGTCATCTGATGTGATCACTGAGCACAGAGAATGAAGTAAGCTCTGAGCATTACCAGACATGCACCCTCAGAGAAAAGAATATTCCAGATATGATTATTGTCATCTGAAATTTTAAATTCTGTAGTTTTTCCTATCAGACACCATCTCTGCCCTCCCTAATCTTGCAGGTGGCATGTGATGCTTTAATTGTCTACTTCCATATATATATATTTGGACTGTAAGCTTCTATAAGTTGCTTTATCTACAGTTTTCCCACACTAGTGCTTCTGCAGGCAAAAATTCTCAAAGTCATCATTAGAATCCCTTGTAATTAGTTGTTCAACTTTACCTCTTGAGAGTTTTCCATAGACCTGGATGATTGTTCCTGACTTCTATTACTGATTAGACCCATGAGTCATAAATAGAGTCATTTACCAAGTTAGTCTAATCACATTTTCAGATACTATATAGTATCAAACTTGTTTTCAAACTATGCATTGTTTATATAATGAGTAATTTCACAATGATCTAATGCTGATTTCTTTAATGAAAATCTGTTAATTCATCTTTCTCTTTCACACTTTTACTATAATCAGTAAGGTCATAAAAGTTTGAGGTTTCTTATTTTCCTCAAAAATTAGGCGGCTCCAAGAGGCGGGAATCACTGGGAAGTCGTCAGATGGAGGCGTGGTCTTCCCTTCCCCACGCCATCTTGTCGAGCCTGGTGGCCCGCCCACGGGCCAGCATACAGGGGCCTTCACGGACGGCTGGGGAGGCTGGCGCTCGGCTCTAGCCAGGCCTAGCTGACCATGGAACCCCGAGGAGGGCAGATGGGTTCTGGGAGTGGGCCCGTCACCTCTGAGGGGTCCCGGAAGCAGCCGGATGAAACTCGTCCATCACACTAGCCACCACTTTTGCTGCCTGGACGCTGCGAAACTGCTTCAGACCAGATCAACAGAGCAAAGCCAGTTCGAGCTCAGGTAGGCGGCTCCAAGAGGCGGGAATCACTGGGAAGTCGTCAGATGGAGGCGTGGTCGTCCCTTCCCCCTCCATCTTGTTGAGCCTGGTGGCCCTGCCCACGAGCTGCCCACGGGCCAGCATACAGGGCCTTCACGGACGGCTGGGGAGGCTGGCGCTCGGCTCGCGCCGGGCCTAGCTGACCATGGAACCCCGAGGAGGGCAGATGGGTTTTGGGAGTGGGCCCGTCGCCTCTGAGGGGTCCCGGAAGCAGCCGGATGAAACTTCGCCCATCACACTAGCCACCACTTTTTGCTGTCCGGACGCTGCGAAACTGCCTCAGACCAGATCAACAGAGCAAAGCCAGTTCGAGCTCAGGTCGGCGGCTCCAAGAGGCGGGAATCACTGGGAAGTCGTCAGATGGAGGCGTGGTCGTCCCTTCCCCCTCCATCTTGTCGAGCCTGGTGGCCCTGCCCACGAGCTGCCCACGGGCCAGCATACAGGGCCTTCACGGACGGCTGGGGAGGCTGGCTCTCGGCTCGCGCTGGGCCTAGCTGACCATGGAACCCCGAGGAGGGCAGATGGGTTTTGGGGAGTGGGCCCGTCGCCTCTGAGGGGTCCCGGAAGCAGCCGGATGAAACTCGTCCATCACACTAGCCACCACTTTTGCTGTCTGGACGCTGCGAAACTGCTTCAGACCAGATCAACAGAGCAAAGCCAGTTCGAGCTCAGGTCGGCGGCTCCAAGAGGCGGGAATCACTGGGAAGTCATCAGATGGAGGCGTGGTCGTCCCTTCCCCCCTCCATCTTGTCGAGCCTGGTGGCCCTGCCCACGAGCTGCCCACGGGCCAGCATACAGGGCCTTCACGGACGGCTGGGGAGGCTGGCTCTCGGCTCGCGCTGGGCCTAGCTGACCATGGAACCCCGAGGAGGGCAGATGGGTTTTGGGAGTGGGCCCGTCGCCTCTGAGGGGTCCCGGAAGCAGCCGGATGAAACTTCGCCCATCACACTAGCCACCACTTTTGCTGTCCGGACGCTGCGAAACTGCCTCAGACCAGATCAACAGAGCAAAAGCCAGTTCGAGCTCAGGTCGGCGGCTCCAAGAAGCGGGAATCACTGGGAAGTCGTCAGATGGAGGCGTGGTCGTCCCTTCCCCCTCCATCTTGTCGAGCCTGGTGGCCCTGCCCACGAGCTGCCCACGGGTCAGCATACAGGGCCTTCACGGACGGCTGGGGAGGCTGGCTCTCGGCTCGCGCCGGGCCTAGCTGACCATGGAACCCCGAGGAGGGCAGATGGGTTTTGGGGGGGGGGGCCCGTCGCCTCTGAGGGGTCCCGAAGCAGCCGGATGAAACTCGCCCATCACACTAGCCACCACTTTTGCTGTCTGGACGCTGCGAAACTGCTTCAGACCAGATCAACAGAGCAAAGCCAGTTCGAGCCCAGGTCAAGCCAAGCGGCCGCAGGCCACTAAAATAGTGAAACAGTAATGTCTTTTAATGCACTGCATTCAACCAAGAGCAGGAAAGTTTGTTGGGAAGGAGATATAAAGAGGAAAGAAATGACATACAGAACCCGCCAAGTGGTTGAGGTGTGGGGGGGGGGGGGGGAGGTGGGGATATTGGTGATGGGAGATGGGTTTGGGCGGAGGGTGCGTGTTGGAACACTGTAGAACCAAAGCTCTACGTGAGCATCTTTCAATTAAAAAAAAAAGGTGGAATCTACCACAAACATGTGGGAATCAGTGGTTAAGTAAGACAGAGAAGAGAACAGTGTGCTAATATTTGTCAAAAATGATAATATCAGCCTAGAACTGAGCATTGAATATAGGAAAAAAGATATGCGTGATGATCTCTGAATGCATGTATTGCAATCCACAATGTGTAAGAGAAGAGAGAAAGAGAGAGAGAGAAGAGATGGAGAACTTGCCATAGAGGCAGGCTAGGGGAGGGGGAGGGAAGTGGGGACATTGGTGGTGGGGGATGGGCACTGGTGGAGGGATGGGTGCTGGAACACTGTATGACGGAAACCCAAACATGAACATCTTTGTAATTGTATATCACATGGCGGTGTAATAAAATATTTAAAAAAAAATTAAAAAAAAGGAAAAGCTAAAAAAATATAATATACTACTACTGTAGTATTCAATGTACTACTTAAAAACTTGCACCATTTAGCTAGCAAAAGTCATTTCTGCCAGTTCTTTTTTACAAATATCACTTTATTTCAAGTTCTTCAGTACTTTATGACAATCAAAATTTTAGAATTCATATTTATGCAACATTATGTTTACAAAACTCATGAATTATCTAGGACAAAAGACCTTTTCTCAACCCAACTTTTCACCTTGTGTGTTAATGTTTTTACCAAAAAAAAACAACCCTATTTCTAACAATGATTTCTTCAAATTAATTAAGGTTCTTCCCCCTACTTAGTGCCTAAAAATCCTCTCAGTTGCTATGTGTTATGAAAATTTAAGAAACTTCCACTTTTATAGATATTGAAAAAAACACCACATTCTCTGGTACTAAAATCTGGATTAATGGTAGGTTACCACATAAAATACCACATATTGGATGACTTGAAAGAACAGTAATTTACTGACTCACAATGGAGGCCAGAGTCTAAAGTCATTATGCCATGATCATCTGGACTTTGTAGGGGATGGATAATCAGCTTTTGCCCTAATTCTTTTTGGAGATCACTAAGAAAAATTGACATTTATTACTTGTCAGCATTTTGTTCTTTTTTTTATACCTCTGTCAAAAATACCTTCTCATTTTTATTTTATCTGCGAAGGGGCAATCTCCAAATTCAATAATTTGCAGGTAATGGAAAAAAAGTTCTACATATGTTTCATTTTGGCAGGGCATATTTAAATCCATGAAATAAAATAAATAAACATGAAGATAAAGCAAATGATCACCTTGAAGTAATTAATACACACTCACATTGTTACAGATTCACTATGTTCCTACTGTTGGGATCATCTTGGTTTAAATTTGAGTAAGTAGGTGCTCTCCAGAGACCCTCTATTTTTTATAACATGCTTATAACACTATATATAGTGTTTCAAAGATATATATCTATAAAATATATATATATATATATATATATATATATATTATATATAAGCGTCTTCCGTTCCTTGCTCCAGAAACATAAAGAGCCTCAATCCATTCTGGATGAGGTCTATAATTGTTACTGGTATTTGGCATATCAAATACAACACGGGTAGCTTGCCAGGCTCTGCATGCAGGAAGCATATTCTTGTAGTCATCTCTAAGTCCAGCATTTATTGATGGACCACGCCGCAGTTCATCAATAAAATATGTACATATATATAGAGAGAGATATATATCTATATATCTATATTTATATCAATAAATATATATAAAGATATATATATATATATATATAGCTTTATAGAAATGTAGCAACTTCAGTAACCATCTGGTTGTTTATAAGGACCCAGAGCTAATTAAAAGCCTCCTAGCAGAGCTGGAAGAAGCTATAAGCTAAATGTAACTTCCCCTGGCAGGAAGGATCAAATGCCTTCAGGTAATTTCTCCCAGCACCTCACCCAATATTCTGAGCCAAGATCTGTCTGGAATTGCCTTTATAGGGTAGAGAAGGAGGTTTCTGAGATGGCATGTCTCTATTTCTCCAAGCCTTCACAACAGTCTCGTCTACTTCACAGTAGTTTTGTATTTTAGTTGCCTTTGAGTTATCAGGAAGCCATGCTTGCTTGCTTGGAGGCAAACAGTATTTCTCTCTGGTCTAATTACTTAGATATCCAACGTGGCCAGGCAAATATGCTGGTAAGATCTAGCTAGTCCCACGATGCTTGTGGTAACATGAGAGAATATTTATACCAGCCAGTACAGAATACATGGTGAGATAAGACTGCCACATGCAGACTATCCCTCTATCTATGAAGTGCCCGGCAGGAGGCAATCCAGGGCAGATGCAGAGGCCTAGGCTTTTAGGTGTCCTGCAAAACCTAAAGAAGATAAATTCGTTTTGTAGGCGGAACTGGAAGGAAGTAGAAACTATTATTAAAAAAAGAAACATAATTTTCTGACATTGAAAACATCTTATTTAAAATCAACTAGAATTGTATTCAAAATTCTGCAATACAGGGGCCGGAGCAATAGCCCAGTGGTAGGGTGTTTGCCTTGCACGTGTCCGGTCTGCTCCGCCAGGGTTCGATCCCTGGCATCCCATACACTCCCTGAGCACTGCCAGGAGTAATTCCTGAGTGGAGAGTCAGGAGTAACCACTGAGTGTCGCCGGGTGTGACCCACAAAGCGAAATAAATAAATAAATAAATAAATAGATAGATAAAAAAATAAATAAGTAAAATAAACATATTTTCTTATATTACATTGGAAATAAGTATTATTAATTGCCCGGATGCTGCTCGGCGACTCTCTCTGAGCTGTTTGTTCTCGCCGGAGCTCGACAGACTAATGTTTTGAAAATGTCAAGCAGAAAATTTGACGACGGAGAGGTGGTGAGAGGTCGCTGGCCTGGGAGTTCACTTTATTATGAAGTAGAAGTTCTGAGCCATGACACCAGTTCCCACCTCTATACCGTGAAGTAAAAGATGGAACCCAACTGGAGCTGAAGGAGAGTGATATCAAGCCTTTGACTTCTTTCAGGCAAAGGAAAAGTGGCTCCATTTCCATTTCTCCTTCCAGACGCCCAGGTAGTCGGTCAAGGTCCTGCTCCAGTTCCCGGCCAAGCCGCTGGCTGGACATCCAAAAATTCCCACTGATCAGCATCAGCTTCCAGCCAGGCTGTTTTTCCTAATATCAGAAAATGAGGAAAGAAGTATTAGAAGTTAAATTGACTCCACTGGTCTTCGTACCTTGGCACTTCCTTTATCGTTACCCAGTACTTTGTGTGTCTGGGTCTTCCTGTTTGGGTGTTTGAATTCAGATTGCTGTAGTTACATTAGTATGCAAGTGAAATAGTGACTCTCACATGGAGAGAATAAATTAAAAAATAATTTATTAATTCTACCCACCCCTCTGAGAGAGCCCCACAAGGTAATGAGGGTAAAGAGCCCACACAGCAAAGTATGGCAAGCTGTCCAATGCGAGTTCGATATGCCAAAACCAGTAACAAAAATGTTTATTTTCCTGACACCAAGGAGCCCTAATACGGAAGCAGTAAGAAAGCGAACAAGTAGTGCCTGATAAAATTTCAAGGCCAACTTAGGCTGCCAAAACGAAGAAGGACTAAAATGACTGTACTTTCAATGCACGTACACTGGCATCAGAAGCACTTATCGAGGATCTAATGGTGCAAGCACAAAAGATCAAGTACAACATCATTGGTCTAAATGAGACTAGGAGGCGTCAGTCGCATCAAACTGTATTTGACGCCAGAGAAAATTGTTCCTTGGAACATGCGACGCAAGAGGTGTCGGTGGCGTTGGTGTCCTTGTCAATACAAACATGGCCGTCAACATTGATTCATTTGAATGCCTAACAAACTGGATAGGACGATTACACTTGAAGAGATGTGGCCACTGCCATCAATTTCTATCTTCATTGCCTACACACCAACATCCACATACAAGGAAGACTAAATTGAGAAACTCTACATGGAAATGGAGGAGTTCTATAAAAAAGATCACACCATCTACAAGATCATAGTCGGTGATTTTAAAGCCAAGATAAGACCGAGAAGATCTGCTGAAGAACTCCACATCAGGACCCATGGCCTAGAATGGAACGAACAAGTTGAGAGACTATCTGAGTTCATCATGTCCACCAAGAACATTCATGGGAACTCACAGTACCAGAAGGCTGAAGCAAAACGTTGGACATGGGAATCTCCTGGTGGACAGTTCCACAATGAAATTGGCCACATCATCTTCAATCAATGGTTTTGTCTGATCAATGTTGCTGTCGTCCCCAAATTCCAAACAGGATTGGACCACCGTCTCCTTTGTGCAAAATTCTACTTCACCCAACGGGGAGAAAAGACTGAAAAGTTTAAGAAGAGAACTCCCAGAACGACCACCAACTGGGAACTCTTTGGCACCATTGAAGCAACATGGGAAGATGCCATCATTGACATCGATGAAGAATACAACCGACTGGTTCAGCACCTCCATGATTGCGTGAAGAATGCTGAGAGAGAGAAAGACACAAAAGGATGCCTGTCTTCAGAAACTCTCGAGCTCATTCGCAAACGTGGTAAGGCAGGAGCCCGAGGAGACCAAATGCTAATGTCCAAGCTTGCAAAGCGGTGCAGAGAAGCAATAAAGGAAGACCTCAAAGAAAGAAGAGAAGAAATACTGGAAGATGCAGCAGAAGCCAGGAAAAGCATTCTCATCGCCCGGCTGTCCTACGCCAACTATAAGACCTAGATGACTGCCCTCCAACGCCCTGATGGATCTATCACATCTTCCAGAAAGGTAATGGAGAGATTATCCATGACTTCTACTAGATGTCTTTGATAGCCACGTCCACCTGTCTACATACCAAATTCTACAGGATGGATAAGTTATTTCCAACATTCTCCCTTCTGAAATCCGACATGCCATCTCGTCGGTAAAAAAGGGAACAGCACCAGGTCCAGACAAAGTCAGACCCAAACACCTGTAGAATTTGCCATTGGTACTCATCAATACACTAGCTTGGCTCTTCACACGCTACCTGTCCGAATGCAAGGTGACCTCCCAATGGAAAACCATCAGGACAGTTCTACTGTTCAAGAAGGGATACATTCACGACATCGACAACTGTGATCACATCTGCTTGTTGTTAGTGTTCTACAAGCTGTTTACACGAGTCATCCTGAAAAGGATTGGCAGAACACCAGATACAGGACAACCATGTGAGCAAGCTGGCTTCTGGAAAGGATTCAGCACAATCGACCATATCCACACAGTAACCAACCTCATAAGGTTTGTAGTGATTACAAGATGCCGCTTTGTCTCACATTCATTGATTTATAGAAAGCCTTTGATTCTGTGGAGACTGAAGAGGTCATCAAAGACCTAACCAAACAGGGCGTTCAAGCCCAGTACATCAAGATCCTTCGTGAGATCACCATTCTACAAAAAAGTGATCATTGATGTCAAAAGAGGAGTTCGGCAGGGTGATACTATTTCACAAAAACTCTTCAGTGCCATGCTTGAGAACATTATGTGACAATTAGAATGGGAAGGAATGGGAGTGAAGATAGACAGTCGGCAACTACATACACCACCTCCGCTTCGCTGATGACATTGTTCTAATAACACCAAACATTAGCCAAGCGGCACAAATGCTGACTGACTTCAACTGAGAATGTGGAAATATAGGTCTACAGCTGAATTAGAAGAAAACTATGTTCATGAAAAATGAACTAGTTCCAGAGGCCCCATTCACTCTCAATGGAACAGACATCTCTGAATGCAGAGCTCTGTGTACCTCAGTCGAGAAGTCAACATGATGAACGACCTAAAACCTGAGCTGCGCAGGATAAGAGAGCAGCATGGAATGCTTTCAAAAGCATCGAAGAAATAGCTAAAAGGACAAAGAACCTCTGGCTCTGAACACATCTCTTTGACTCCACCGTTCTCCTTGCATTAACATACACCTGAGAGACCTGGGCAACACGAAAGCAGGATAAGAATGCTTTCCCGAGTCTCCCAGAGAGGAATCGAAAGAGTTATGCTTGGAATATCACACCTCACTCAAGTGAGAGAAGGAATTCAGACTTCCAACCTCCGTTGCTTTTCCAGATTTCTGGATGCTGTCTCGTGCCAAGGCATCGAAAAATTAGATGGGCTGGACATGTAATGCGATTTGGAGACTACAGCTGGACTAGAGCCTTTACCGACTGGATCCCACGGGATGTCAAAAGACCATGTGGCCACCCACCTACAAGATGGTCAGACTTCTTGGTCAGACCCTGAAGGAATGGTTTGAGGCTCTTCATATTCCTGAATCAATCAGATGCCATTGGGCTATATTGGCAAGTGATAGGGTCCAATGGAAATATTACTGGTGCCCGCTCAAGCAAATTGATGAATAACGGGATTCAAGTGATCAAGTGATCAAGTGATGAATATCAACCTGCAATTAGTATGTGAGAATTTTACCAATGAACTTAAGAAGAAAATAGCACTTGATTCTTGAATTTTGCAGACACTAAAAAGCAAATAATACATTCCAAATTGATTTTATAATGGGTAGGAATAGTGAAAAATTAAAGACCTTTCTCCATGTGGCATACTTTTGAGAAATGGTATGGCAAAAACTATAATGGTGAAGCAATTACAGTACAGTGATAAATAAAGCAAATACATAGCACATTCATTAAAGAATCACTGTTACTTTGTTAATTTTGAATTATAGATATATTTTCTTGTCATTTTTTCATTTGTGTTCCCTTTACCTTAATAAAATACAAAATATTTAAAGTAAACTATTCTCCAAACCCATGGAACAAATAAACAAACTTATAGGAGATAAAGGGTGTGGGGTATTGAATAAATGTTTAGTTTGATGTTCCAAATTAAACAAATGACAATTTAGGGAATTATTTGATGCCAGAAGTTAGAAGTCAGTAAGCTGTTTCTATAACAGAATAAATAGTATATTTAAAAGCATTGATGTATTGTTCAATCTTTATGTTATTCAACTCTAAAATTGTAGCACAGATGCATCAATATATAAATAAATCAGCATTTCTTGCTCTGTTGGCAGAAGGTAGATCTAAGGATATGCGAAGGAAGGTCTGATGGATACTGCCTGTTAACAGATACACAGGTACTTCTGGCAGACTGTCTCCCCAATAGGGTTAGTATGTAGAATTCCCTAGTGAGACTGTTAATCAATTTGCAGGTACACAGACAAGGCTATCCTAGGTCATTTTTCTGCCCATTTCCTTGCTGGCTATAACTAGCCCAAGAGGGAGTCTAATGGATTATGCTTAAAGTTAGGCAGAAATAGGTTTTCCTTGTTCTTCTGTCTGACAAGTCCTTGCCATCATGGGTTAGTCCGAAGCCTGCATTAGCAACTGTAATGCATTCTTTTGTTCATCTCATCTTACCTAGATAGCACCTCCTGCAGGTTTTTGGTTCCTGGTTGTCTCCTTCCTATTATTCCTAAGTCCTATTCAATGAATGTGAGATGCCTTTGTAATGTAAACCATGCAAAGCTTAAGCTGTATTGCTTTTTTGAGATGATGGGATAAGAGAGTTGGGGTCTTGGTGGAGGTGGTCAGTCAGCTCAAGTGAGTCAGCTCAGGTCAGTGAGCTCAGGTCAGTCAGCTAAAGTCAGTTAGCTGCGGTTAGTCAGCTGCCAAGATGAGAGCTGCTGCCCCTCGGCTGGTGATCATTAAAAATATTAATGGATATACATCGTGTTCCTGGTGTCTCATCTCTGCGCCTCTGACCCGTCTGAACATTCCTGAATCATTACTCTATTAAAACTTATGAAAACATAAAAATGATGCAGATAGCAATGGGGTTAAGGTTCAGATTTTACATATGGACAAGAAATATATGACACATGGCACCACATTGTTCCCTGAGCCAGTCAATTTACTTACTGCTGGGAGTAAATTGGTCAGGTCCCCTGACCTTCTGAGTACCATTTGGAAGAACTCCTACCACCACTCCCAAGAGGAAAGAAAAGAAAATATGCTGGAAACTATGATTTGGCAGTTGGCAACAGTTTGCGGAACCATTTGTTGTAGTCAAAAAAATGTACATTCGTGAATACCAATGGCCATAAAAATATAAAATTAAAAAGCTATTCTAGACAATAAACTCTTACGTTAGCCCAAGGGACGTCATCCCTGAACTCAGGGACAGGAATTAGCCTTTTAACATGACTGAGTGTTTCCCCAAGGACCAGAAGAAATAAAGGACAAAATAAAGGAATATTCTTCAGGTCTAAGAATTTGAAATATATAATTGAAATTAAAATTTATAATTATTTATACATCTATTTAATAAAGTTTTATAAAGAATTCGAAATTAAGCTAAAAGTATAAAATATGAATCAACCTACTTTTACGTTCAGAAAATTTTCCTAGAGCTCAGTGCCCCAAATGAACAGGTTCATTCGATTCACAAGTTTATGGTTTGGCAGTTTAGTCTGGGCCATTCAGATTCACTTATAAATCTTATCGTTGGCCACAGATTGACATCATGAGAAATAACTGAGTCCAGTTGTCTCCTCTGTTCACCTCGATACTTAATAGACTGTAACTAGAATGTTTGTAGGGTCGAAGTCAAGGAACCCAAAAAGTGAGTTGAAAGGCAAAACTACATTACATATGACATAGCATATGAAATAATAATAACTTACAAACATTTTTATTGGTTCTACTCAAGTATTTCCATAGTAATATATCATTTCCAATTTATGAAGATATTATAGCCAATATTAGAATAATTTCAACTTTTGGCACTCAAGTTCTCAATGATTTGAAAATAATAGTCTATCCTGAGTCTTAGATTTAGTGTAAGAACCAAGAAAAAGTAATATTGCCTAAGGTTTTAAACTCCACATGAAGTGCTATTTAAAATTAAACGTATTTCAGAATGCAAATTTTGATTTGTTATTAAAAATCAAATTTTAATGATTTTTGAAACAAGATCCATGCAATTAAATATCATTCTATTATTCTCATCTTTGTCTAAGTTTTACTTAAAAAATTAAATGAATATACTAGTAGTACATTTGACAGCAGCATGCCATCTGTATTCTCAATTATATTTGACATATATGCTGACAGCTAGAATAATCTGGTTTTGTCAGTAAGTTAGTACATATGATTAAAGCATACGTGCTACAAATTTTCATGATGCCACATGTGGTTTTAACCTTGCATCTATCATTAAAGTCATTAGAAAATGGAATTTCTAAAGCTTTTCATTACTTTCATGTAGTTTACCCCCACAAGAAGCATATAAAAGTTTTAACACACTGTTACTATATTCTTTTTCAATTAAATAGGTTGTACGTGGGCTCCTTTGGATTCTTATAGATGACAGTTTCTATTATTATAGGTAGCAGCATTCCAATTTAACTCATTATACACAAACATTCACATACACACTCTGATGATTCAAAATTATGTCTTCAAAAAATAAAACGTTTTTTGAGCATTTGTACAATTTATAGCTATCCAATTAGGAATTTAAACAACTTCTAACACTTCCACTCAAATCAGTACTTAACATTAAATTATGCATTTTGTATACTTTGTTTTAAAAATGTCTTCATCAATTTAATTTTAAAGGAGTAATAGAATATTTTAAAAATGAAGCTACTTTTCTCATTTTAACGTTAGTAGTCATTGAGCATATTACATTCTTTTCAGAGTCTAAATTACATCCTGAGCATACATTAGTTATTTATGTTTAGTAGAGTACAGGTTATTTTATTAGCCTTTTGTTTTATTAGATTATTTAGAATCTGACCGTGTTGCATTCCAGTCTTTATCTATAAGACCTGAGCACTTTGAAGTTCCAGTGTTAGTCAGTAAAGTGCACGTCAATTAGTTAGCTATGAGGATTAAGGAGAAGAAAACACAAATGCTTCACCTCAGGTCTATCATAGGGTAGCACTCAAGCATAGTAGTTAATATTCATATTTTATTAATTATAAATTATTGTTATAATATCAATCTTAGATGAATATTACCTCTGTTCCTTGAAATGTAGAGGCCTTATTAATTTTTGTGATGAATATGACAGGGGGGGAGTATCTGAAAGTTGTCTTTGTATATTATATACAGCTTGTTCCATGCAACCTAAATCATATGAGTAACTAAGTAAGTTAGGCAAAAAAAAATGCAATGTTTTAGTAAACTCTAAAAAGTGAAAACTTTAAACATGGTTTAGATAATTAGGCTACAAAAAGACACTTAGGGAAAATGTTATATTTAGAATAAACTGGGTAATTATAACAATGAAGGCCAGAACAATTTAGAGAGAATAAGCAATTAATTAATACCACACGGCTTAACATCTTAAGTTTTTTTTAGGGGGTTACACCCAGTGATGCTCAGGGGTTAGTCCTGGATCTGCACTCAGGAATCACTCCTGGCAGTGCTCGGGGACCAGATGGGATGCCGGGATCGATCCCGGTTGACTGTGTGCAAGAAAAACGCCCTACCTGCAGTGCTATCGCTCCGACCCACTTAAGTGTTTTTTAAGACCTTCTGGACTTGACCAGTAAAACATCCCTTAAACGTACCTCTCAAAGTCATGTACTGCCTCATGTCTGTTCCATTTCTATTTACTGTACAAACACATCAATTGTTATTCTGCTTGTATAAAAATTTGTATTTGTAAAATGACCATGATTTCTGTCATTGCAAATGAAAAAGTTAAAGCAATTATAAAAATATAAATACATGTTTATTTTAAGAGGTCATTGTGATACAGCATGTAGGGCACTTGGTGTTGGATGCTGCAATCCTGTGGTCTAACCCCAGGCTAGGATATGGTCCCCAAAGCACAGCTAGGAGTAATTAATGGGTTCAGAGCCTGGAAAATGTTCTGAGCTCTGCTGGGTGTGGTTTGCAAACCAAAATAAATCCTTCTATCTCTCTTTTTGCCTCTCTCTGTCTCTGTCTCTCAGTCTCTCTCCCTCTCTGTCTCTGTCTATCTGCCCCCTAAAAATAGTAACCGTATTATATTCAGGCAATATATTTCCTATAGTGCAACAATACAGATTACTTAGGTTTCTGTCAAATTCACCACATATTCACATTTATAAATCTGTCTATAGCTTGAATTCAGTTTCTTTGAAATAATAGTTTTGGTATAATTTAAATGTCAACCTACAAGTTAATGTAAAATTTCATCAATGAATGGTGATTAACAATTAATGTCCTTTGATTTCATAAATAAGGATTGTTCCCCTAAAAATATGATCCATTGCAGTACTTGCAGTCATATTATTAGAACCTGATTCTAGTCAGAGGCAATGACTAGAATAAAATTCTATTTGCTATTAAAATAAAGCAATTGTTTAAAACATCATAGGTAAAAGTTTGAATGCCAAACATAATAGTTATATTTATAGGAGTTGAAATAAAGGTTAAGTCATATTTAATGCTTATTGAACTCAGAACACAATGTGGCACAAACTCTAAAACTCATTTTAAGTTCAGTGAACAGTAAACCATATATTTAAGAAGACATACATGATTATATTTGAGCAATTGATTCTGTATAATAAAAATGCTTAATGAAAATAAAAATACCACTAAGGTATACAATATTTACACCATATGAATAATCATAATAATTCTATCTGAGTATATCAGTAGCCAAACAAATATAAGAAACACAAAAGATTTACCAGTTTATAGCTTACTAAACAGTTCATATATATATATTTCATCTTTGATACTACTATAAATAATTAAACATTTAAATATGTCTACCAAATTGCATTTGAACAAATAATTGTTTTCACCACCAGGAAGATTGATTATTGAAAATTACTTATTATTCACAATTGTTTCAGTGAAGTTAGTTTACAAGAGTGTAAATTTTTATGTATTTTAGGAGTAGAATGCTAAGACAATATTTAATACAAATTACCAATAACCCTCCACCATCTTCCATGAGAAAGTATCCTTCTTGCCTCCTCTTATTTATATAACCTCAGTTTTGTTCTCAATCATTGGATATATTTTCTTGGACATGTTCTTTCTCTTGCTCTGATTTTTTTTTTTGGATTTTTGGGTCACACCTGGCAAAGATTAAGGGTTACTTCTGGTGTTTCCCTCAGGAATTAATCCTGGCAGGGTTCCGGGCTACATATGAAATATCGAGGATCAAACCTGGGTCAACTGTATGCAAGGCAAACACCTTACCCGCTGTGCTATCATTCTGGCCCCTTTGATCTTTTCTGTATCTTCAATAAATAAGGTCATGCACCAATTTTTTTACTTCTTATAACTTACTTAGCTTGACAATCTCCAATTATAACTTGTTCTAGATCTATTTCATTTTTTATGTCACAGAGTAGTTAGCTATCATACAACAGCAATCATTCTACTCATTTGTCATTGGAGGGTAGTTTCTAAAACTTGGATACTGTAAGAGTACTTCAAAGAATGTAGGTGTGCATTCTTCCAAAGCAGTGTTTTTTTTTTCTGGTAGATGTTGAGGAGTGGGTTTGTTAAACCTGATCATGTGTTCCTTCTATTTTTAATTATTTGAAAAATTTCACACTGTGAGCATAGAGATTTGCTCCTTCCCTCAGAAGCACTGATTATTTCTGATGTTTTTAAAATTGATCACTAGCAATACTGTTAGAGTTCATTGTAAACTTACTTGCATTCTCCTGATAGTTATGGCAATTTTTTAGGTTTTTGATCCAGGCCATTTCTGTGTCTTCTTTAAATAATTGTTTATCCAGTCCCCAATTTTTACAGTGATGTGTTTTCTATTGTTTTCTATTTTGTGAATTATTTATATGTCTTTATATGTCTTTGATACTGACTCTTTGTCAGAAGTATGGTGTACAAAAGCTTCCTCAGTTCAGTAGGACATCCTTCTTGATAGCTTTGTTATACAAGGTATGGATAAATGCAGGGTATTGATGTTCAGCTTTTGTGTGGTCAGATCAGAATGCTCAGATACAGGATTTAAGAAGTCTAGAGTGATCCTCTAAATCTTCAGGAATCTAGAGGTCAGCGATGTGCAACTGACTGTGAAGTAGCTTTTATAATTCTGTTTTCAGTTTCTTTGTCACTGAATTTATATGGATCTAGTAAAAGGTAGTAACAGACATTTAAAAAATACTACTTTCAGTTATACTTCAACAGAATTTATGCTAGTAAAAATCACAATGTTTTCACAGAGAATGTCCTTTGGCTCTAAAAGAATATAGTTTCTCATAAAGGAGATAGAATTTTCATATGTGCACAGACATCAAGTTTAACAAAGTTGCCTGATGCAGAAAAAGAAATAATTCCCAAAATATATCAGTGAATGATTGCCTACAAATTATAATAAGTATTGGGGCGGAGCGATAGCCCAGCGGGTAGGGCGTTTGCCTTGCCGCGGCCGGCCTGTGCTGGCCGGGTTCGATCCCTGGCGTCCCATATGGTCCCCCGAGCACCGCCAGGAGTAATTCCTGAGTGCAGAGCCAGGAGTAACCCCTGAGCATTGACGGGTGTGACCTAAAAAGCAAAAAAAAAAAAAAAAATTATAATAAGTATGAAGATTCACCAACAAGTTTTATATAATGGTAGTGTTTTATTTTCAATTTTGTGTTCTTGTCACAATACAAAATAATAACAGGACAGCACATTTCCTTTTAAGACAATTTTTTTAAATATACTCTGCTGCTTCTAAAATCCATATTAAATCTCTATTAGCGTGGCATATATAAGAAATAGAGAAGTCTGTGGCTGTGCGTAAGTGGTGGAACACTTGTAAGGCATGGATGTGATCCCCCACACTGCCAAAATGAAAACAGCAGTAAAATTAACAGCAATCATCACAAATTAACAGGGAATACACCTAGTATTTGTATTACATCCATATTTAGATAACATTACAGTTTTGATCTGAATACTCAAAATTCTAAGAAAAACATAACATACACTAATATAGTTTTAACATAGATAGGACTATTTTAATCAGTGCATTGCCAAATTATATATCATTTGAATTATGACATAAAACACAATTATCTTTTCCTATAATACATTTAATAAAAAAAATTATCATTTGCAAAGTTACTGCCAGTTGGGTTTTGGATGTATTTCCGAGCAATCCTACCATCAATTTTAAACTCAGTCCACTAGAATTCCACAGCTCCCTTTTGCCAGCTCCCCTCCACACTCATATCCCCTAACCACCTTAATACACATCTCAAATCTATGTGGTTGTAGTTTAGATCTCCTGTTTAAATTGTTGAGGCTATGCTTTCTATACATGGCTATACTAGTCTTCCACATCACTGGTATAACTTGGGTCCTTGACCTCTGTTCCCCATTCCTTCTCTTTTCCATCTTCTTCCTTCTTTGATTTTTTCAACTGTTTTTCTCCTCCAGTTCTCTGGGTGCAAGGCTAAGTTAGGCATCCCCTCCTCCATTTATGTACTTTCTTGTCCAGTTATTCTAGATACCACAAATAAGTGAAATCATCCTGAAAAACTCAACAATCAAAGTTTTTATTTATCTTCAACAATCAAAGTATTTATTTATGCTGTAATATACATTTTATACTGTTTTTATAATTATTCCACTTTAAATATTATTTTGCTTTAAATATTACTTGCTTAACACAAGTATGTATGTCTACTTTAATTTGATAAATTTGTCATAACTCCCTACACATAGGAGAGACTAATTATCAGTCTCTTGGATTGAACAGTGAAATTGTCCAAAGGCATAATCATATCGAAGTGAGTTTCTATTTAATTACAATATTTTTATGCAACATGAATTGTTAATAATAATTACTATTATTACAAGTTCAAAAATCCAAATGTAGGTTATAAAATTAAGGAATGCAAAGATTTCAGACAGTTATTATTTTTCATATTTCTGCTAAATTCTAAGCAAAATAATTGCCTCCCTTGAGTCCACAGGGAACCAGTGGATGTAATGTATATAGCAATAATATGTTCTAATAATGATTCAGAAACAATACTAAAGTATTGAAGTAGTTTGGTTAACATGCCGGTTAAAGGGAAATAATTTATAATTAATAATACTTGATAGAATGGAATTTTAACAAATTCAATTGCAAACCACTTACACTCAACTGCAATGGGTCAGATATTGCTGATGCATTTGTATTTCTTTGATATGTATGTCAGCATGATTGGAAGTGAATGGTATTTCCTAGTTATAAAATAGAGGATTAATATAGCCTCAGTATCAGGGAAACATAAACATAGATACATAACTTAATGAACATTAATTAAAAAGTGATAAAAAATAATAAACCAAAATATAGGGATAGAGTGATACTACATAGGGATACTACATAGGGATACTACATAGGGATACTACATCAGGTAGGGCCCTTACATTGCTCACAGCAGACCCCTTTCAATGTTCACCATTAGAGACCTGAGCACCTCCAGCAGTCATTTCTTAGGGCAGAACCAGGAGAAAACCCTTGGCACTGCATGGATGGGTGCTACAATATTGTAAGACTGAAACACAATCATGAAGTTTTGTAAATGTCTATCTCACAGTGTTATAATAATTTAAAAATAAAGTAAAATCAAAAAAGAAAAAAGTGTGAAATTAGTATAGTTTTAATTAATTACTTGTTTATGTTTCCTTTTCTTCTTGTTCCCACATGTTGTTTTCTTTTTTAAAATCCCCATACTTTTAAAATTATAGTTCCTTTGTATTAGTTGTATTACTAATATCATGTGGAATATCACACCTCACCCAAGTGAGAGAGGCATCTGGAGTTCTGACCTCCCTTGCTATTCTAAAATCAAGGACACTGTCTCATCTGCCAGAACATCGAAAATCAGATGGGATGGTCATATAATGTGATCTGGAGACGACCATTGGACTAGAGCCTTACCGATGGAATCCCACGGGACGCCAAAAGATCTCGGGGCCGCCCACCTGCAAGATAGTCAGACTTCCTTATCAGGACCCTAAACAAACAATTCCAAGCTCTCAATATCCCCGAAACAGACAGATGCCATTGGGTTACACTGTCACGTGATAGGGTCAAATGGAAACATTACTTGCGCCCACTCGAGCAAATCGATGAATAATGGGATATCAAGTGATATATATATATATATATGATATATATGTATTAGTCCTCCCCCAAATATTCTGAATATAAAACACTCTTTCAAAATATAATGGAAAGGGCAAACAAAAAAGGGAAAATTGAAAAAACAATATGATGTGGTAATAAAAATGGTTACTTCTCTCTAAAATGATAATTTCTTCTTACAGTTGTATTAATTGATGAGGGCGTTGGAAGCATTATGTAGAGAGAAAGAGAGCGAGAGAAAAGAGAGGGGGAGAGGCATGTCCTTGTTTAGTAGTTTGATGTGATTTCTTCTATAAAACATTATATTGATTATTGATCGCTTGATCACTTGACATCTCATTATTCATCAATTTGCTTGAGTGGGCACCAGTAACATTTCTATTTGACCCTATCATGTGCCAGTGTAGCTCAACGGCATCTGGTATTTCAGGAATACAAAGAGCCTCAAACCATTAGTTCAGGGTCTTGACGAAGAAGTCTGACCATCTTGTGCGTGGTTGGCCACATGATCATTGATATGAATTTTATTAGTTTAGGTACCACTTTTTGTTGTTTTTTTGGGGGGTCACACCCAATGGCGATGCTCAGGGGTTACTCATGGCAGTGCTTAGGCCACCATATGGGAGCTGGGAATCGAACTCAGGTTCAGCTGCCTGTAAGGCAAATGCCCTACACATTGTGCTATCGCTCCAACCCCAAGGTACCACTTTTCAAAGACATATTTATCTTCCCATGATTTAAAACCTAAATCTCTGATCACTCTAATTTTTTTCTGCCTCTTAAATTGACACTTTGTAAATTGCAAATATACACACTGTATTCATTATGATTAATAGACCATTATCACTCACTGACTAGATCATTGCTATTAATATCAGAGACAGATCTTGCTGAGCTATCTGCAATGTTGTCTTGGTTTGCTCATCAGTTTGTTGTCAAACTCTACCAAGATCATTGACTTAGTCTTTAGTGTAAATATCTATTTTTATAACAAAATATAAAGTGCAAAAACTGTAAGGTTAAAGGGACAGTGATTTGTGAGTTGCATTACTATGAAAAATATATTTTATAGACACAGGAAAATAAATATGAAGAGTTATGCGGAATGAGAAAATAGTTTACTGAAATAGAAACAAAGTGAGCCACAATGGAAAAACAATGGGAGAAAAATTCAGGAGCACATAAGTTTGCCCTTCCAATTACAATAAGCAATTTGATTTTACTGAGAGGAGAAAATGTTGTCTTCAGGAAATGTGATTTCCAGAACTTGAAAGTGATTTGGTATATTGACATTTTAAAAGTGCCTTTGTATAGAATAATTGTAGTGAGGTAATTTAGGAGCATATTGCTGTAGTTTATGAAGACAAAACGGAGAGAAGTTGTAGGCATACTCATGAAAGATGATAGTATATGATTTCGGATTGAAATCATAGTGTAAGAATAGTGTAATCAATAATAGCCCAGACATGACCAGCTAAGTAAATGGTGGAATAGTTTAGGGAATATTTTTCACACTACTCTTTGCAAGAGTAACAAGTAAAAATGAAGTAAGCAATTAATAGTAATTATCTGTGCAACAAATGATCACAAACGAAATATAAAGCAATAAAAATTATAATAATAATGTTCTGAATTCAGGGAATTCAAAGTTTTGCTGACAGCAGAAGTGATATATCAGCAAGACTGTTGTTTCTGGAGACACTGGGACAAGAATCATTTCTGGGAATGTTTAATTTTTCTGATCACCACATGTGCCATAGCACTACCTTTTACTTTTTCGCCAGAACTCTCACTGCCTTTCTCTAAAAGGACAGAGGATTTTAAGTGTGTTTAATTAATTTAGTTATGCAGTTTTAATTACCTGAAAGTTCAAAATAATCTCAAATTCTCAAGATCCGTGCAAATTTAATGGACATCGATATTAACAGACAGTTTCCAGGATTAGAATGTGGATGACTTTGAGTAATTATTTCATCCACACCTGGTCAATTTTAAAGTTCCTTTCAATCAATTTTTTTGCATCTTTGGTATAAACATGAGGAGCAAAGTCTTACATTTTTTGAGAATGACGTACTTTTAAATTTATATTAATTTTGTGAGAATAAGCAATATAAATAAATATACTTAATAATATAAAAATATTCAAATTAGTACTGCATAAGGAAAATGTCGCTTCTCAGTTCATAGCTTTATATAATATAATAGGTAAGTGTCTGACAAAAAAATAGACTGCTATTCTTTGTAGCCATAGTCAAGGGAGTATACTGTTGATAGTATAGCAAATTTAGGAGGAATACTATCACTGTATCACTGTATCACTGACTTCCCGTTTATCATCGATTTGCTTGAGTGGGCACCAGTAACATCTCATATGTCCTGTCTCATGCTAGTAGAACCCAAGAGCATCTGCTTGCTCCAGAAACATAAAGAGCCTCAAACCATTGTACTAGGTCATGGGAATGAGGTCAATAATTATTATTGGTATTTGGCATATCAAATACGATATGGGTAGCTTGCCAGATTTGCCATGCGGGTGGCATACTCTTGTAGTCACCTCTAAATACAGCATTTATTGATGAACCACACAGCCACAAGCGACCGTGCAAGCCAGGGTGTAATAGGCTTGTCTGCTCGGTGAAGTTCTGATGAGAGGGAAGTCCCGATGTGGAAAGTGGTGGCCCTCATGGAGTGTGGGGGTTGTCTTGCTTGTTGCGAGACTCTGCTTGGGTGGCGGGCCAGGGCTAGAACCCGCCATCCCTCCCGGTGTCTCATGAGTGGCTGGGCACAGGGAGAGCTGGTAGCAGCTTTGCCCCATGTCTGTGAGTCACTGGATCAGCATACCTGGGCCGGACTTGAAAAAGACTGCTGCAGGGTGGGTGTCCATGATCTGGGCTGCGATAGGCTCATCTGCTGGGTGGAGTTTGATGAGGAGTAATTCCAGATGTAGAAAATGGCGGCTCTCATGCAGTGGGGTCATCTGGCTTGTTGCGAGGTTCTGCTTGGGTGGTGGGTCAAGGCTATAACCTGCCATCCCTCCCGGGTGCCTCATGAGCGCTGAGCACAGGGAGAAGCGGTAGCAGCTCTGTCCCATTTCTGTAAGTCTTTGGATCAGGATACCTGGGCCGGACTTGAAAAAAAACTGCTGCAGGGTGGGTGTTGATGATCCAGGCTATGATAGACTCATCTGCTGGGTGGAGTTCTGACGAGAGGGAAGTCCAGATGTGGAAAATGGTGGCCCTCATGGAGTCATATGGCTTGTTGCAAGGCTCTGCTGGGGTGGCAGGCCAGGGCTAGAACCTGCCATCCCTCCAGGGTGCCTCATGAGCGGCTGAGCACAGGGAGAGCCTCTAGAATCTCTGCCCCATGTCTATGAGTCTCTGTCTGCCCCATGTCTGTCCCATGTCGTCCCATGTCTGTGAGTCTGTGTGTCTGTGAGGTGGAATAGTAAAAAAGTTAAATAAAATTCACAACTTATTAGATTAGACAGTGTATAAATTACTAAATATACATATTTAGATGTATCCCTAGTTTTTGCTGTCCAGTCAAAAGGTATATTTTTTTAATTTTAATCTTAAATGTTTTCTATTTACTTAAAATTATTATATAACTAAATATCAGCTACTAATATAGCTTACATATATGTGTAACTTTCAAATGACAGTATAAGCTTATATACATGTGCATAATTTGTTCAGTACTTTTCTAGTGTAAATGTCAGTTTGTAAATTTTAGTCATTAAAACATTTTAAGTTTTATCACTAATGTCAACTATGGCTATTCCTTTTAGAGACTATTCTTTAAATCTTTAAATCATTAAATAATTTTGTGACCTTTTCCTCATTCAGGAAAGTTTTTCTAGTAAAATGAAATTTATTTTAAAACTAAAGATTTTGAAATCTTGAAAGTCTATTTTGATTTTTTCTTCTTCTTACATGTTTTTTCATATCATGAGAAGTCGCAATCATAAACATTTCCTTATTTTTAGGTGATATTTGTGTTCCTGGTGAAGATAAAAAAAAGTTACCCTACATTTTCAATCTAAATTTTCCTCTATATCTTAATATCTATTTCAACACATGTATGCTTGAACCAGAGACACAGATACAGCAGGCAGAGCTGATACCAGCTGTCTGCTGCACGTGAATCATCTGTAACTGAACAAAAGTATTCTACCTGCTCCTCTCAGATAGTCCAGCAAGCTACTGAGAGTATACTACCCACAAAGCAGAAACTGGTAAGCTGTCTGATGCATATTCAATATGCCAAAATCAGTAGAAACAATGGATCTCATCCCCTGACACTGAAAGAGCCCTTAATACAGCAGAACTAATAAGGATGAACAAAGTGAGGCTGATAAAATCTCCAGGTCAAACTAGGCTGTCAAAATGAAGAAGGATAAAATGAAGGTCTATATATATATATATATATATATAGAATGCTTGCATTGAAGCATAAATTGAGGATCTGATGATGCAAGATCACGTGACCACTTGATCACTTGAATCCAGTTATTCATCGATTTGCTCGAATGGGTGCCGGTAACGTTTCCATTAAACCCTATCAGTGGCAATGTAGCCCAATGGCATCTGGTTGATTCAGGAATATAAAGAGACTCAAACCATTCCTTCAGGGTCTTGACAAGGAAGTCTGACCATCTTGTAGGTGGGCAGTCACGGATCATTTGACATCGCATGGGATCCAGTCGGTAATGGCTCTAGTCCAGCAGTCTCTCCAAATCGCATTACATGTCCAGCACATCTGATTTTCAATGCTTTGGCAAATGAGACAGCATCCCTGATTCTGGAGTAGCGACAGAGGTCAGAACTAAGGACGCCTTCTTTCACTTGAGTGAGGCGTGATATTCCAAGCATATCTCTTTCGATTCCTCTCTGGGAGACCTGAATAGCATTCTCACCCCTGCTTTCATAGGGCCCAGGTCTCTGAGGCCTATGTTAATGCAGGGAGAATGGTGGAGTCAAAGAGATGTGCATGGAGCCAGAAGTTCTTTTTTCCTTTTAGCTATTTCTTTGATGCCTTTGAAGGCATTCCATGCGACTCTCTTCCTCCTGCGCAGCTCAGGTTTTAGGTTGTTCATCATGTTGACTTCTCGACCTAGGCACACATAACTGCTGAATTCTGAGATGTTTGTTCCATTGAGAGTGAATGGGGCCTCTGGAAAAACTTAATTTTTCATAAACATAGTTTTCTTCATAGATTTCTTCAGCTGTAGACCTATCTTTCCATATTCTCGGTCGAATTCAGCCAGCAGTTGTGACGCTTGGTTAATGTTTGGTGTTATTAGAACGATGTCATTAGCGAAGTGGAGGTGGTGTAGTTGCCGACAATCTATTTTCACTCCCATTCCTTCCCATTCTAATTGTCGCATGATGTACTAGAGGGTGGTGCTGAAGAGTTTTGGTGAAATGGTATCACCCTGTTAAACCCCTATTTTGACATCCATGATCACTTTTTTGTATAATGGTGAGATCCTGGTGGTGAATCCGTAATACAGCTCACGAAGTATCTTGATGTATTGGGTTTGAACGCCTTATTTGACTAGAATTTCAATGACTGCTTCAGTTTCCACAGAATCAAAGGCTTTCTGTAAATCAATGAATGTGAGACAGAGCGTCATCTTGTACTCCCTACAAACCTCAATGAACTTGGTTACTGTATGGATATGATCGATTGTGCTGAATCCTTTCCAGAAGCCAGCTTGCTCACATGGTTGTCCTTTATCTATTGTTCTGCCAATCCTGTTCAGGATGACTCATGTAAACAGCTTGTAGATAACAGACAACAGGCAGATGTGGTGACAGTTGCCAATGCTGTGAATGTCTCCCTTCTTGAACAGTAGAATTGTCCTGCTGGTTTTCCATTGGGAGGGTACCTTGCATTCAGACATGTAGCTTGTGAAGAGCCGAGCTAGTGTATTGATGAGTACCAACGGCCCATTCTTCAGGTGTTCAGGTCTGACTTTGTCTGGGCCTGGTGCTGTTCCCTTCTTTTACCGATGAGATGCATGTTGGATTTCAGAAGGGAGAACGTTGGGAATGACATATCCATCCTGTGAAATTTGGTATGTAGGCAGGTGGACATGGCTATCAAAGAGATTTGAGTGAAGTCGTGGATGATCTTCTCCATAGCCTTTCTGGAAGATGTGATATATCCATCAGGGTGTCGGAGGGCAGTCATCTTGGTCTTATTGTTGGTGAAGGACAGGCAGGCGGTGAGAATACTTTTCCCAGCTTCTGCTGCATCTTCCAGTATTTCTGCTCTTCTGTCTTTGAGGTCTTCTTTTATGGTTTCTCTGCACCGTATAGCAAGCTTGGATGTTAGTTAGCATTTGGTCTCCTTAGGCTTGCACCTTGCCACGTTGGCGAATGAGCTAGAGAGTTTCTGAAAACAGGCATCATTTTGTGTTTTCTCTCTCTATTGGCATTATTTGCACAGTCATGGAGGTGGTGAACCAGTCAGTTGTATTCTTCATTGATGTCGTCAATGGTGGTATCTTCCCATGTTTTGGCTGCAATGGTGCCAAATATTTCCCAGTAGGTGATCGTTCTGGGAGTTCTCTTCTTAAACTTTGCAGCCTTTTCTCCCTGTTGCGGGAAGTAGAATTTTGCACGAAGGAAACGGTGGTCTGATCCTGATTGGAGTTTGGGGACGACAGCAACATTGGTCAGACAAAACCATCGATTGAAGATGATGTGGTCAATTTCATTGTGGAACTGTCCACCAGGAGATTTGTGTCCAACGTTTTGCTTCAGCCTTCTGGAACTGTGAGTTCCCATTAATGGTCTTGGTGGGCATGATGAACTCAGATAGTCCCTCACCCTGTTTGTTCCATTCTAGGCCATGGTTTCTGATGTGGAGTTCTTCAGCCAATCTTCTCGGTCCTATCTTGGCATTAAAATCACTGACTATGATCTTGTAGTTTGTGTGATCTCTCATCTCCTTTGAATGTGGATATTGGTGCATAGACAATGAAGATAGAAATTGCTGGCAGTGGGCCACATGTCTTCAAGTGTTATCATCCTATCCATTTTGTTAGGCATTCAAATGAATCAATGTTGACGGCCATGTTCGTGTTGCCAAGGACACCAACGCCACCGACGCCTCTTTCTTCGCATGTTCCAAGGAACAATTCTTCTCTGGTGTCAAATACAGCATGATGCGACTGATGCCTTATCGTCTCAGTCAGACCATTGATGTCGTACTTGCTCTTTTGCGTTTGCACCATCAGATCCTCAATATATGCTTCTGATGCATTGAAAGTACAGGAAGTCATTTTAGTCTCTTCATTTTGGCAGCCCGGATGGCCGTGAAATTTTATCAGATGATGATGCAAGAGCAAAAGATAAAGTACGGCATCATTAGTCTGACTGAGATGAGAAGGCATCAATTGCATCATGTAGTTTTTGACACCAGAGAACAACTATTCCTTGTATCATGCCACAAAAGAGGCATCTGTGGTGACGGTTTCCTTGTCAACACAAACCTGGCCATGGACATTGATTCATTTGAGTGCCTAACAAACAAATCAGTCAATTACACTTGAAAAGCTGTGGCTTACTGCTGGCAGTTTCTATATTCGTTTTCTATGTACCAATATCCACATATAAGAAGAAGAAATTGAGAAATTGTATATGGAACTGGAGGAGTTCTATAAAGAAGATCACATCTTCTACAAGATCATAGTTGGTGATTTTAACTCCAAGATAGGTTTGAGAAGATTGGCTAAAGAACACCATATCAGCACTCATGGCCCAAAATGGAACAAACAGGTTGAGAGACTATCTAAGTTCATCATGTCAACCAAGACCATTCATGGTAACTCACAGTTCCAAAAGCTGAATGTAAACGTTGAACATGAGAATCTCCTGGTGGACAGTTCCACAGTGAAACTGACCGCATCATATTCAATCAATGGTTTTGTCTGACATGGCAAGGTGTGATCCTCAGGCAACCAAATGCTAACATCCAAGCTCTCAAGGCAGTGAAGAGAAACCATAAAGTAAGACCTCAAAGAGAGAAGAGCAGAAATACTGGTCAATACAGCAAAAGATGGGAAAACCATTCGAAAAGCCTGCCTGTCCTTCAACTATAAGACAAAGATAACTGCCCTCCGACATCCTGGTGGATCTATCACATCTTCCTGAAAGAAAATGGAGAAGATTGTCCATGATTTCTACTCGAATCTCGTTGATAGCTACATCCACCTGCCCACAAACCAAATTCCACAAGATGGATATGTAATTCCCAATGTTCTCCCTTCTGAAATACGACATGCCATTTCATTGGTAAAGAAGAGAACAGCACCCGGCACAGAAAAGTCAGACTCGAACACCTGAAGAATCTGCCTTCAGTAGTCATCAATACAGTGGCTCAGCTCTTCACACGTTACCTGTACGAATGCAAAGTGCTCTCCCAATGGAAAACAGAGGAACAGTTCTACTGTTCAAGAAGGGAACATCCACGACATTGGCAACTATCACCCCGTCTGCCTGTTGTCCGTCACTGGGATCTGTTCACTCGAATCATCCTGAACAGGATTGGCAGAACATTAGATAAAGGACAACCATGTGAGCAAGCTGACGTCTATTCAGCACAATTGACCATATCCACACAGTAACCAAGCTCATTGAGGTTAGTAGGGAATTCAACATGTCATTGTCCCACTTTCATTGATTTAAAAGAAAACCTTTGATTCTGTTGAAACTGAAGTGGTTATTGAAGCCCTAGCCAAACTGTGTGTTCAAACCCAGTAACATCAAGATCATTCGTGAGCTGTATTACGGATTCACCACTAGGATTTCACCATTCTCTAAGAAAGTGACCATTTATGTAAAAAGAGGGGTTTGGCAGGGTTTATACCATCTCACTGAAACTCTTCAGCCCCACCATCCAGAATGTCATGTGACAATTAGAATGGGAAGGAATGGGAGCGATGATAGATGGTCAGCAACTAAACAACCTGGCTTTGCTGATAACATCATTCTAATAACACCAAACATTACCCAAGTGGCACTAATGCTGGCTGACTTAGACTGTGAATTTGGAAAGGTAGGTCTACAGTTGAATCTCAACAAAACAATGTTTATTAAAAACAGACTAGTACCAGATGCTCCATTCACTCTCAACGGAAGAAACATATATGAATGCAGCAGTTATGTGTACCTAGGTCCATAACTCAGCATGATGAATGACTAAAACCTGAGCTGCGCAGGAGAAAGAGAACAGCATGAAATGTCTTCAAGAACATCAAAGAAATAGCTAAAAGGACAAAGAAACTCCAATTACAGGCATGTTTCTTTTACCCCACCATTCTCCCTGCATTAACATATGCCTCAGAGAATTGGGCCCTATGAAAGTAGGATGAGAATGCTATATGTTTCTCCCAGAGAGGAAACAAAAGAGTTATGCTTGAAATATCATGCCTCACTCAAGTGAGAGAAGGAATCTGGAATTCCAACCTCCATCCACGATCAAGAATCATGGATGCCGTCTTGTTTGCCTGGGCGTCGAAAACTAGATGGGCTGGATAAGTAATGGCACTAGGAGAAAACTGCTGGACTAGAGCCATTCCCTGACTGGATCCCACAGGACGTCAAAAGATCACATTGTCACCCACCTACGAGAAGGTCAGACTTCTTTGTCAAGACCCAGAATCAATGGTTTGAGGCTCTTCATACTTCTGGAGCAAGCAGATGCCATTGGGCTACACTGGCACATGACAGGGACAAATGGAAACGTTACTGGCAACTGCTTGTGCAAATCAATGAATAACAGGATGTCAAGTGATTCGTGATCAAGCTATCTTAGCATCTGAACAATTATTATTTATTTAGCAATCATTGCTCACAAGAAAATATTGGGGAATGAAAGATACCTCAGTTGATTAGAGCATATGCTATGCATGCAGGAAATCTAGTGGCAATCACTAACACCACAAAGCTCTAACACTGCATAACACCACATAGTCTGAGCACTAGCAGCTCAGCCAGATCAGCCAGGCACTAACAGCTGAGCTGAGGAGTACTACTCAGCCAGGATTAGCCCCTGAGGAACTTAAAATCCAAATTTCCCAAACATAAAAATGTTAGCACTAAAATTGCTATAATTTTCACTTAAATTGGTGTGTGTGTGTGTGTGTGCGTGTGCGTGTGTGTGTGTATGTATATTGCTTTTTGGGTCACACCCAGCAATGCTCAGGGTTACTCCTGGCTCTGCACTCAGCAATTACTCCTGGCGTTGCTCATGGGACCATATTGGATGCCAGAGATCGAACATGGGTCTGCTGCATGCAAGTCAAACTCCCTACCTGCTGTGCTATCACTCCGGCCCCAATTGTTATATCTTTTAAACACTTGTTATAAACAAATTATTTTTAAAATCACACTTTTTCCTCTTTGAGTTTTGTGAATAAAGGACTGACATTCCTTAATTTGAGCATTTTCATCATGGATCATAATTTTATTCTAAGTAATTCCTTGATCAATATAGTACTGCATTTTAAATATTCATTAAAACATATCAAAATTTTTAAGTGCTAAATTAGTATTTTCTATAAACAATCAAATGTGATTTGGCATTGATTATTTACATCCGTTAATTCAATTTATGTTGGCAAACATGACGTGTGAAGAGTGAATAAGAAAAGAGAGTAAACTAGATTGTAAACTATGCTGTGCATATATTTGAGCTTGTTTTGCTCAGGAAAAATGAATAAGGCCAGTTCCTATCTGTAAGGTGCTATAAAACATAATTTGCCTATAATTGTTGAAATAATTAAATAAAACAACGTTAAAGTAACTTACATGTGCAGCGATTGAACTATAGAGACCCTAAATAAAATAGTCTTTTTCAATAACTATTATACAGATGGGTTATTTTGGTGTCTTTAAAGAATATTAATTTCAGGAAAATACCTATATTCTATTGTTTTGATATGTTCCCGATTTGTACGTGGTTATCCAGGAGCTATGCCAAAAACTATGGAAAATGCATTGCTTGAGAAAAAAGTTTTTTCTCTCTTGACTTTTATTTTTCACTATGAAAGTATAAAAGAATAAAATAGAAACAATAAAAATATTTGCTATATAGGCTCTTTCTTTCTAGAAATTCTTCATCATCTGCATGATGACATTGTGACATGACAGGTGTTTTAACTGATGAAAAATCATAAGAAAAATGACTTGCAAAAAATGAATCAATATTCATAATGAATCTTGTAGAGAAGGTAAAGAAAGAAAATTCATAGTTTATATGTGATCATGTGTTGCAGGACTCCTCTAAGAGCCTCTGCATCTGCCCTGGATTGCCTCCTGCAGGTTCACTTCATAGATAGAGGGATGGTCTGAATGTGGCAGTTTATCTGACCATGTATTCTGTACTGGCTGGTATAAATATTCTCTCATGCTACCACAATCATCGTGGGACTAGCTAGATCTTACCAGCATATTTGCCTGGCCACATTGGATCTCTAAGAAATGAGACCAGAGAGAAATGCTGTTTGCCTCCAAGCAAGCAAGCATGGCTCCCTGATAACTCAAAAGGCAACTAAAATACAAAACTACAGTGAAGTAGTTTTCACTTCTTTGGGTAGGACTCCTCTCGGCTGAGATCCTTTCTCTTTGGTGGGAGACATGGGCTCTCTTGTATGGTCCAAGTTCTCACCAGAGCGAGAGTTCTTTCATTATATTGGATTACGGTGGTAAACTTCGCAGACATGGGGCAGAGCTGCTACTGGCTCTCCCTGTGAACAGCCGCTCATGAGGCGCTCGGGAGGATGGTGGCTTCTAGCCCTGGCCCACCATCCCAGCAGAGCCTCTCAACAAGCCAGAAGACCCCCCCTCCATGAGGGCCTCCATTTTCCACATCCGGACTTCTCTCTCGTCAGACCTCCACCCAGCAGACCAGCCTATCAGCGCCCGGCTCATCGAGTTCCACCCTGCAGCAGTCTTTCTTAAATCTGGCTCAGGTATGCCGGTCCAGAGACTTGCAGACATGGGGCAGAGCTGCTACTGGCTCTCCCTGTGACCAGCCGCTCATGAGGCGCCCGGGAGGGATGGTGGGTTCTAGCCCTGGCCCACTATCCCAGCAGAGCCTCGCAACAAGCCAGAAGACCCCCCACTCCATGAGGGCCTCCATTTTCCACATCCGGACTTCTCTCTCATCAGACCTCCACCCAGCAGACCAGCCTATCAGCGCCCGGCTCACGCAGCCGCTTGCGGCTGCGCGGTTCATCAATAAATGCTGGACTTAGAGGTGCCTACAAGAGTATGCTACCTGCACGGCAGAGCCTGGCAAGCTACCCGTGTTGTATTTGATATATGCCAAATACCAGTAACAATTATAGACCTCATTCGGGAATGGATTGGGGCTCTTTATGTTCCTGGAGCAAGCAGATGCCTTGGGCTCTACTAGCATGAGACAGGACATATGGAGATGTTACTGGGGCCCGCTCGAGCAAATCGATGATGAATGGGAAGACAGTGACAGTGATACAGTGAAGTAGAGGAGACTCTTGTGAAGGCTTGGAGAAATATTTAACTGGCATTAGTATTAGTCTTTGGTACAGAGACATGCCATCTCAGAAACCCCCTTCTCTACCGTATAAAGACATTTCCAGGCAGATCTTGGCCCAAAATATTAATTAGCATATAATAGGGCCTAGGTGAGGTACTGGGAGAAATTATCTAAGGGCATTTGACCCTTCCTCCTTCCCATATTATTGGGAGGTCTGAGTTGCAGGGGTATAAAACCAGCCTGCTTCCCATCTCTCTCTTTGGGCTCTCTTTTTGGGTTCTCTTTTTGGGGCTTGCACTCTTCTTGGGAGTCTTGTCTTTGTTTCTTCTTTACAGGACCTTAACACGTGGTGGCCGCCATCTTGGCCTACATGGGATTGGGGTTTTAGCTAGGAATCCTAAGCACAGGGGTTTTCCTATTGTTGATTTGTATGCCTGAACCTGTGATTAGTAAAGTCTTTTAAAAACTTCATTGGATTCCTGAGATTTCATCCATTCCACGCTGGCTTCAGAGGTAAAAGGGAACTCGCTTCCCGGCACTGTTGGGGACCCTGGAGGCATTCCCTGACAATCATGCTTCATCTGACTACTGACCCCTGTTTATATATGCAATATGGAAATTATGGACTCTTTACTGTTGAATTATATCACTAGTTATGAAAGTAAATTATCACATCTAAAATGCATGGTTTTGTGATAAAAATTTTAATGTCAATCAGAACATTTTAGATGGAAAATTTCTAGAAGATAATGAATGTATCACTTACTTTTATTTCTGCAGAGAATTCCCAAAGTACCACAATAAATATTGTTGAATAAATAAAGCAATCTTGTAACTCAATATTTTACTCATAGTGCAGTTAATTAGATATTTCATCCTTTATTTTTGTCCAAAATATTTTTAATAAAATTCATATAATTTTGAATATATTCACAAATATGGAATGGCTACTCATTAACACTCTTTTTCCCCATTTTTTGGGTAGAACTCCATTCAGGTGAGATCCTCTCTTTGGTGGGAGACTTGGGCTCTCTTGTTTGGTCTAAATTTTGACCAGAGCTAGAGTTCTTTCATTATACTGGATTGCGGTGGTAGAGCTTTTGCGCTATTAAAAGCCTTTCTTGGAACTGCACTGGACTCGTGAGTTTTCAACTGTTCCCCAGGCAGCCTCGAAGATAGAAAAGAATTTCTGTTCTGATACTGTCGGGGACACCAGTGGCTCTCCCGACACTAGAGCATGTGTGCATGTCTATGTGTATGATGGCCATCTCTGTTTGTAGTAAGTGTCCTGTGTGTGTTTGTGTGTGTGTGTGTGTGTGTGCAAATTGCAAAAGTCCAGGTGTTTTTGGATTATGCTGAACCATAAGAAAGCTGTGAATTTGCTAAATTAAATGTTGACTAAATGAGAAATTAATATTCTTTATCCAAATTTCTAATTGGGAAAAGTTAAATAATTACTAACATCAGAAAAGGATTATGGAGCTGGAGACAGAATCCAGAGATGAGATCAGAGCTCTGTGAAACAGTTGCATTTTTCTGTAAGAAGCTAAGCTGCTCCATAAATAACTGAGGCTCAAAAGCTATCAAAGGTAAATCAAAGAATGTTTTCTTATTCTGGTATCTGAAATGATTAGTAAAATTCAAAGGGCTACTGTCTATGTTTAGAAGTGGATGTGTTTGCATGGGATTGTTAGGGTTTTCTAATCTAAATAATTTGTGATTTAAAATAATGGTGGTAAAATTTGTAAAAGGAAAAGTGGGGGTAACAATTGTATTGATTGGCAGTTTTATAGGCAGCAGCTCCATTTGTTTCCCCTCCTGGATTGAGTTTCTAGGCCCCACCCAAAATGTGGTTGTCAGAGTTAGCTGAGGGAAGGTGAGTTCTAGCCCTGGCCCACCATCCCAATAGAGCCTTGCAAAAAGCCAGAGGAACCCCAACACCATGAGGACTGCCATTTTTAATATCCAGACTCCACAGCTCATCAGAGCTCCACCCAAAAGATAAGCTGATGTCTCCCTGTTGTGCACAGTTCCTCAGCAAATGCGTCGATTGAGAGACTACTATGGAGAGTATACCACCCACACGGTGAGCCTGGCAAGCTACCCATATCATATTTGATATGCCAAAAACAAGTATCAATTACAGACCTCATTCCCATCATCTGAAGGAATGGTTTGAGGCTCTTCGAGTCCTGGTGCCAGCAGATGCCCTTGTGTTACACTAGCATGCCACAGGAAGTACGGAGATTTTCTCAAGCTGGTGCCCGCTTGAGAAAATCGATGAACAATGGGAAGACAAGTGATACAAGTGATATGAAGTGATACTCATTAACACCTGAATGAGTGACATTCAATTTTATATTATTTAGAATTTTTTACTTTGTTTAAATACCATGATTTACAACGTTGTTCACAATACTCTTGTTTCAGGTGCTTGATATTCCAATATCAGTCCCACCACGAAGATGCTCTTAATGCCACCAAAGACCCTAGTTTCAATTCTACACCCTTCAAGCCTGCTCCCTTAGCAGGCACTAGTTTATTTACATTATATTCCTTATTACAACATATAACTTATAATGGTGTTGCTAAACATAGACTTTTTACTAAATTGATAAGTGAAAATTGAGCCATTTGTGTTGATTTCACTTTATTGAACTTATTGAATTAAGTGGACTTCTACTCAAATTTTAACAGTTATTAGTGTTGATTTGTTACAGACATTAATATTCAACTCCAAACCAACTACTATTGAAACTCTCACCACTGTTATTTCTATTTTTCCAACCACCCCTTAATCCTGTCCTTACAGCAGATCCTAAACATTTTGTTTTATATTTCTCTTTACAGATATTCCGCTAAAAATGATCAAGAAATATTTTCTTAGATTACTAAGCCATGGAAGCATTAAGCCCTTGCATAAGAAATAATTAATATGTTGTTACAGGATAAGCAGTGTGTTGTCTTATTTTGTTATCGGTTGCCTTCTAATTTACCTGCCATTAAGCATTACCTGCTATTCGATTATTCAGTGTCGTAGAGTTTGAGATTTGCCTGTGCATGCGGTCATGCACACAGGAATTGCAAAAAATTTTATCTGGGTGATAAATTTGGAGTTATTTTTTAAAATTTTATTTTATTGAATTACTGTACAATGGACCATTACACCAGAGTTCATGATTGCAGTTAAATATTTAAGTGGTTAGTGGCTTTGGGGCAAGTGTATGAATGTGGAATCTTCCAGAAGAACAGAGATATTGGTTGAGGAATGTGGTGGTAGTTCAATCCTGACTCCCTGAAAGTCTAGAGATTTCAGTCACAAAACCCTCATACTTGAGTTTTTCAGTGGATTAATTCCTGGGTGAGCTTGTCTGAGCAGTGGAATATAGCCTTGAACATGGTGGTTATGTGGAGTATGGAAGTTTTTGGATGGCAGCACGCTTTTTGGGATGGATAGGGAACTTTCCAGTCACCCTCTGGGGTGCCCCAGTTCACTCCGCCTGGCACAGGGACTGGAAGCATCTCTGCCGAACTTCAATTTTAAATATAAGTCAGTACATTGTTCCTTTTCTTTTTATAAGGGTTTTGCCTTTTTTTCTGACATAATGTTACATAATAATCATCACTCGTATCACTTGTCTTTCCGTGTCCATCGATTTGCTCAAGTGGGCATCAGTAACATCTCCATTGGTTGGGAATGAGGTCCATTATTGTTACTGTTTTTGGAATATCAAATACACTGCAGGTAGCTTGCCAGGCTCTGCCATAGCTCTGGGTTCACCCTAGGGGCCCAGTACTTTTCTATGTCAAACCATGAACCATCCAGAGCCATGGGGCATAGCCCTGGATGTGAACAAGCCTGTCTCCGGTCTGCCACCTACCAATGCAGCTGGGCACTACAGCCACACCTGCAACACCTTGAGTGTTATTTAGTGATCAAATAGCAAGGTAAATTAGAAAACATAGAAAAGGCACCAAAGAGATAGTATAGCAGGTAGGGAGATTGCTTTGCATGCAGCTTACTGAGACTTGATTGTTGGAAACCTATTTAGTCCCTCAAACTCCACTAGGAGTGATGCCTGAGCATGGAGTCAGGGGTGAGCCATGAGCACTGCAATGTGCACCACCTCCCAATCCCCCTCTGCAAAGAAAAGTATACAGAGGAGATATATGAAGGGATCAAAAGTGAAATTAAAATAAATGTAATGGTCTGAGCAAAAGTTAAATTAAATAGATACCCATGACATTCTTCAAGGAAATTGACCAAATACTCCAGAAATTTGTATGGAACAATAAATTCCCAAGTATAGCTAAAGCATACCTTAGGAAAAAGAAGATTGGAGGCATCACCATTCCCAACTTAAAACTGTACGACAAGGCAGTAGTAATTAAAACAGCATGGTATTGAAAAAAAAAACAGACCTGTGGACCTATGGAATAGAATTGAGTATCCTGACACCCAACCTCAAACACATGATCATTTACTCTTTGATAAAGGTGCAGAGAGTCCAAATTGAAGTAAGGAAAGCCTCTTCAACAAGTGGTGTTGAGAAAACTGGGCAGAGACATGTAAGAAATGAATTTGGACCTCTATCTAACACCATGAACAAAAAAAGCAGATCAAAATGTATTAAAGATCTCAATATCAGACTTGAATCCATAAAGTACATTGAAGAAAATATAGGAAAACCCCCCACGACATTGAAGCTAAAGGCATCTTCAAAGGTGAAACATCACTAACAAAACAACTAGAAGAAAAGATAAACATATGGGACTACATGAAACTAAAAAAGCTTCTGCACCTCAAAAGAAACAGTGACTAAGATACAAAGACAGTCCACAGAATGGGAAAGAATATTCACCCAATACTCATCTGATAAGGGGTTAATATCCAGGATATATCAGGCACTGGTAGAACTTTACAAGAAGAAAACAAACAACCCCATCAAAAAAGGGGAGAAGAAATGAACAGAAACTTCAACAAGGAAGAAATTCGAATGGCCAAAAAACATGAAAAAAATGCTCATCATCACTAATCATCAGAGAGATGTAAATCAAAATAACAATGAGATACCACTTTACACCACAGAGACTGGCACATATTCAAAAGAGCAAGAACAACAAGTGCTGGTGTGGATGTGGGGAGAAGGGGGAAACTCATCCACTGTTGGTGGGAATGCAGGCTGGTACAGCCTTTCTGGAAAACAATATGGACATTCCTCCAAAGACTAGAAATTGAACTCCCATTTGGCCCAGCCATACTACTCCTGGGATTATACTCTGGGAAGCCAAAAATATGCACTGAATGGGGGTGGAGCAATAGCCCAGTGGGTAGGGCTTTTGCCTTGCACACAGCCGGCCTATGCCGGCCCGGGTTCGATCCCAGCCCATATGGTCCCCGAGCACCACCAGGAGTAATTCCTGAGTGTAGAGCCAGGAGTAACCCCTGAGCATTGTTGGGTGTGACCCAAAAACAAAAAAAAAATACATGCAGCGGAAACACCATCCCTACTTTTATGTTTATAGCTGCATTATTCACAATAGCCAGAATCAGGAAACAACCAGAGTACCCTACAATTGATGACTGGATAAAGAAGCTTTGGTACATCTACACAATGGAATACTATGCAGCTGTTAGGAAAAATGAAGTTATAAAATTTGCCTATAAATGGATGGACATGGAGTAGATTATGTTGAGTGAAATTAGCCAGAAGGAGAGAGAGACAGATACAGAATGACTGCATTTATTTGCATGACATAAATATATATGTACATATTATGATAACAATATCCAATGTCAAGTGAAACATGTATCAGGAGGTTTTGTAAAAGGTGGAAAATATCACAAAAGTGTGGGAATCAGAGGCTAGGTAAGACATAAAATGGAACAGTGTGCTAACAATTGTCGAGGGTACTAATACAAACCTAGAACTGAGCTTTAAATACAGGCAAAAGATACACATGACAACCCTTTAATGTATGTTCTGTAATCCATAGTCTGGAAGGGAAGGAAAAGAGAAAGAGAGAGAAAGGGAAAGAAATAAAGAACCTGCCAACGAGGAGGGTTGGGGAGGAGGGAGGGAACCGGGATGTTGGTGGTGGGAGATGGGCACTGGTGGCGGGATGGGTGCTGGAACACTGTATGACCAAAACCCAAATATGAACTTTTAATTGTATATCTTTGTAATTGTATATCTCACAGTGGTATAATAAAATACTTTTAAAAAGTGAAATTAAATACAATGTAAGGGCCTGAGCAATAGCACAGCGGGTAGAGCATTTTCCTTGTATGAGCCCAACCTGAGTTCGATCCCAGGCATCCCATGTGGTCCCTCAAGCACTGTTAGGAGTAATTCATGAGTGCAGAGCTAGGAGTAACCCCCTGAGCACTGCTGTGTGTAGCCAAAATGCAAAAAAAAAAATGAAAATTTAAAAATAAAAAATTCTCTTTTGCAGTGAGAGATAAACCCAATGCCTCATACATGACACTGTACTTTATTGATGAGTCATATCCCTGGCCCTCATACACACACACACACATATATACGTATATATTTTAATTAATTTTTAATATAATTTTAAAATTAAATTAAATGTTTTAAAATTTAATTTAATTTTAAATTTAAATTAAATGTTTTAAAATTTAATTTAATTTTAAAATTAAATAGACTGAAATGTTTTTTAAACATTCAAGTCAGCATTTAATAATAAATATGATTATTTATGTTGTTTTCACATCCATCGCTAGGTGTGACTCAAAAAAATAAATAATCATATTTTTTTATAAATAAATACTGACTTAAATGTTTAAAATTAATTTATACTAAAACTAGTTTAGTATTTTAGATTCTATGTCAGGTATCAATGGTAAAATAATCTTAATTTTAGGAGGGTAATTCATTATAGTATAATTGTAGTATTTAAAATTAAACTGAGAAAGCCTATAATATTAGAGAGGTGTCGAAAATTATATGTCAATCTCTGGATATAATGATGTCATATAAAGACTTCAGGATCTAAAATAAATTGGGCTGACTCAGGTCATTGCCTTATTCACATCATTAAATGTATAGCAGATAAGATCTTCACAGTTCAAAAATTATTATTAAAGGATATAACTTACAAATTTGTTAAGGTGTCTATTTTGGAAAATGAAAAACAGGCTTTCATTTACTATATTATCTACATATTTTACATAATTATATATATAATTATATATACATATATATTATATATATATTATAAAAGCCATGACTTTTAGGGTTTAAAATGAAAGAAAATTTTCTTACCATTTTTAAAAGTTTGGGAATTTTCTCAATCTAATTTATAAATTTACAAAAGGGATGTAGAGATAATTCAATGGGTTAAGAATATGTTTTGCATGTAAAAGTTTCAGAAATTAGTATGCATCTATAGCAATTGAATACACACATGTTCCCTACACATATATGACATATTGAAGATCTCAGGATTTATTGTTCTGTAGCAACAGTGAAGTGGGTTGCTTTGTATGTGGCCAACCTTTGTTTGTTCCCCAGCACACATGTGATTCTCTAGTAATTGCTAGGAGTAAAGTCTGAGTGCATAGTCAAGAGTAGTATCTTGGCATTGCTGGGTGTAGTCAAACACAAAGAAAATATTTATGATTAAATAAATATATACATATATAGATATAAATATATTACATATATTTATATATATTTGTTTATATTAAATAAATATATACATATATAGATGTCTACAACTGAATCTCAGCAAAACTATGTCATGAAAAACGAACTAGTTCCAGAGGCCCAGTTCACTCTCAATGGAACAAACACCTCTGAATGCAGCAGGTATGTGCACCGAGGTCGAGAAGTCAAAATGATGAACAACCTAAAACCTGAGCTGTGCAGGAAGAAGAAAGCAACATGTAATGCCTTCAAAAGCATAGAAGAAATAGCTAAAAAGACAAAGAACTCTGGGCACACCTCTTCAACTCCACCATCCTCCCTGCATTAACATACTCCTCAGAGACCTGGGCCCTATGAAAGCAGGATGAGAAAGCTATTCAGGTCTCCTAAAGAGGAATCGAAAGACCTATGCTTGGAATATCATGCCTCACTCAAGGAATCCAGAGCTCCGACCTCCGTTGCTGTTCCAGAGTTAGGGACACAGTCTTGTTTACCAAGGCATTGAAAATCAGATGGGCTGGATATGTAATGCGATTTGGAGACGATGGCTGGACTAGAGTCGTTACCTACTGGATCATATGGGATGTCAAAAGATCACACGGCCGCCCACCTGCAAGATGGTCAAACTTCTTAATCAAGACCCTGAACGAATGGTTTGAGGCCCTTTGTATTCCTGAAGCAACCAGATGCCATTGGGATACACTGGCACCTGATAGGCTCCATTGGAAATATTACTGGTGCCCGCTCGAGCAAATCGACAAATAATGGGAAGTCAAGTGATCAAGTGATACATATATAGATCACTTGATAACTTGAATCCCGTTGTCATCGATTTGCACGATCAGGCACCAGTAATTTTCCATTGGACCTATCACGTGCCAATGTAACCCAATGGAATCTGGTGATTCAGGAATATAAAGAGCCTCAAACAGTTCCTTCAGGGTCTTGACAAGGAAGTCTGACCAGTAGGTAACGGCTCTAGTTCAGCAGTTGTCTCCAAATAGCATTACATGTCCAGCCCCTCTGATTTTCATTACGTTGGCAAACGAGACAGCATTCCTGATTCTGGAATAGTGCCAGAGGTCAGAACTCAGATTCTTTCTCTCACTTGAGTGAGACGTGATATTCCAAGCATAGCTCTTTCGATTCCTCTCTGGGAGACCAGAATAGCATTCTCATCCTGCTTTCGTAGGGCCCAGGTCTCTGAGGCGTATGTTAATGCAGGGAGAATGGTGGAGTCAAGAGATGTGCCCGTAGTCAGAGGTTCTTTGTCCTTTTAGCTATTTCTTCGATGCCTTTGAAGGCATTCCATGCCACTCTCTTCCTCCTGCGCAGCTCAGGTTTTAGGTCATTAATCATGTTGAAATATCAATCTAGGTACACATAACTGCTGCATTCATAGATGTTTGTTCCATTGAGAGTGAATGGGGCCTCTGGAACTAGTTCATTATTCATGAACATAGTTTTCTTTAGATTCAGCTGTAGACCTATCTTTCCACATTCTCGGTCGAAGTCAGCAGCATTTGTGCCGCTTGGCTAATGTTTGGTGTTATTAGAATGATGTCATCAGCGAAGCAGAGGTGGTGTAGTTGCTGACCATCTATCTTCACTCCCATTCATTCCCATTCAAATTGCCGCATGATGCTCTTGAGGGTGGCGTTGAACAGTTTTGATGAAATGGTATCACCCTGTCGAACCCCTCTTTTGACATCAATGATCAGTTCTTTGTAGAATGGAGAGATCCTGGTGGTGAATCCGTAATACAGCTCACGAAGAATCTTGATATATTGGGTTTGAACACCCTATTGATTAGGGCTTCGATAACTACTTCAGTCTCCACAGAATCAAAGGCTTTCTGTAAATCAATTAACTTGAGAAAGAACGGCATGTTGTACTCCGCTAAAAACCTCAATGAGCTTGGTTACCGTGTGGATATGGTCGAATGTGCTGAATCCTTTCTGGAAGCCTGCTTGCCTGCATGGTTTTCCTTCATCTAGTGTTCTGCCAATCCTGTTCAGGATGACTCATGTAAACAGCTTGTAGATGACGGACAACAATCAGATGGGGTGATAGTTGCCAATGCCGTGAATGTCTCCCTTCTTGAACAGTAGAACTGTCCTGCTGGTTTTCCATTGGGAGGGCACCTTGTATTCGGACAGGTAGCCTGTGAAAAGCCGAGCTTGTGTATTGATGAGTACCGATGGCAGATTCTTCAGGTATTCAGGTCTGACTTTGTCTGGGCCTGGTGCTGTTCCCTTCTTTACTGACGAGATGGCATGTCGGATTTCAGAAGGGAGAACGTTGGGAATGACATATCCATCCTGTGGAATTTGGTATGTGGGCAGGTGGATGTGGCTATCAAAGAGATTTTAGTAGAAGTCATGGATAATTTTCTCCATTGCCTTTCTGGAAGATGTGATAGATCCATCAGGGCATCGGAGGGCACTCATCTTGGTCTTATAGTTGGCAAAGGACAGATGGGTGGTGTGAATGCTTTTCCTGGCTTCTGCTGCATATTCCAGTATTTCTCCTCTTCTGTCTTTGAGGTCTTCTGTTATCACTTCTCTGCACCATTCAGCAAGCTTGGACTTTAACATGGGGCTCACGCCTTGCCACATTGCCGAATGAGCTCGAGAGTTTCCGAAGACAGGCGTCCTTTTGTGTCTTTCTCTCTCCGCATTCTTCGCACAATCATGGAGGTGCTGAACCAGTCGGTTGTATTCTTCATTGATATCGTCAATGGTGGTATCGGGTCCCATGTTGCTGCAATGGTGCCAAAGAGTTCCCAGTTGGTGGTTGTTCCGGGAGTTCTCTTCTTAAACTTTGCAGCCTTTTCTCCTCTTTGTGGGAAGTAGAATTTTGCACAAAGGAGACAGTGGTCCTGTCCTGTTTGGAATTTGGGGACGACGGCAACATCGGTCAGACAAAACCATCGATTGAAGATGATGTGGTCAATTTCATTGTGGAACTGTCAGCCAGGAGATTCCCATGTCGACCGTTTCTCTTCAGCCTTCTGGAACTGTGATTTCCCATGAATGGTCTTGGTGGACGTGATGAACTCAGATAGTCTCTCACCCTGTTCGTTCCATTCTATGCCATGGGTCTCGATGTGGAGTTCTTCAGCCGATCTTCTCGGTCCTATCTTGGCATTAAAATCACCAACTGTGATCTTATAGAAGGTGTGATCTTTTTTATAGAAGTCCTCCAGTTTCATAGAATTTTTCAATTTCATCTTCTTTGTATGTGGATATTGGTGTGTAGACAATGAAGATAGAAATTGCTGGTAGTGGGCCACATCTCTTAAAGTATAATCTTCCTATCCAGTTTGTTAGGTATTTAAATGAATCAATGTTGACAGCCATCTCCGTGTTGACAAGGACACTGAAACCACTGATGCCTCTTTCTTCGCATGTTCCAAGGAACAATTCTTCTCTGGTGTCACATACAGCATGATGCGACTGACGCCTCCTCATCTCAGTCAGACCAATGATGTCTATGTACTTGATCATTTGTGCTTGCACCATCAGATCCCTCAATATATGCTTCGGATGCCAGCATACATGCACTGAAAGTACAGACAGTCATTTTAGTCCTTCTTCATTTTGGCAGCCTAGGATGGCTGTGAAATTTTTTTCAGGCACTGCTTGTTCACCTTTCTTACTGCTGCCGTATTAAGTGCTCTTTCAGGGTCAGGAAAATAAACATTTTTGTTACTGGTTTTGGCATATCGAACATGCATTGGACAGCTTTCCAGGCTCTGCCTTGCGGGCACTATACTCTTAATATTTTTTGAAGGTAAATCGCGCGGCCGCTGTGTGGCCGCAGCAATGGGGGAAAGCTGATTTCTGCTCTGCCGGTGTATCTGTGTCTGTGGCTCAAGCATTCCTAGGCTTGAAATACTCTCCTCTGAAGGGCGGGTCTCTGCTGGGTGGGTCCTTATAGTCTGGATTCCTGACAAGTGGGCTGGAGACTGGATTAATCTCTTGGGTGGAGATCATACGAGCTGCAGAGTATGGATGGTGAAGATCGCTGCCAGCAAGGTGTGGGGGTTTCTTTGGGCTCTTCTCAGGCTCCATCAGGATAGTGGGCTCGGGTTGGAAGTTGCTCTCATGGTCCATGGAATGCAGGGGGTTCAATGGTGAAAGCTGGTTTCTGCTCTGCAGGGTGTATCTGTTTATAAGATATATAGATATATTTATATATGCATGTACTAATGATATAAACCTTTAAGGCAATATCCATTTGTATGGGTGTCAAAATTTATTAAAATGCTAATGCACTTGTTCACTCATCAGCTTCACTTTGTTCTTTAGAATGAAGATCATAAGACAAGTAAATATATTAATACTCACCAGATAAATATAATGAAATTTGATGTATAATGATGAGTGGACTTATTAATGAGATACCCTTTTATGGTGATTTATTGAAGAACATAAAACAATGATATAGGTATTGTATATTTATATATACATACATCAAGTAATGTGTGTTATTATTAAAATGAGATGTCTTCATAGACACTGTATATAGTGTGTTTATTATTACAAATATTATTTTTTATGTTAGAAACTCAGCATTTGTTGAAGCACATTACTTATCCTGTGACAGGAACCAGAATAGAAATCTCAGGATATCCACTCAAGATCTCATGCAATTTCAAGGCTTCCTGTACTAAAATATATATTTACAGTGGCTGTATGCTAGAATACTAGCATCTTCATTCAGAAAAGGCAAAAAGAAGAGGAATATAAAAAATGCTTGAAGTCTATAGATGGACAAATTTCAATAAGAAAATTGTTAAATGTGGTTTATGTTAAAAAAAATCATAGACCCTGTACAGATGTTGCTGAAAGTCATGGCTTTGACGTATATTTATTTTGATTTATAGATGTGCCCACTATTATACATATACACTTAGGAATTTCAGAATTTTCACTAATATTTTGGGTAATAGCTTTTAACTCTTATGTGCTAGAATTTACTGAGACCTTTCTTTTTTATTCTTTTTAGTTCACTCAGTAAACACAAATATTGCATTCACATAAGATTTCATTTATAATTATATTTATTTATTAATTTGTTCTTGCTTTTTGGGTCTCACTCAGCAATGCTCAGGCATTTTTATTGGCTCTGCACTCAGGAATTACTAATGATGAACTAGGGAGACCATATAGGATGCTGGGGATTGTTTTGTTACAACAAGGATTGGTAACATGCAAGGCAAATGCCCTACCTGCAGCACTATCACTCCGGCCCCTATAATTATATATTTTTGGGGGGGTCACACCCGGCAATGCTCAGGGGTTTCTCCTGGCTCTGCACTCAGGAATCACTCCTGGTGATGCTCGGGGGACCATATGGGATGCCAGGGATCGAACCCGAGCTGACCTGGGCGGCCGAGTGCAAAGCAAACGCCCTACCCACTGGGCTATCGCTTCAGCCCCCAGTAATTATATTTTTAAAGTGCTTTTCCAGTAGCAATGTATATTTGGAAGTACAACAAAACTACTAAAAATTTTTTTATTTGGAGAGTTTTAAAAGGGGTAGGACGAGAGAAAATGAGGCAGAGAGTACTCATCTTATGAAGGGAGATTCAGGAGACACATGTGCCTTGGCACAACTTTTGCTTGGCCACGTCGGTTCAAGCAGCACATGGGCTCAAACAGCATATGCACTCAGTAGCAATACTTAAGATAATAAATATCAGTGACCAAGAGATAATAAAAATTTAGGACACATCCTCATGTGCACCCAACTAAATTGATTCTCAGCATCACCTGATCTCATGGAGAGCTCCAGATCAATGGGGTGGCCTGGGGAGCACAGAGCCCAAGAAGCACCACATCCTTAGGAATTCAGACTGAAGTGAAGGTTCATCACTCAAGAATTGTGGTGGATCCTCCCCCCCAGCATCTCTTGGAAACCCATACCCCAACCTACAAAACCTAACTTTTCTGCAATATGTGTGCATGTTTTTCTGGTTTTCAATCCATGACCTACTAGGATTAAAATAATCAGTACCAGGGCTATTATTACTTATGATATAGAGTTAAAATCTTAAATATTTCTTCAAGATGTCTTTATTGTAACGATACAGTAGTTCTAGTTTGTAAATTGGTTCACATGTTTATGGGTTTTGAGTTTATGTATGACTCTAGCTTTTCTCATTTTTATATTAAACCAGAGAAAGGTTTTTGTTCAAGGAATTTACCAAATTCTTAGTAACAATCCAAATGTTACTGTGTAATAATGATGTTTACTATATCTCAATCTTTTTAAAAATATTTTGTCATAATACCATGATATATTCAGTTACAAGGATGTTCATGTCCGGGTTTTGGTCATACATTGTTTTAGCACCCATCCCTCCACCAGTGCCCATTTCCTACCACCAATGTCCTGGATTCCCTCCCTCTCCCCTAACCTGTATCTATGGAGAGTTCTTTATCTCTTTTCTCCTTCTCTCTCTCTTTCTCTCTTCCTTCTCTTACACAGTGTGGATTGCGATACATACATTTAGAGGTTATCATGTATATTTTTTGCCTGTATTCAATACTCAGTTCTAGGCTGGTTTTATCACTTACAACAATTGTTAGCACACTGTTTATTCCTCCATACAAATTTCAGGAGTGTTTAGTCTTTTTTTTTTTTTTGAAGAACGTCATGGGTACCTTTATAGGGGTGTCATTGAATCTGTATAAAGCTTTATGGAGCATTACCATTTTGACAATGTTGATTCTCCCAGTCCATGAGCAGGGAATGTGTTTTCATTTCCTTGTGTCCTCTTTATTTCTTAAAGTAATGTTTCATAGTTCTCTTTGTAGAGGTCCTTTACGTTCTTTGTCAAACTTATTGCTAGGTATTTGAATTTCTGTGGTACGATTGCTAATGGGATCATTTTCTTGATATCCCTTTCTTCTCTTTCGTTATTTGCATATAGGAAAGCCACTGACTTTTGGGTATTGACTTTGTACCCTGCCACTCTATTGATTCTAGGAGCTTTTTGGTAGAGAGTGTAGGGTTCTCTAGGTATAATATCATGTCATCTGCAAATAGTGATAATTTGACTTCTTCCTTGCCTATCTGGATACCTGTTCTTAATAAATAAAAATCGGTAATAAACTTTAATCCTTTAATCTAATATTGGGTTTCATATTCTAAATTCCACTCAGCCTTTCCCCAAATTTTTATGCTAGTGTCTTTATAGGTTAATATATAACTGTCTAAACTGCAGCATTTAGGGTATTTTTTTAACTTGACTTCGGGATATTTCAAATTCATTTCACTGGCAACATTTGAAAGCAAGCAGTCAAGTCATGTATTTTCACAATAAGACTCCAAGGAATTGTACAGATAAAGTCAAGACAAAAAATAAGTTGAAACGAGTCAAAAGCAAGCAGAAATAGAAGGGAAAGCATGTATCAGAGGAACAGCAGAGAGCATTGCTTCAAAGCGGACCGTGTGGACTCTCCAGGTATATATATATATATATATATATATATATATATATATATATATAAAGAAAAACATAGGGTAACATTTTGGTATTCACTCAAATTCAAAAGGAAACCTCCAGAGAAATTGGTGGAAAAAATAAAATCAAGTAACATTTAGCTATGAGATTATACTTGTTCAAAGACATAGATTGAGATGAGTAAAAACATTCTTCTAAAGTGTTGTCCCATTCTCTACCCACAAAAAAGGAGTGCTCTATTCACTACGCACAACCTTTTGTTTCCCTAATTTTTTAGTTTTGTTTTCAGATAACTATGATTTGGAAGACGGTGTCATAAACAATTTCAGATTAGAAAAACTTGTTAGCACTTCATCACATATATAAGAACTTAATCTGTTATATTTCACTGTATCACTGTATCACTGTCTTCCCGTTCATCATCGATTTGCTTCGAGCGGGCACCAGTAACATCTCCATATGACCTGTCTCATGCTAGTAGAGCCCAAGGGAACCTGCTTGCTCCAGGAACATAAAGGGCCTCAAACCATTCCATCAGGTCATGGGAATGAGATCTATAATTGTTACTGGTATTTGGCATATCAAATACGACACGGGTAGCTTGCCAGGCTCTGCCGTGCGGGTAGCATACTCTTGTAGTCATCTCTAAATCCAGCATTTATTGATGAACCACGCAGCCGCTTGCGGCAGCGCAGCCGGGCTGTGATAGGCTGGTCTGCTGGGTGGAGTTCTGACGAGGGGGAAGTCTGGATATGGAAAATGGAGGCCCCTCATAGAGTGGGGGTTGTCTGGCTTGTTATGAGGCTCTGCAGGGATGGCGGGCCAGGGCTAGAACCTGCCATCCCTCCCGGGCACCTCATGGGTGGCTGGGCACAGGGAGAGCCAGTAGCAGCTCTGCCCCATGTCTACCTGCAATACTCAAGGGTTACTCCTGACTCTGCACTCAGGAATTACTCCTAGTGGTGCTCGGGAAGACCGTACGGGATGATTAGGCTTGAACCCGGATTGACTTTATGCAAGGTAAACACCCTCTCCTCTGTACTATCGCTCTAGGCCCAGGCTTACTCTATTGTATGTCTCCATGAGGGAGGACTGCTTTTGAGTCTCTCTCTCCTCCCCTCTCTCCCCTCTCTCCTCTCTCTCCTCTCTCTCAAGCTTGCTGTGCCCCTTTCACAGACAGAGAAACTGGAGTCCAGGATCTGCAGCCTCAGATGAGTATCAGATACGTGACCCCCCCATCCCCACCCCTTTCACACACACAGGCTCAAAACCAAGGCAAGGCCTCTCCCTGCAAAAGGAAACCTGGAACTGCACACCCCTCCCCCACCAGTCACGGACAGCAACACGGACACAGACGAACAGACACTGGGCAGGAAGGCATGTAGGTGGGACTGGGGGCCCTCGTGGATTCGGGGCTGTGGGGGCCTTGGGCATTGAGAGAGCACCTTAGGGGGCAGTGGAGGGGAGCGCCTCTTACCTCTTACCTGTTATATTTAGTTGTGTTTAATATATTAATAACCAAAGCTGTATATATATATATATATATATATATATATATATATATATATATGCAAGACTCATGACTCATGTACTAATTTATATAAAGACATAAATATGATACATTCTTTTCTGATAAACAGATAATCAATTCCAACATATGTAATCATTTCCATTTGTTTCCACTGATATTTCTTAAAATATGCTTTGAGATACTTAGGACAATTTTCATATCAACTCATCTTATATAATATGTACCATCTTTAGTCATTTTACTCTACCTGTTGATAAAACAGTATTTCAATGTTGAGAAAAATACTAAGGTTAGAATTAAGGTGAATATTCTAATGGAAATTTATGTAATTCAGGAAAATGAGTAATATGCCCTAAACACAAAGATCTGTATGGAAGAAACATTTATAATTAGTTGGAATGATAGGTGGTATATAGTAGAGTCATAACCCACTGTCAATCAAATTACTTCTTTCAGTTGATAGTTCTTTTTTTCGATTCTTCTTCAAATCCTCTTCGATTCCCAAAGAGGAATCGAAGAGCTTTGTTTCGAATATCACGCTTCACTCAAGTGAGAGAAGAAATCTGGAGTTCCGACCTCCATCACTGTTCCAGAGTACGGGACACTGTCTCATTTGCCAATGCATCAAAAATCAGATGGGCTGGACATGTAATGTGATTTAGAGATGACCACTGGACTAGAGTCATTACTGACTGGATCCCACAGGATGTCAAAAGATCATGTGTCTGCCCACCTACAAGATGGTCAGACTTTTTCGTCAAGACCCTGAATGAAAAGTTTGAGGCTCTTCATATTCCTGACACAACCAGATGCCATTGGGGTACACTGGCATGTGATAGGGTCAAATGGAAATGTTACTGGTGCCCACTCAAGCAAATTGATGAATAATGGTATATTAAGTGATCAAGTGATCAAGTGATAGTACATTTGTATTAACATGCAATATTCTTGGGCTGCAAGAGAGTAAAGCAGATAGGTGCTAGCTAGGTACAAGTCATGAGACCTGCTGGTTATAACCCCAAATAAATGTTCTCTATGATATTAAAACCATTGGCAACTTAAGATTAATAGATACAGTTATAATATTAAATGTTTTTCTAAAATAGTGGGTTTCATTGTTGTAATGTGTAATTACAGCAAATAAATGTATAAACAACATATAAAATATGAAAATTTGGATATTGCTTGATATTTGAAAATAGTATATTAGAGTTAGAAATAGTACAGAAGTTACTTACTAGAGATATGATAAATATATCCATTTATTTTGAGTTGTATATAGTTTTAAAAGCATAGAAAAAATTTTCTGTTGGTTTGCAACCAAACAAAATGGGGAAAAAAAAACTTTCTCATGAATTTAATTAATGACGAGATATAAACTTTTAGTTTTTCTAATTGAAAAGTTATTTTTATATTATTTAGAGCCATCATAAGAAACGTCTACTTTAGGGGGTGGTAACATATATTCCTGCTCAGCCGAAAAATAATCTCTCATGTGTTACATATTAAGTAAAAGCTGATTTTTTTTTAACTTTATTTAAACACCATGATTTATAAACTTGTTCACAGTACAGTTGTTTCAGATATTCAGTATTCCAACATCAGTCCTACCACCAATGTTCCTTAATGCTACCAAAGGCCATGATTTCCTACCCCCCCACTCCCAAAGTCTGTCCCAAATGCAGACACTAATTGATTTAATATATATTGTTTATTACATATATGTCTTGTAATAGTGCTGCTAAGCTCTTGACCATTTTACAGAGCTTTGCGTGTTAGTTGGGCCATTTGTGTTATTGCTTTCACTGGGCTTCTACTCAATTTTTTAAAACAAACTTGTTTGTGTTATTTTGTTAGAGACATTCAATAGTCAACCCCACTCCTACCTACATTGCCCTTGCCATAACTATTATTTCTACTTTTCCCAAACATCCCGTAAGCCTGCCCCTATAGCAGACCCTCAATAATGTATTTTATATTGATTATTATAGATACTATGCTAAAAATGATCAAGAAACACTTTCTTAGAAGAAAGTGAATATGGACAATCTCACCTGGAGCCAATAAACCCTTGTATAAGAAATTATTGATACAGTCTAACAGGATAAGCCTATATTTTGTTATTGGTTGCCTTCTTCCTTATATTGCATTAATATGGTGTGCTACTTAGAGTATTACTATTGTCACTTTGAGGTCTTGCTCCAGGAATTACAAAGTTTTAACCCAATGATAGTGTTGGAGGTAAATTTTAACTGGGTGGTAGGTTTGAGGCATGAGCCTTCCAGATAGGGAGATAGGGAAATAGGGGAGATAGCCAATCACTCGTCTCCAAGAAAGCTTGGAGTTTTTAGTCACAAAACCCTAGTGCTGAGTTATTCAACAGATTAATTTCTGGGTGGATCTCATCTGAGCAGTGGACTCTGGCCTTGAACATGGCAGTAATTGTGGATTACAGTAATTCGCATCTGGTAGAGCTCTGTTGGGATGGACTAGGCCCTCACCTGTCCCCCTCTATAGTGGCCCAGTTGACTCAGTCTGGTGTGGAGACAGGAAGCATCTCTTAATAAACTAATTCCTTAGTTATAAAATTATATCAAAATCTAGTACAGGCCAAGATAGATTTAAATTCCAACCTGAAATAGTAAAAAAAAAATCACTTGATCACTTAATCACTTGAATCCCATTATTCATTGATTTGCTCGAGCGGGCGCCAGTAACATTTCCATTAGACCTATCACGTGCCAATGTAGCCCAATGGCATCTGGTTGATACAGGAATATGAAGAGCCTCAAACCGTTCCTTCTGGGTCTTTTTTTTTCAAGACCCTGAAAAAATAACAATAAAAATAAAAAAATGGGTTTTTATGTTATCAGACTACTCATCAGGAAATGAGATAATTAGTCATGAGAAATAAACAAGATAAAACATAAAACTATATTAGTTGTCTTCCTGGTGTCAGTATTTGATTCAGTATTTGATTCAGGGATACAATGGCTTATGGAACCTGGTAAAATCTGAAATTTATAATGTGGAGCTGAGAGAACATAGAAACCATAACTAGAAGAATATAACATCATTATTCTCTAGAGAAATAAACTAAGCAGGAAAAATCTGACAGGCATTAATACAGTATATCTACTATACATAGGGCTAGTCATTTTGATGGATAAGAAATCTTGAAATTTATAAGATTGTGACTAGATGAGTCATGTTAATCTAATAATGGTAGTGAAAATAATTATGTAGAGTGAGTTATGATATATATATATGTATATATGTATATATATACATATATATATATGTATATATATATATATATATATATATATATATATATATATATATATAAAAGCACTAACAATTCAGAAATAGAGAGGCCCCAGGAATTTTCTGGTAACTTTGGTACTGAATTCTGACATTATGAATCATCATTTGCTCAGAAAGCTAAGAAACAAGCATGTATAAACTTGATTTCAGCTTCTTGAAACTAGAGTGATGCAACCAGCTGATCTAACCTAGATTTCTGACTGGAGATCTGTTTTACGGTATATGTATTATCTTTGGATGCTGGCTATTGTCTTCATGTTTCTCTATATACCACATATGAATGAAAAGCACTGGGTGCTCATGCTTTTCACCCTTACAGTGCTTAACATGATACCTAGAAGTTCAATTCATGTTTTAGCAAAATGCATGCTTTCACCTTTTCATATAGCTGTATAGTATTCCTTTGTGTACTCATTCCACAAAATTGCTATTAATTCACCCCTTTTTTGAGATTTGGGTTGTTTTCAAATCTTGATTATTGTATTGAGAAATATCATTAATTTAAGTGTGCATGCATCTTTTCAAGTTAATATTTTGTATTCTTGGGCTATATACCAAAAATAGGAATCACTGTGCAAATTGGACATTTTCTTTTTTTTTTTTTTTTTGAGCTATATCTACTATTTTCCTTTAAGGATGAATTAAACATTCTCACCAACAGTGAATTGTCCGTTTGTTTCTTTTTTTTTCCCCTTTCTTTCTTTTATCACACCCTGCAAGCCCTGGTTGTCTACAGCCAGGGCTCTGCCTCGTGGGACCTAGATGGTTGTTGGTTTGACATAGAAAAATAATGGGTCCCCTGAGATGAACGCAGAACCATAGCAGAGCCTGGCAAACTACCTGTGGTGTATTCGATATGCCAAAAACAGTAACAATAATGGACCTCATTTCCAATGATGAATGGAGATACTACTGCCACCCGCTTGAACAAATTGATGAACAATGGGAAGACAAATGACAAGTGACCAGTGACCCTGCAAGCATTGGTTGTTTCCTAATCCAGTATTGAATATGTAATTCGTTACTTATTTTTACTATTGTAAGTAGTTCTAGAATTGACAAAGATATATATATATATTTTTCAGAATATTTTCTTTTATATTTTAATTTTGTTAAAACTAAGAGTTTTAGTGCTTATTCATTGGATTTACAACTACTTGCAACCATATCTTAGATCATCCTGCTATTTCAGTAACTTTAATGTCATTTATGCATCAATCTTCTGGTTTTATTGCATGACAGTCTATATACTTCTTTGCTCTTTTTACATCATCTGTCAATATGGCTTGGATTTTAATCACTGTATTGACTATTTGAACAACAATGTTTTATTTTAATTAATCATTCTATAATTTAGGCTAAATAACATCTAAAATAACTTATTTAATTTTTATATCATGAATTTTCCTCTCAGACAGCCCGGCAAGCTACTGAGTGTAAAGCGCCCACAAGGCAGAGCCCAGCAAGCTGTCAAATGTATATTCGATATGTCAAAACCAGTAACAACAATGTTTATTTCCCCAACCCTGAAAGAGGCCTTAATATGGTAGCAATAAGAAAGATGAACAAGGAATGGTTGATAAAATCTCAGGTCCAAACTACGCTGCCAAAACAAAGAGAGACTAAAATGACTGCCTGTATTTTCAGTGCATATATGCTGGCATAGGAAGCAAATATCGAGGACCTGATGTTGCAAGCATGAAAGATCAAGTACAACATCGTTGGTCTGAACGAGACAAGAAGGCGTCAATCGCATCATGCTGTTTTTGACACCAGAGAAGAACTGTTCCTCAGAACATGCGACAAAAGAGGCATCGGTGGTGTCAGTGCCCTTGTCAACGCGAACCTGGCCATGAGCATCGACTCATTTGAATGCCTAACAAACTGGATTGGATACCATTTCACTAAAACTCTTCAGCGCCACCCTCGAGAACATCATGCCACAATTAGAATGGGCAGGAATGGGAGTGAAGATAGACAGTTGGCAACTTCAACACCTCCTCTTCACTGATGACATCACTCTAATAACACCAAAATTAACCAAGTGGCACTAATGCTGGCTGACTTCCACGGAGAATGTGGAAAGATAGGTCTACAGCTGAATCTCAGCAAAACTATGTTCATGAAAAATGAACTAGTTCCAGAGGCCCCATTCATTCTCAATGGAACAAGCATCTCTGAATGCAGCAGTTATGTGTACCTAGGTCAAGAACTCAACATGATGAATGACCTAAAACCTAAGCTGCACAGGAGGAAGAGAGCAGCATGGAATGCCTTCAAGAGCATCGAAGAAATAGCTAAAAGGACAAAGAACCTCCGGCTCCAGGCTCTTTGACTCAACTGGTCTCCCTGCATTAACATATGCGTCAGAGACCTGGGCCTTATGAAAGCAACATGAGAACGCTATTCGGGTCTCCCAAAGAGGAAATGAAAGAGCTATGCTTGGAATATGCTTGGAATATCACGCCTCACTCAATTGAGAGAAGGAATCCAGAGTCCGACCTCCATTGATGATCCAAAGTCAGGGATGCTGTCTTATTTGCAAAGCATCGAAAATCAGATGGGCTGGACACGTAATGTGATTTGGTGACTATCGCTGGACTAAGCCTTTACCAACTGGATCACACGGGATGTCAAAAGATCACATAGCCGTCCACCTAGGTGATAGTCAGACTTCTTCATCAAGACCCTGAACAAATGACTTGAGTCTCTTCATATTCCTGAAGCAATAGAAGCCATAGGTCTACACTGACACATGATAAGGTCAAATGGAAATGTTACTGGCACCCATTCAAGCAAATCTATGAATAACTAGATGTCAAGTAATCAAGTGATCAAGTGATCATAAATTTTTCTTTCTTTATTTCCTTCTATATGCCTTGAATTTATTAGTTTTTATTTTCCATTCTCAGGCATAAACTGTTGCCTTGGCACCTTCTATTCTAGCAATTTCTGTCATTTTTTTTCAGAAGAGCTCTATTTCAAAGAATCTTTCATTGATTAGAACACTGTCTTACTTTTTACTCATTTGGTTTTAAAAATATGTATAACTCAACGTCATTCAAAATTCCATGAGTGAGTGGTCTGATTTTTAAAAACTTGAATTTACTTCACATTCTACTAAGTACTTGCTAAATCTTAGTAGTGAAGAAATGATCTTATAGAATATAGAGTGGAATTATTCTCTTATTACTTTGTGTCTTGTGTTACTTCCACCACCTATGATAATTTAGTTACCTCAAGCATCTTGCCTTATTTCTATATTTGTACTTTAAAAAGTAAGAACTGCATTGTTCTTCCTTTCCTACTATGTGATGAGAAAAAAGAAAATTAGAAGTTTATAATGAGAAATCTAATATAGGCATAAAATTCTTTGTGTGTGTGTGTGTGTGTGTGTGTGTGTGTGTGTGTGTGCGCGGCGCCGCGCTTGCACCATAACGTTTCAGGCTTTGTTCTCAGTAATTTCTGTGCTGTTTAGGTACATAGACGTGCCATCTCTTTCTTCATTTTAGGATAGTAATATACACTCAACTAGTCTTTATGAATGGTATCTATTTTTTAAGTGTAATGAGACATATAATAGATTTACCCATGAAGAGAAGTCAAATAATTTTGCTGTAATATTACAAGTATTTTGTATGTAAGAATTTATTTGCAACAATACAATAAAAATGAACAGGAATTATGCTCATATTTTAAAAACATGAATCAATGAAATGATTAGTGGCAATGAGAGCAGCAACAATTATATTTATTTAAAATGCCCCAAAGACTCTTTCAGCAAATGTAAAATTATTTCTACTTTCTAACTCTATTCTCATTAGAATCTGATAATCATTGCATATCAGCATCATGATACACCTTAAATGAGATCTTATTACATTTTATTGTCTTTTTTGTTTTGTATCATTATTAATGTTTTATGAGCTTTTTTCTATTATGTTTTATTATCACATTTTAGATTAAGTAATGATTTGGGAGATAGTTTGGGACCATGAATATTCTTGATAATATTATAACCATGGGGAAGCATTTTGAATGTTTTAATATCAACTTCTCAAAAAACTTTGAGGAAAAGAACATTTAAAAGTTTGTGGATATATAATTAGCATGAACTAATAAGAATATTAAGACATTTTTAAAATGGCTATTCAGAGAGTGAGCAGGAAATATAGACATATATTAGAATGTTGACAGTGGGTGCAGTTTAGAAATCTTGTTCACCTTAAGCTCATAAACTTTACAGTTTTGTGAACCAATAATACAACATTAAAAAGAAAAACTTTTTAAAAAAATCTGTTTATCTAATATTTACCAGTTGATAAGTAGTTGAAATCAGTGTTATAACAGTGAAGTAGCATTCACCATTCTATCTTTTCAATTGTTTATTATCAACATTTTTGTTAATTAAAATGGAAGTTTGAAATTGTTAATTTGAATAAGAAATATACTAGAATATATAATCATAAATATAGAAAACAACAAAGTATCTTTTTCTACATATAGAATGCAAACCCTACATCAGTGTTATACACACACACACACAAATACACACTTTAGGAATACAAAAGTATTCTTCCAAGGTTTGGAAGAGCTTTTTTTTTTATAATGGCTGTATTTCTCTTCATTATATATATTTCTGTTATTATTCTCTCAGCTGTTTTTTTTTGTTTCTCTGTTTATTTTTTGATAATTTCTTATTTGAAAACATGTTTTTGTGTATCTCTAATTAATATGACTTAGTTATTTTAGTCTAATCAAATTTTTAGTTGCCTGACATTGAATAAAATATTTTTTTAATTGAATCACTGTGCAATGGACAATTACAAAGCTGTTCATGTTAGGTTTCAGTCATATAGTGTCGCAACACCCTTCTCTCTACCAGTTCACAATTCCCAACACCAATGTTCCCCAATTCCCTTCTACCCCATGGCTCCACAAATTACCTCATGGCAGGCTATCTCTCTCTCTCTTTCTTTCTCTCTCTCTCGCTCTTGTTCTCCCTATCTTTCTCTCTCCTTTCGCACATTCTGGTTTGCAATATTGACACTAAAGGCATATCAAGGGTTGTGAATGAAATATTCTCTATACTAATATTAATACATTTACAGAGGATACACCGAGTGGGACTCAGGGTACTTGGGCTACTTCTGAAGAGCATGAGGCATCCCTTGTCATGGATTTCTGGAACCATACGTAGAACCTGAAACCGGTGGTGGTGAACATGAATAAATGGGACAAAATTCATCTTCAAGTGCTAGACATGCACTTAACTCTTGAACTCCCCAGTCAATTGAGGAAAACATTTAATCTTCCGTTGCTTAAATCCATAATGCGTATATCTGATTTCCATGTTGAAAATCTTTAAAAAAAATTTACTCTGTTCTGTTTTCCCTTGATAGTTATAAGCTTCCTTGTCATACCTCCAGGATATATCTATTATTTCACAATATCCTCAGAAATATATTGGTTGCTTGTTTGTGTGTTTAACCGTCCCCTGGAGCTCTACATATCTACATTTTGCTAACTGGTTGTTGTTCTCAAAGAGCATGGCAATATTAAGGAAATATATTAAGTTACTCACATGGAAACACTGAGTCTGTGCTCTATACTATATAGAAAAATTCTCCTCTTTTGTAACAATAAACACCGACATAAACTTAGACGTTATATTATGACAGGATTTGTTTATCTAATATCAGTATCATGAACACTGTTTTAAATAATTAATAATCTCTTACATTAATTAAATTTTGTAGTGGATTTTATTCCTTACATTTTTTTTCTTTATCTTGTATATATATGTAATAAGATTGAATGACAATTTATATTACAGAATTGCAAAATTCAATGCAGGTTCTTAAAGTACTAAGACAAGAGAGATATAAGAATTTAACGTGAATATGATTACAGATAACAATACTTTTTATACTATTATATATGTTGAAAAGTAGATCTTAATTTTATTCGCCACATGTACAAGTATACACATACAAAACTATGTAGAAAAATGGCTATGCTAATTAATCTAATTTTGATAATTTTTCACAATATTATGTCAAATGGACCATCATATTGATATTTCATAAAATCATGCTATATAACCTGTTTTAGACTTTATATTTTGTAAACAACTTTAACATGTTTTGGAATTATATTTTGATATAGGAAATGCAAATGATAGATAAGAAGAGAGTCTAAAGAGAATTAAAAAAGAAGCAGGACACAATGGGTATGCATTGATATACTCTTTGTAAACACATTGTAGATTTAAAAATACATTAATAAGGATCCCATGTGAACCACCAAAGCAGGGTACTATCCCAGGCTTTAGATATTCAAGGTCCTTTATGGACCATCTTAAACCATGTTCCAAAGGCATATTTTATTAAGTGCATTAATTCTTACTGCTTGTTACCATATAAGGTTGTAAGGAAAGGGATCATATTTTCAATTTTTCCACCACCAACAACAGAATAGACTAATAGGCACAAATATAAATTTTACAAAGAACTGTATGCAAAAATTTAATGTAAAGTGAAAATCTGAAAGAAATATATCATAATAAACCAAATATATCATCACGATCACGATCACGATCTTCCCGTTGATCATCTATTTGCTAGAGCGGGCACCAGTAATATCTCCATATGTCCTGTCTCATGCCAGTAGAGCCAGGGGCATCGGCTTGCTACAGGAACATAAAGAGCCTCAAACCATTATATTAGGTCATGGGAATGACCTAATATAATTGTTTACTGGAATTTGGCATATCAAATACAACATGAGAAGCTTACCAGGCTTGCCGAGCGGGAGGCAAACTCTTTTAAACACCTCCAAATAAAGCATTTATTGATGAACCGTGTGGTCGCTTGCCGCGAGAGCCGGGCTGTGATGAGCTGGTCTGCTGGGTGGAGTTCTGACGAGACGGAAGTACAAAAGTGGAAAACATATATTTTATATTTCATAATATATCAAATTTTCATAATAGAATCATATAGATCAAAAGTATACGATGGGCAGAAACAAAGTGGCAATTTGAATATGAATGCGCAAGACTACAAGATTTCATGAGATTCTGCTTTTCTCCAGCATTGTGGTTTGTAGAAATAAAATCAATATAATCAATTGCAAAATTGTAATTACAACACTATTATTGCTATGGAGACTGACTCTTGTTTATAATTTCCTCTATTTAAAAACACTGCCGATTTAAAAATGCAGTAATAAGGATCCCATGTGAACCACCAGAGCAGGGTACTACCCAAGGCTTCATATATTCAAAGTACTACATAGACCATCTGAAATCATGTTCCAAAGGCATTTTTTAAAATAAAGTGCATTAATTCTGACTGCTTGTTCACATGTAAGGCTGTGAGGAAAGGGATCATATGTCAATTTTTCCACCAATAACAACAGACTATTATAAGACCAAGTGTTACATCTATCTGTAACATTTGCAGATTACCATTTATCATAACATGATTCTGATTGCATTTTATTTTTTTATTTTATTTTGCGTTTTGGGTCACATCTGCAATGCTCAGGGGTTACTCCTGACTCTTTGCGCAAGAATGCTATCGCTCTGGCGCTCTGATTGCATTTTTAAATATATATATATATATATATATATATATATATATTATATATCTCAAATGTGGAATTTATTTTATGTGTGTAGCTCCTCCCTCTTTTTTTCACATTAATGATCACTTCTTTGTAGAATGGTGAGATCCTGGTGGTGAATCCAGTAGTACAGCTCACGAAGGATCTTAGTGTATTGTGTTTGAACACCCTGTTTGGCTAGGGCTTCGATGACTGCTTCAGTCTCCACAGAATCAAAGGCTTTCTGTAAATCAATGAACGTGAGGCGGAGTGGCATCTTGTACTCCCTACAAACCTCAATGAGCTTAGTTACTGTGTGGATATGGTCAATTGTGCTGAATCCTTTCCGGAAGCTTGCTTGCTCACGTGGTTGTCCTTCATCTAGTGTTCTGCTAATCCTGTTCAGGATGAATCGTGTAAACAGCTTGTAGATGACGGACAGCAGGCAGATGGGGCGAAAAGAGGGGTTCGACAGGGTGATACCATTACACTAAAACTCTTCAGCACCACCCTCGGGAACATCGTGCATCAATTAGAATGGGAAGGAATGGGAGTGAAGATAGATGGTCGGCAACTACACCACCTCCGCTTCGCTGATGACATAGTTCTAATAACACCAAACATTAGGCAAGCAGCACAAGAGCTGGCTGACTTCGACCGAGAATGTGGAAAGATGGTCTACAGCTGAATCTAAAGAAAACCATATTTATGAGGAATGAATTAGTTCCAGAGACCCCATTCACTCTCAATGGAACAAACATTTCTGAATTCAGCAGTTATGTGTACCTAGGTCGAGAAGTCAACATGATGAACAACCTAAAACCTGAGCTGCGCAGGAGGAAGAGAACAGCATGGAATGCCTTCAAAGGCATCGAAGAAATAGCTAAAAGGACAAAGAACCTCCAGCTCTGGGCACATCTCTTTGACTCCACCATTCTCCCTGCATTAACATACGCCTCAGAGATCTGGGCCCTACGAAAGCAGGATGAGAATGCTATTCGGGTCTCCCAGAGAGGAATCAAAAGATCTATGCTTGGAATATCACGCCTCACTCAAGTGATAGAAGGAATCCGGAGTTCTGACCTCCGTCATTTTTCCAGAATCAGGGACGCTGTCTCATTTGCCAAGGCATTGAAAATCAGATGGGCTGGACATGTAATATGACTTGGAGACAACCGCTGGACTAGAGCCATTACCGACTGGATCCCACGGGATGTCAAAAGATCACGTGGCCGCCCACCTACAAGATGGTCAGACTTCCTTGTCAAGAGCCTGAAGGAATGGTTTGAGGCTCTTCATATTCCTTAATCAACCAGATGCCATTGGGCTACATTGGCACGTGATAGGGTCCAATGGAAATGTTACTGGCACCTGCTTGAGCGAATCGATGAATAGCGGGATTCAAGTGATCAAGTGATCAAGTGATCAAGAAGTGTAGCCCCTCCATTACCTAGTGGTTGTTTTAGAATTATTAAATTAATATAATATTTTTGAAAAAAATATTAATTAATTACTTAAATATATTTTTATAATTTTATTTCGGCATCATGATTTGAAATACTATTTATAACAGAGTTTCAAAGACACATTGTACAGTACCGAACCTTCACCAGAAAGCTTACGTTCCTCCACAAATGCCTCAAAGCCCTATCCATCACCTCTCTTGCTTATGTATTGGCAAACTCAGTTCTATAAATGAACTGATTTAAAGTTTGTTATAAAAAATCAATTAGTCTACAAAAGTAAGTCCAAAATCTTTAAAAATGTATATTCTTTAATAGTCAACTTTCTCTAAAGATATCTCAAGATATAGTAGGTGTTTATACAATACAGATACATAGAAGAACATTTTATTGTATATGATTTTTCCCAATTTTGCATTATGTTAAAGAAGACACTAAAGACAAGGAATTCAAATATCAAATCACTTTTAGCTTTTCTCTTCTTACCTTAACTTACTCAGCACATATATCCATTTAGATTGCCCCAGAATTAGCGTAGTTCTACTGATACCTGATGTGGTAACTTTTCTTATGATGCTATATGTCAGTCAACCTCATTCATAACTTTGAAATAAACCAGTATATATTATCCTTAAATGGATTATTACAGATTATTAATATAAGATGCTGAATAGAGAGTAAAGATACAAATTATAAAATGTATAATGAAAAAATTGGATTGATCTTTTAAAAAGTTTCAGTTGACCCTATGTAAAATGGAGATTCTAATCTTCCCCTAAGTTTTCCCCTTTTGCCTTGGTTTGCTGTTAATGCTTTGGAATTGATTGATAAAGTGTTTTTTATTCCTGAAATGGATTTTTTTCAAACTATGTGCTTATGCTCTGAAAAGTTTAAATAGATCCTTTATGTATTCAATCAGTCAAATTGACTGAGAGTGTTTTAAATTTAAAGAAATACGTCTTTGTCTCACCACTTCTGCTGTCTCACTCTTATGTAATTGATCACTTGATCATGTGACATCCTGTTATTCATTGATTTACTCGAGTGGGCGCCAGAAATATTTCCTTTTGACCCGATCATGTGCCAGTGTAGCTCAAAGACTTTTGGTTGTTTCAGGAATACAAAGAGCCTCAAACCGTTTTGTCAGGGTCTTGAGGAAGAAGTCTGACCATCTTGTAGATGGGTGGCCACGTGATCTATTGATCCTGTGGGATCCAGTCGGTAACAGTTCTATTTTAGCGGTAGTCTCCAAATCACATTATATGTCCAGCCCTTCTGATTTTCAAGCCTTGGCAACGAGAAAGCGGCCCTGACTCTGGAACAGCAACAGAGGTCAGAACTCTGGATTCCTTCTTTCACTTGAGTGAGGTGTGATATTCCAAGCATAGCTCTTTCGATTCCTCGTTGGTAGACCCAAATAGCAATCTCATCCTGCTTTCGTAGGACCCAGGTCTCTGAGGCATATGTTAATGCAGGGAGAACGGTGGTGTTGAAGAGATGTGTCCGGAGCCGGAGGTTCTTTGTCTTTTTTTCTAGTCTTTGGAGCAATGTCCATATTGTTTTCCAAAAGGTTGTACAAGTTGACATTCCCATCAACAATGTATGAGAGTCCCCTTTTCCGAACATCCATGCCAGCATATGTTGCTTTTACCCTTTTGAATATGGGCCAGTCTCTATGGTGTGAGGTGATATCTCATTATTGTTTTGATTTGCAACTCTCTGACGATTAGCAGAGATGAGAATTTTCCCATATGCCTTTTGGCTATTCGAATTACTTCCTTGTCAAAGTTTCTGTTCATCTCTTTACCCCCATTTTTTATGGGGTTGGCTGTTTTCTTCTTATATAGCTGTACCAGTGCCTGATATATCCTGGATATTAACCCCTTATCAGATGGGTATTGGGTGCATATTCTTTTCCATTCTGTAGACTGCCTTTGTATCTTAGTCACTGTTTCTTTTGAGGTGCAGAAGCTCTTTAGTTTCATGTAGTCCCATATATTTATCTTTTCTTCTAGTTGCTTTGTTAATGGGGTTTCACCGTTGAAGATGCCTTTACCTTCAATCGTGGAGGGTTTTTCCTATATTTCTTCAATGTACTTTATGGATCCAGGTCTGATATTGAGATCTTTAATCCATTTTGATCTGATTTTTGTGCAAGGTGTTAGACACAGGTCCAAATTCATTTTTTACATGTAGCTGTCCAGTTTTTCCAGCACCACTTGTTGAAGAGGCTTTCCTTACTCCAGTTTGGACTCTTTGCACCTTTATCAAAGATTAACTGATCATGTCTTTGAGGGTGGGTGTCATGATACTCAACTCTAGTACATAGATCCACAGGTCTGTTTTTATTCCAGTACCACGCTGTTTTAATTACTGCTGCTTTGTAGTACAGTTTGAGGTTGGGAAAGGTGATGCCTCCCCATCTTCTTTTTCCAGAGATTGCTTTAGCTATCCATGGGGGTTTATTATTCCATACAAATTTCAGGAGTGTTTGGTCAATTTCTTTAAAGAATATCATGGGTATCCTTATAGGGATTGCATTGAATCTGTACAGAGCTCTAGTGTGTATTACCATCTTCACAATGTTAATTCTCCCCATCCATGAGCAGGGAATGTGTTTCCATTTCGGCTGTGTCCTCTTTCATTTCTTGAAGCAGTGTCTTGTAGTTCTCTTTGTATAGGTCCTTTACACACTTGGTTAAGCTGATTCCTAGGTATTTGATTTTCTTTGGCACAATTGTGAATGGAATCGATTTCTAAATATCTTTTTCTTCTCTTTCGTTATTTGTGTATAGGAAAGCCACCGACTTTTGGGTATTGATTTTGTACGCTGCCACTCTACTATACATATGTATTGTTTCTAAGAGTTTTTGGGTCGAGAGTTTAGGGTTCTCTAAGTATAATACCATGTCATCTGCAAATAATGATAGCTTGATTTCGTCCTTGCCTATCTGGATGCCCTTAATGTCCTTTTCTTCTCTGATTGTTATGGCGAGTACTTCCAGCACTATATTGAAGAAAAGAGGTGAGACGGCAACCTTGTCATGTTCCAGATCTTAAGGAATGATACTCTTTATGGGCCCTTGGTAGATGGCTTTGACTATCTTTAGGAGGCTTCCTTTAATTCCCCATTTTCTCGAGGGTTTTAATCCTGAATGGGTGCTGGATCTTGTCAAATGCTTTTTCTGGATCTATTGATAGGACCATATGGTTTTTTTTTTTTCTCTTATTGATATGATGTATTGTGTTGATTGATTTGCGCATGTTGAATCATCCTTGCATTCCCAGGATGAATCCTACTTGGTCATGATGTATAATCTTTTTGATGAGTATTTGGATTCTGTTTGCTAGTATTTTTGTTGAAGATCTTAGCATCTGTGTTCATCAAGGAGATTGGTCTGTAATTTTCTTTTTTTGTGTTGTCTCTCCCTGCTTTGGGTATCATGGTGATGTGTGCCTCATAGAAGCTGTTTGGGAGTGTTTCTGTTTCTTCTATTTCCTGGAAGAGCTTGGACAGGACAGGCAGTAGGTCCTCCTTAGGTTTGGTAGAATTCGCTAATGAACCCATCTGGACCCGGGCTTTTGTGTTTGGGCAGACTTTTAATTACTGTTTCAATTTCCTCGATGGTGATAGGCTTATTCAGGTATTGGAGGTCTTCTTGTTTCAATCGTGGGAGGTTATAGGACTTCATGAAATTATCCATTTCTTCTAGGTTCTCATGTTATGTGGCATACAGGTTCTTAAAGTAATCTCTGATGATCTTTTGGATTTCTGTCTTTTCTGTTGTGATGTCACCATTTTTATTTCTGATTCTGTTTATTTGGGTTTTCTCCCTGTCCTTACAAGTTTTGCCAGTGGCTTGTCGATCTTGTTTAATTTTTTCAAAGAACCACTCGTGGTTTCATTAATCTTTCAAATTGTTATTTTGGTTTCCAGCTCATTGATTTCCTCCCTAAGTTTTATTATTTACTTCCTTCTGCCTGGGTTGGGCTTCTTTTTTTGGTCTTTTTCCTAATATTTTCAGCTGTTTGGTCAGGTTTTTTTTGTGGGCCCTTTCTTCTTTCCTTATGAATGCTTGCAGAGCTATGAATTTTCCTCTTAATACAGCTTTTGCTGTGTCCCAAAAGTTTTGATAGTTGGTATCTTCATTGTCATTTGTTTCTCGGAATCTTTGGATTTCCTGTTTGATTTCTTCTATGACCCATTTGTTGTTCAGCAGTGATATGTTCAGTTTCCAGGTGTTTGGTTTGACAACCTGCTTCTGTGTATAGTTAACTAGTATTTTCAGTGCATCATGATCTGAAAAGATAGTTGACATAATTTCAATCTTTTTTATTTTGTTTAGGTATGCTTTGTGGCTCTGTATATGGCCTATCTTTGAGAATGTTCCATGTGCGATGGAAAAAAAATGTGCATTCAGATTTTTTGGGATGAAAAGTCCTGATAGGACTAGCCACATTGTGTAAAATAAGAGGGAGAGAGATGGGGGAGACAGAGAGAGAAAGAGAGGGAAACTGGGGTACCTGCTATTAAGGCAGCCTGGGGGTGGGCGGGAGGTGGTGGGGTATATTGGTGGTGGAAATGGGGCACTGGTGGATGGATGCTTGCTGGTATTCCTGTATTATGAAGAACCAATTATGAACACCTTTGTAATTGTATGTTTCATGGTGGTATAATAAAAATTTTATAAAGTATAAAATAATAAAAAGAGAGTGAAAAAAAAAGAAAAGCCCTGATATATCAACCAGCTCTCTTTCTTCCATTTTTTCCTTCAGGTCCAGTATTTCCTGGTGAGTTTCAGTCTCGTCGATCTATCCATAGTCGATAAGGCAGTGTTGAAGTATCCGACTATTATTGTGCTACTGTTAATGTCTTCTTTGAGGTCTATTAATAGTTGTTTTAAGTATTTTGCTGGCTCCTCATTTGGCGCATATATGTTTAGTAGTGTGATTTCTTCCTGGTATATATACTCCTTGATTATTAAGAAATGGTCTTCCCTTGTCCCTTTTAACCTTTATCAGCCTGTAGTCTATATTATCAGATATGAGTATGGCCACACCCGCCTTTTTGGAGGAGTTGTTTGCGTGGAGAATAGTCTTCCAGCCTTTGACTTTGAGTCTGTGTTTGCTCTGATTCTTCAGATGTGTTTTTTGTAGGCAGCAGAATGTTGGATTCAGTTTTTTTAATCCATTTTTCCAGCCTGTGTCTCTTAATTGGTGCATTTAGACCATTGACGAGAGAGATTATTGTCATTGGATTTTGTGCCATCTTTCTGTTTAAACTTGTTGTGGTTTTGGGTTGTCTTATTTTACAATAGACCCTTCAATCCTTCTTTTAAAGTTGGTTTTGAGTCTATGAATTTCCTGAGTCGTTGTTTTTCCATGAAGTTGTGTATCTTTCCTTCACATCTGAATGTAAGTCTAGCTAGGTAAAGAATTCTTGGTGAAGCCTGCAGTTCATTGAGTCTTTTCACAATATCCCACCATTGTTTTCAGGCTTGGAGTGTTTCATCTGAGAAGTCTGCTGTAAATCTCAGGGCTGCTCCTTTGTATGTGATTTCCTTCTTTGATCTTGCTGCTTTCAGTTTTCTATCTCTGTCTATCGTTTTCTCATTTTAATAAGGATGTGTCGCGGAGTATTCTTTTTTTGGCTTTTCTTTTAGCTGGTATCCTTCGGACCTCCTGTATCTGGGTGCATGCTTTCTTCAGTTCGGGGATCTTGTCAGCGATGATGGCTTTGACAGTTTCTTCTTCATCAGGATTTTCTTCTTGCCCATCTGGGACCCCAATGACGTGTATGTTGTTCCTTTTGGCTTCATCCCGATTTTCTCTGGTAGTCTGTTCATTGATCGTGTGTCTTTTCTCCATCTTCTGGTGTTGTCTTCAGAATCTCTAAACCTCGTCTTTGAGATCACCAATTCTTTCTTCAGTAGCTATTACTCTGTTTTGGAGGCCTTCCCCTGTGTTTTTCAGTTCACTTACCTCATTTTTAATATCTGTCATTTCTGCTTCTACTTTGGTCTGAAATTTACTCAATTCTGCTCTCATGTCCTCTTGTATTTTATTGACTTTGTATTCCATTGTTTCTTTGAGTTCCTTGTGAATCTTTAACAATTCGTTCCAAAATTCCTTTTCAGAGAGGTTATATAGCTCATCGTTATTGCTTGACTCATCTGTATTAGTGACTTCAATCATAGAGTTTGAAGGAATTCTGCGTTGCTTTACCATAATGACTATCGTAGGCTGAAAATGTGTGTTCTGGGTGACTAGTCAATAGAGTTACTAGGTGCCTGAATTACTTTGAAGTTAGGGATGTATAGCAAAGAATGTAGGGGCAAATGATCAGTGGTATCTCAGGTAGATAGATATTATTTCCCCTGGACGTACTTAGTGTCTGCGCCGGTTTTGAATTTTGGTGTGTTGCTGGGTGGTTCCAGAGTCATGGGGTCGGGTTAGAGGTAGTCCAGTGGAAGATCCGTAAAAGCTGGTTGTGGCTTGGTCCCCTTCTCAAAGTTCCAGCCCTTTATGTTGGAAAGGGGTGCATCGGGGGCTGCCCACCGTGGGAGCGCACCTGGTGGGGAGAGCAGGGAGCTCCTGGGTTTCTGGGCGAATGGCTTCAGGAGGGCATTCCGAGGAAGATGGGTGTGGCTTGGTCCCCTTCTCAAAGGTCCAGCCCTTTATGCTGGAAAGGGGTGCCTCAGGGGCTGCCCACCGAAGGAACACACATGGTGGGGAGAGCGGGAAACTGCTGGGCATCTGGGCGGATGGCGTCAGGAGGACTCATAGGTATTTATAAAAAATAAACATTTTAAAAATATAAATGCACCACTATGTTTATTGCAGTTTTATTTACAATAGTTAAGAGTTTAAAGCAAACTCAATGTTCATTGAGATAATAATAGGTAATAGAGATGGTATAAAAAAAGATAAAATCTTACAATTATAAACAACTTGCCTGGATAAAATGTGCTTATTGTAAAAGATTGGAAAGAAAAATCAAATACATATGATTCACTTGATTGTGAATTATGAAGAAAAAACAAAAATTAATTAAATAAAATGAAAGTGAAATTTCAAACCACTAATCCAATTTTGTAGCTACAGGGAATACCAGAGGAGGACAGTGCAATATGAATAATGTCAAAAAGATAATTGTGTGATGAAGGACAGAAATTTATATTTAGTGGAAATATTTGTAAATTTGTAAATTTCAAATGTATTTAGTTCAGAAATTTCAAAAAAAGTTTAAATATGTATACTGTTTCTGAGAGATGGAAAGATGGAAGCGATAAGCAAGCAAGAGCTGGAGCTGGCTCAGGAACAGAAGCTTTCTGCACTCTGAGCAGCAAATAATGCCAAATGTTTGAGTGGGTGTGAAAGTCCCATGGATGTCCTGGCTACAACACTGATATACCACCATTGCTAGATTTGTTGTAATAAGCAATATCAAGTAAAGCAATTAATGCCTGCTAAGGGAGCAGGCTTTGGGGGTGGGTAGGAAACTGGGGACCATCATTGAAGGTAAGGACAAGCTGGGTGAGGGACCGGAGCTTAAATACTGAATATCTGAAACAACTGTATTATCAACAGTTTTGTAATTGACGGCAATTGAATTTTTAAACTCTTTTCAAATGATAAAGGTTATCAAGATGGACAGAATATAATGGGCAGCAGTGGGGAACTGGAGCCATAGTAGGGTGGGTAGGGTGTTTGCCTTGTAAACAGCTGACCTGGATTCAAATCCAGCATCCTCTATTGTCCCCTGAGTACTGCCAGGAGTAATTCCTGAGTGTAGAGCAGGAGAAACCCCTGAACATTGCTAAGTGTGATCCAAAAACAGACAAAACAAAAAGGGTAATAGTGGGTAATGGTTTCAAATAAAAGTATAAAATACTATGCTATTATTGTGGTTGTAGATATTTGAATCAACACAAGGTAAAATAGTAATCGCCTAAATGTACTAAGATGTATAAATAAACGAATGAAGTCTATGACTAATCAACAGAATCAGAATAAGCAATGAGGATAAAGCAAACGGTAATTTTATGATTTTTGATACTGTACTATAATTACATTTTTGGTTTGTTTCTGTGTCACACCTGGCAAATGCTCAGGAGTCACTCCTGGCTCTACACTCAGGAATTACTCCTGATCATGCTCAGGGGACATTATGGAATGTTAAGGATTGAACACTGGTCAGCTGCATGCTAAGCAAATGCGATAACCTTCGGTCTATTTCTAAGGCCTGGAAGAAACTGGACAGTAAATTGTATAACTACAAATTTTTCAGTGCCCTATGACTCTATGGTTATTGAAAAAAAGGTTAAAATCACTCTAAAATCATCAGCTAAGTGCATGAAAGTGAAATTCATGATTATTAAAAGATAGGACTAATAAGGCATGCTTAAAATGAACAGATTTCAAATATACAAACAAAACATTAAATTCACTAATTTTTAAACCAACAAGGATTAGATCCTGGCATTTTACGTTGTCCTCTGAGCACGAGCAAGAGCAATCCCTGTGCAGTGCAAGGAGCAATGCTTGAGCATGAACAGGTATGGCCCCAAAGGCAAAAAATAAGTTGAAAATAATGCAAAACAATGATAATAACCAAATTTGGGTACCTGCATACCTAACATTAGTTTTGCATCGGATAAATTGCTTTCCCTCGAAAATCTGGCAATTTTGTACTATAATAAACATATATGTAGCTTCACGATGCAACAGATGTTAGACTGTTATTCCTATCCAAAATATAAGAAAACATTCATGCATTAAAATATCTCTCAAGAATAGTTCTAAGAAATTATTCATAGTTGTCAAATTATGGTATAAATGAATTATGAGCTGGAAAAATTGGAAAAACAAGAGTAATATATTTGTATTACTTAAACTGTTATGTTAAATTAATATTATTAAAATGAATATAAATATATATTATGTGCTCATATTTCATATTATATTTTGTATTTTAAGTATATTTTGTATTACATTTATGTTACATTAAAATGTATTACTAATACTTATATGTATATCACTATATATCTATCACTATCTTCCCGTTCATCATCTATTTGCTAGAGCGGGCACCAGTAATATCTCCATATGTCCTGTCTCATGCTAGTAGAACCCAAAGGCATCCACTTGCTCCAGGAACATAAAGAGCCTCAAAGCATTATATATTAGGTCATGGGAATGAGCTAATACAAATGTTACTGGTATTTGGCATATCAAATATGACACAAGCAGCTTGCCAGATTTGCCATGCGGGTGGCATACTCTTGTAGTCACCTCTAAATAAAGCATTTATTGATGAACCGTGTGGCCGCTAGCAGCCGCAAAGCCGGGTTATGATAGTCTGGTCTGCTGGGTGGAGTTATGACGAGAAAGAAGTCCAGATGTGGAAAACAGTGGCCCCCATGGAGTCGGGGGCATTGTATGGCTTGTTGTGAGGCTCTGCTGGGGTAGCAGGCCAGGACTCAAACCCACCATGCCTCCTGGGTGCCTCATGAGTGGCAGTGAGAGCAAGTAGCAGCTCTTCCCCATGTCTGAGAGTCTCTGGTTCAGCATACCTGGCCGGATAGAAAAAAAAAGTGCTGCAGGGTGGGTGTCGATGATCCGGGCTGTGATAGTCTGGTCTGCTGGTTGGAGGTGTAATGAGAAAGAAATCCGGATGTGGAAAACGGCAGCTTCCATGGAGCTGGAGAGTCATTTGGCTTGTTATGAGGGTCTGCTGGGGTGGCAGGCCAGGGCTAGAAACTGCCATGCCTCCCGGGTGCCTCTGAGCACAGGGAGAGCACGTAGCAGCCCTGCCCCATGTCTGAAAGTCTCTGGTTCAGAATACCTGGGCCAGATTGAAAATAAAACTGCTGCAGGGTGGGTGTCGATGATCCGGATTGTGATAGACTGGTCTGCTGGGTAGAGTTGTGACGAGAAAGAAGTCCGGATATGGAAAATGGCGGCCCCCATGGAGTTGGGGGGGTGTCTGGCTTGTTTTGAGGCTCTGCTGGGGTGGCAGGCCAGAGCTATAACCTGCCATGCCTCCCAGGTGCCTCATGAGCTGCTGGGCACAGGGAGAGCAAGTAGATGGTTTTAAATAAAAGTATAAAATACTATGCTATTATTGTGGTCATAGATACTTGAATCAACACAAGATAAAATAGTAATTGCCTAAATGTACTAAGATGTATAAATAAACAAATGAAGTCTATTCTATTACTAATCAATAGAATTAGTATATTCTTATATGTATATAAGAAACTCAATTTCTTTATGACCTTCGCCAGATACACAGCTATATACTTTGTGTATGCATATTTATAATAAAACTTCAAGAAGAGATGACATTTCAGCAGTATAATCTTAACGAACAGAAGTGATAATTTCACCAAAGGAAACTCCATGTCTTTTGAGTATGATTTATTACAAGTAGCTGGCCAAATTATTTGGTTCCTTTGAAAAAAAATGAACAAAATATCACTTTACTTGTATCACTTGTCTTCCATTGTACATTGATTTGCTCAAATGGGCATACGTCCTGTCACGTGTTAGTGTAGCCCAAGGACAACTGCTCTATCCAGGAACTTGAAGCACCTCAAACCATTCGTTCAGGTCATGAGAATGAGGTCTATAATTGTTACTGGTTTTTGGCATATCAAATACGACACAGGTAGCTTGCCAGGCTCTGCCATGCGGGTGGGATACTCGGTAGTAGGCTTTCAGTTCATGTATTTACTGCTGAACTGCATGGCTGCAAAGGGGTCACGTGCAACAGGGAGAGATCTGTTTTGCTCTTGGGTAAAACTCTGACAAGCTGTGGAGTCCGGATGTTTAAAGTGGTTGACCTCATCGTGTGGGGGTTCCTCTGTCTTCTTGTAAGCTCTATAGGGATGGAGGCCAGGGTTAGAACCCACTTTCCCCCCTGTATGCTTCATGATCAGCTGAGTACAGGGAGAGCCAGTAGCAGCACTGTCCTATGTAATATGTCTCTAGTTGAAGTATACCTGAACTTGAAATAGTCTTCACTGTAGGGTGGGACTCTGAGAAGCAGGTCTTTTCTTTTCTTTCTTTCTTTTTTTTTTTTACTTTTTTGGGTAACACCCAGCAATGCTCAGGGGTTTCTCCTGGCTCTGCACTCAGGAATCACTCCTGGTGGTGCTCGGGGGACCATATGGGATGCCAGGTATTGAATCTAGGCCAGCATGGGCTGGGCGCATGCAAGGCAAATGCCCTACCCACTGGACTATCATGAGGAGCAGGTCTTGAGATCAGTTTTTCTCTTGGGTGGATCTCTGACGGGTTGTGGTGTCCAGATGTTGAAAATGGTTGATCTCATGGAGTGGGGGTTCCTCTGGCTTCCTGTGAGGCTTTATTGGGATGGCAGGCCATGGCTAGAACCTGCCTTCCTTCCCGGACACCTCATTATCAGCTGAGCACATGGGGAGCCAGTAGCAGCTCTGCACCATATATCTAGGCCAAAATATCACAACAAATATATTGACAAGGATTCATGAAATAATGTAAGGTGGTATCTATTGCTTCTAAAACTAAATGCATTATAAGCAATTGCAATATTTTGAAAGAATACTATCAATTGCTCAATTATTCTAATCTCAAAGATAAGGAAGATCACTTAAATTATGCATCTTTTTTTAGCAAAATAGATTAAATTAAGCTCTGTGTAAAGCATTTTCGAGTAACTTTAATTCTGTGCTTAGCTTTAGTAATGATTTTTCAGTGAATTAATTGAAAAAAAGATGCTGATTAATTTACCATCATCAATAACCTTAAAATGATAAGGAAAATATTTCCATGTTGCAAAGTATTGCAAAATAACTTCTGTAAAGTTTTATTTCTTAGTAGAGCCATTTTTCAATAAATGGTAATATATTATTGATATTTATTATATTATGCTTAACATTGCTTTCCATGTCATGAGTATTTCTTATATTATTGATATATATCTAAAAATAAAAGAAAATGTTTGTTTTAAGTGATATAGGTCTAGGAGGACAATGTTTTATTCAATATTTATAATTCAACATAAATATTAATGTTATTACTACCAACCATTTATAAGAGTGCTCAAAAATTTTTTGTTTGGGAGAAACATATTACTAACCATTAAATCACAATTTCTTGAAAGTGTTTCAATCTCCAAAATTTATTGTAAATATTGTCATATATATTCACAAAACAGTATAATTAAAATTTCAGTAAATGCATAATAAGTAACTAAATGTCAAGAAACAAAGTGCGACACTCTAAATGTGGAAAATGTGGTTTTGCATTAGATTAAATTATAAGCAAAACAAGTATGTTAAACTTATAATCACATATAAACTAAATTAATGATACTGGAAACAACGTAAAATCTATGTCATTTGCATTTCCTAAACTCCCTAAATATTTATTATACATTTATTTGTTTCTATGTCATTTGTAAATTATTTGTCCCTTAGATAGTTGACACACATTTAATGTTAATTTTCTATAACTATGCATTTTTGTTTGGAATTATTCATTTTAAATGATATTGATATCGGCATATAAAATGAACTGCAGACACTTAAGGAACTTTATTTGATGTCTCTTTCAATACAAGTTTGTATTAATTAGATACCCAGGGAAGTAAGATTCTGACCATTCAGCCAAAACACTGTCATCCTATGTTTTATTGTATTCATAAGCTCCTGACAATTTTTCAGTGCTCTTATCATCTAACAACTACTATTGTTGTTTTCTTTCAAAAACTATCATTTAGTAAAAATATGTAGTACATAAAATACTTTTTTTACACAGATACCCCAGTCAGAGCAGATGCCAGCTCTCCCCGTTGAACCCCCTGCGCTTCACTGATCATAAGAGAGTCTTCCAGCCCGAGTTCACCATCCCAATGAACCCAAAGGAACCCCCACACCATGCATGCTCGCAGCGATCTTCTAAATCCACATTCCACAGCTCTTCAGAACTCCACCTAAGAGATTAATCCAATCTCCAGCCTATAAGGACCCGGCCTTCAGAGACCAGCCCTTCAGAGGAGAGCATTTCAAGTCCAGGAATGCTTGAGCCACAGACGCAGATACCCCAGGCAGAGCAGATACCAGCTCTCCCGGCTGCACGCAGCCACTCTGCGGCCATGTGATTTACTTCCATACCTCTCTCAGAGAAACCTGAAAGCTACCAAGAATATACCATCTGCACAGCAGAGCCTGGCAAGCTGTCTGATGCATATTCAATATGCCAAAGCCAGCAATAAAAATATGTATCTTCCGGATCCTGAAAGAGCTCTTACTACAGCAGCACTAAGACAAACAAGGAGTATCTGATAAAATTTCAGGGCCGAACTAGGCTGCCAAAATGAAGAAGGACTAAAATGACTGTCTGTACTTTCAATGCATGTATACTGACATCAGAAGTATATATTGAGGACCTGATGCTGCAAGTGCAAAAGATCAAGTATGACATCATTGGTCTGACTAGATGAGAGGCGTCAATTGCATCATGACATTTTTGACACCAGAGAAAAACTCTTCCTAGGAACATGTGATGAAAGAGGTGTCAGTGGCGTCGGTGTCATTGTCAACAAGAATGTGGCCATGAACATTGATTCATTTGAATGCCTAACAAACTGTATCGGACAGTTACAATTGAAGAGATGTGGCCCACTGTCAGCAATTTCTACCTTCGTTTTCTACCCACCAACATCCACATACAAGGAAGATGAAATTAAGAAATTCTACATGGAACTGGAGGAGTTCTATAAAAGAGATCACACATTCTACAAGATCATAGTTGGTGATTTTAAAGCCGAAATAGGACCGAGAAGATTGGCTGAAGAACTCCACATCGGAACCCATGGCCTAGGAATGGAACGAACAGGGGGGAGAGACTATCTGAGTTCATCATGTCCATTTCATTCATGGGAACTCACAGTTCCAGAAGGCTGAAGCAAAACGTTGGACATGGGAATCTGCTGGTGGACAGTTCCACAATGAAATTGACCACATCATCTTCAATCGAAGGTTTTGCCTGACCGATGTCACTGTCATCCCAAAATTCCAAACAGAATCGGACCACCGTCTCCTTTGTGCAAAATTCTACTTCACAAAAAGGGGAAAAAAGGTTGCAAAGTGTAAGAAGAGAGCTCCCATAACGACCACCAATTGGAAACTCTTTGGCACCATTGCAGCAACATGGGAAGATACCATCATTGACACCATCAATGAAGAATACAACCAACTGGTTCAGCACCTCTATGATAGTGCGAATAATGCTGAGAGAAAGACACAAAAGGACGACTGTCTTCAAAAACTCTTGAGGTCATTTGCCAATGTGGCAAGGCGTGAGCCTCAGGCCACCAAATGCTAACGTCCAAGCTTGCAAAGCAGTGCAGAGAAGCCATAAAGGAAGACCTCAAATAGAGAAGAGCAGAAATACTGGAAGATGCAGCAGAAGCCGAGAAAAGCATTAGCATCGCCCGCCTGTCCTTCGCCAACTATAAGACCAAGATGACTGCCCTCCGACGCCCTGATGGATCTATAACAATTTCCAGAAAGGCTTGGAGAAGATTATCCATGACTTCTACTCAGATCTCTTTGATATCCACGTCCACCTTCCCACATACCAAATTCCGAAGGATGTATATGTCGTTCCCAACGTAATCCTTCTGAATGTAGTGTAAGCTTGCTGTATGTAAAGTAAGCTTGCAGATGTAGGAATGTGTATTTGAAAATGCAGTCAAATTTCTGCTCTGTCTTAAAGAAGAAAGAACCAAATAAAAATTAGGTTGTTTTATAGCCATAGTAAAATTAAAATTTTCAAATATCTATGTTATTTAAGCATCAAATTTGACTGTTACCTTGTCAAATTATGCATTTGTATATTACTTCTGAATTTTAACATTTTATTAGTAATTGTATATTACTTACTTTTTTTTTGCTCTTTGCATCACATGTGGCAATGCTCAGGGGTTATTCCTGGCCCTTCACTCAGGAATTACTCCTGGCAGTGCTCGAGGAACCATATGAGATGCTGGGGATCAAACCTGGGTCGGCCTTGTGCAAGGCAATTTCCTACCTGCTGTGCTATTGCACCAGCCCCTTACTTCTAATTTTAACATTATTTTAGATCATAGAATATAATCCTCAGTATATATTGATATGTAAAACAAAATGTAATAACATATGATCAAAAACATAAATATTATAGGTTAGTGTTAAAATCATAAAGCATTTTTCTGAACCTTTACATGTATTCATTTAATTCAATATTATTTTGAAATTAAATATGAAAAGCCAGCTTCATATTTTAAAGTATTTTTTAGAAATAATTATAATTTAAGACATAGTGTTGTGCAATCGAGCTACAAAATATTAGAACTAAAAATGTTATATTAAACAGAAATGAATTAACTTCAAAGTATTTAAAAGATAAAATAATTTTGAATGGGATCATTTCTTTAATATTCTTTTTTCTCTTTCATTTTTTCACATGAAAGACCATTAAATTTTGGGTATTTATTTTGTATGCTGCCACATAACTATCGAAATCTATTGTTTCTAGGAGCTTTATGGTAGAAAGTTTATGGTTCTAGGTATGTCATCTAATATGACTTCTGCAAATGGTGACAGTTTGACTTCATTTTCTTCCTATTTGGATGCCCTTAATGTCCTTTTCTCTCTGATTGTTATTGGTAGTACCTCCAGTACTATATGGAATAGAGGTGAGGAGTGTGGGCAACCTTGTCTTGTCCCCAGTCTTAGGGGGAAGGCTTTTAGGTTTTCCCCATTAAGATTTATGTTTGCTGTGGATTTGGAGTAGATGGCTTTGACTATATTGTGGAAAGTAAATTTAATTCCCATCTTTTGGAGAGTTTTTATCTTGAACATGTGTTGGATCTTGTTACATGCTTTCTCTGCATCTATTGTCATGATCATATGGTTATTCTTTTTCCTTTTAATGATATGATGCATTATGATGATTGACTTGTCTTGTTTATCCACCCCTGCATTCCCAGGATGAATCCTACTTAGTCATGATATGTAATCTTTTTGATTAGTCTTTGGATTCTATTTGCTAGTATTTTGTTGAAGATCTTAGCATCTGTGTTCATCAGGGATATTGGTCTGCAGTTTCCTTTTTTTGTGATGTCTCTATCAGATTTGAGTATCTGAATCTATGTGCCTCATAGAAGCTACTTGGGAATGTTGTCTCTTCAATTTCCTTGAAGAACTTGAAAAGGACTGGCACTAGGTCCTCTTTAAAGGTTTGGAAGAATTCACTAGTGAATCCATCTGGACCTGGACTTTTGTGTATGCATAGATTTTTTATTATTGATTTAATTTCTTTGAAGAGCTATAGCAATTCTTGGGAAACAGAAGATGGGAGGGTCCCTTTCCGCACTTCAAACACTACTACGAAGCTATTTATTTATTTATTTATTTATTTATTTATTTTTGCTTTTTGGGTCACATCCGGCGATGCTCAGGGGTTACTCCTGGCTCTGCACTCAGGAATTACTTCTGGTGGTGCTCGGGGGGACCATATGGGATGCTGGGGATCGAACCCAGGCTGGCATGGGCAGGCTGCGTGCAAGGCAAACGCCCTACCCGCTGGGCTATTGCTCCGGCCCCCTACGAAGCTATTTAAAATGGCATGGTATTGGTATAGAGACAGACCTGTATACCTATGGAATAGAACTGAATATCCTGACACAGTCTCAAATATATGATTTCTTAATCTTTGATAAGGGAACAAAAAACATTAAGTGAAGCAAGAAAGCCTCTTCAACAGGTGGTGCTGGGAAAACCTGCAGCTACATGTAAAAATTAAACTTAGACATTCGTCTAACACCATGCACAAAACTCAGATCAAAATGGATCAAAGGTTGATATATATAGGACTTTTCATTCCAAAAAAGCTGAATACACATTTTTCTCCAATGCACATTGAACACTCTCCAAGATAGACCACAATACTGAGCCACAAAGCATACTTCAATAAAATAAAAAAGATCAAAATTGTGTCAACTATCATTTTAGACCATGATGCACTGAAATGGAAGTCAAGCACACACCAAAACAGGGAGTCAAACCAAACACCTGGAAATTGAATATCTCACTGCTGAACAACCAGTTGGTCATAGAAGAAATCAAACAGGAAACACTAACATTCCTAGAAACAAATGAAAATAAAGACATCAACTATCAGAACTTGTGGGACACAGTGAAAGCAGTGTTAAGAGAAAAATTCATAGCTCTGCAAACCTTGTCAAGAAAAATAAGGGCCCACATAAATAACCTGACGTCACAGCTCATATATTAGAAAAAGACAAACAAAAGGAACCCAAGGCAGAAAGAAGGAAATAATAAGGCTTAGAGAGGAAAGCGATAAGCTGGAAACCCAAAAAAATAATCCACAAGATTAATTAAACCAGAGCTGGTTCTTTGAAAAAAAAATAAACAAGATCGACAAACCACTGGCAAGACTTGTAAGAATCAGAAATGAAAAGGGGGACATCATAACAGAAACCACAGAAATCCAAAAGATCATCATAGATTACTTTGAGAGTCTGTGTGCTATGAAATATGAGAACCTGGAAGAAATGGACAAAATCCTGAAGTCCGGCACCCAAGGATGAAATAAGTAGACCTGCAATACCTGAATAAGCCTATCACCATCGAGGAAATTGAAACAGTAATTAAAAGTCTGTCCAAACACAAAGGCCCAGGTCCAGATGGATTCACTAGTGAATTCTTTCAAACCTTTAAGGAGGACCTTCTGACACTCTTTTTCAAATTCTTCCAGGAAGAAGAAACAGAAACCCAAATAGCTTCTACGAGGCACATATCACCCTGATATCCAAAGCAGGCAGAGACTAAACAAAAAAAAGAACACTACAGACCAATCTCCCTGATGAAATCAGATGCTAAGATCTTCAACAAAAATACTAGCAAACGAATCCAAAGACTCATCAAAAATTATACATCATGACCAAGTAGGATTCGTCATGGGGATGCAGGATGGTTCAACATTTGCAAGTCAATCAACATAATACATAATATCAATAAAAGGAAAATTAAAAACCATATTATCATATCAATAGACACAGAGAAAGGATTTGACAAGATCCAGCACTGTTCATGATTAAAACTTTTCAAAAAATGGGAATTGAAGAAACCTTCCTCAATTTAGTCAAAGCCATCTACCAAAAGCCCTCAGAGAGTATCATTCTCAATGGGGAAAAATTGACTGCCTTTCCCCTAAGATGCAAGAAAAAACCATGTTGTACACTCTCACCACTTTTATTCAAGATAGTACCAGAAGTACTTGTTGTAACAATCAGAGAAGAAAAGGACCTTAAGGGTAACCAGATAGGCAAGGAAGAAGTCACACTATCACTATTTGCAGATGCATGATACTATACCTAGAGAACCCTAAACTCTACCAAAAAAATACCTAGAAACAATAGATACCTATAATAGAGTGTCAGGGCACAAAATCAATACACAAAAGTCAGTGGCTTTCCTAAATACAGACAACAAAAGAGAAGAAACTGATATTAAGAAAATGATTCCATTCAGAATTTTGCCACAGAAAATGAAATACTAGGTATCAGCTTAACTAAAGGTGCCATGGGCCTGTACAAAGAAAACTACAAGTCACTACTTCAAGAAATAAAAGAGGACACAAGGAAAGGAAAAACATTCCCTGTTCATGGATTGGGAGAATCAACATTTTCAAAATGGCAATACTCCCTAGAGACATGGGGGCAGAGCTGCTACTGGCTCTCCCAGTGACCAGCCGCTCACGAGGCACCCGGGAGGGATGGTGGGTTCTAGCCCTGGCCCACCACCCCAGCAGAACCTTGCAACAAGCCAGACGACCCCCCACTCCATGAGGGCCTCCATTTTCCACATCCAGACTTCTCTCTCGTCAGAACTCCACCCAGCAGACCAGCCTATCACATTCCGGCTCCAGCGCCGCATGGTTCATCAATAAATGCTGGACTTAGAGATGCCTACAAGAGTATGTTACCTGCACTGCAGAGTCTGGCAAGCTACCCGTGTTGTATTTGATATGCCAAATACCAGTAACAATTATAGACCTCATTCCGGAATGGATTGAGACTCTTTATGTTCCTGGAGCAAGCAGATGCCTTTGGGCTCTACTAGCATGAGACAGGACATATGGAGGTGTTACTGGGGCCCACTCGAGCAAATCGATGATGAACAGGAAGACAGTGAATACTCTCTAGAGCTCTATACAGATTCAATGTGGACCCTATAAGGATACCCATGACATTCTTCAAAAGAAATTGACCTGAAATTTGTATGGAATAATAAACCCCCATAAATAGCTAAAGCAATCCTTAGGAAAAAGAATATGGGAGGCAACACCTTTCCCAAATCCAAACTGTATTACAAGGCAGTAGTACATAAAATAGCATGATAATGGAATACAAACAGACCTCCGACCTGTGGAATAAAGTTGAGTATCCTAACACACATCCTCAAATACATGATCACTAAATATTTGATAAAGGAGCAAAAAAGTATGAAATGGAGCAAGGAAGGCCTCTTCAACATTTGGTGCTGAGAAAACTGGGCAGCTACATGTAAAAAAATGAATTTGGACTTTCGTCTACCATGCACAAAAATCAGATCAAAATGGATTAAATATCTCAATACCAGACTTGAATCCTTTACAGTACATTGAAGAAAATATAGGAAAACCCTTACACGACATTGAAGCTAAGCGTCTTCAAAGATGAAACACCACCAACAAAACAGTTGGAAGCGAAGATAAACATAAGGGACTACATGAAACTAAAAAGCTTCTGCACCTCAAAAGAAACAGTCACCAAGATGCAAAGACAGTCCACAAAATGGGAAAGAATATTCACCCAATACCTATCTGATAAGTGGTTAATATCAAGGACATATCAGGCACTGGTAGAACTTTTCAAGAAGAAAGCAGTCAAGCCCATCAAAAATGGGGGAGAAGAAATGAACAGAAACTTCGACATGGAAAAAATTCGAATTGCAAAAAAACATATGAAAAAATGCTCATCGTCACTAATCATCAGAGAGATGCAAATCAAAAAACAATGAGCTATCATCTCACACCACAGAGACTGGCACATATGCAAAAACAAGGACAACAAGTGTGGGGGGTAGATGCGGGAAGAAAGGGACTCTCACCACTGTTGGTGGTAATGTCTACTGGTCCAGTATTTTCGAAAAAAATCTGGATATTTCTCCAAAGACTAGAAATTGAGCTCCCATTTGACCCAGTTAAACCACTCCTGGGAATATACTCTGGGAAGACAAAGAAAAAAAAAACACAGCAGAAACACCATCTGCACTTTTATTTTCATAGCAGCACTATTCACAATAGTCAGAATCTGGAAACAACCAGAGTGCCCAAGAACTGATGACTGGATAAGGAAACTTTGGTATATCTAAACAATGGAATACTATGCAGCTGTTAGGAAAAATAAAGTTATGAAATTTGCCTATAAATGGATGGACATGGAGAGGATCATGTTGAGTGAAATTAGCCAGAAGGAAAAAGACAGATATAGAATGACTGAATTTATTTGCATGATAATATATATATATACATATATGTATTTATATAATATATATATAATGATGTCAATGTTCAAGGTGAAGCAAAACATGAATCAGGAGGCCTTGTCAATAGATGGAATCTACCACAGATGTGTGAGAGTCAGAGGTTAGGTAAAACAGATAAGGGTAAAACAGTGTGCTAATAATAATCAAAAATGTTCTAATACATTTTTCCTTTTTGGAAAATAAAAGTTCTAATACCTCCCAGAGCTGCATTGAATATAGGAAAAAAAGATACACATGATAACTTCTAAATATATGTATTGTATTCCACATTGTGTAAGAGAAGGAAAATAGAGAGATTAAGAGAGAGAGAGAAGAGATGAAGAACCTGCCATAGAGGCAGGCTAGGGAGGGGGAGGGAACAGGGGACATTGGAGGTGAGAAATGGGCACTGGTAGAGGGATGGGTGCTGGAACCCTGTATGACTGAAACCCAAACATGAATATCTTTGTAATTGTATATCTCACCGTGGTATAATAAAGTAAAAAAATTGAATCAAAGATCTCAACAACAGTCATGAATCTATCAGGTACATAGAAGGAAACAGGAAAAATACTTTACTACATCAAATCTAAAGGCATCTTCAAAGACAAAACACCACTGACAAAGTAAATGGAAGCAAAGAAAAACAAATGGGATTATATAAAACTGAAAAGCTTCTGCTCCTCAAAAGAAACTGACCAAGATACAGAGACATCCTACAGAATGGGAAAGAGTATTTACTCAATGCTCATCTGATAAGGTCTTAATATTCAGGATATATCAGGCACTGTTAGAACTTTAGAAGAAGAAAACAGCCAACCCCATCAAGAACTGGGAAGAAATGAACAGAAACTCCCAGAAAGAAGACATTCAAATGGCCAAAAGGCATATGATAGTGTCTTCATTATTAATCAACAGGGAGATGCAAATAAAAACTACAATGAGATATCATCTCACTCCCCAGAGACTGGCACACATCGAAAAAAGCAAGAACAGCTAGTACTGGCATTGATGCGGGAGAAAGGAACTCTCATCCATTGTTGATGGGAGTGCCGACTGGTCCAGCCCTTTTGGAAAACAATATGGACATTCATCCAAACACTTTATATTGAGCTCCTGTTTGATCCAGAATACCACTTCTGAGAATTTACCCAGCTGACTCAAAAACACACAGAAAAAGCACTATCTGAACTTTGATATTCATCACAGCACTATTCACAATAGCCAGAATCTGGAAACAACCTGAATGCCCAAGAACTGAAGACTGGCTAAAGAATCTATGAATCATCTACACAATGAAATACTGTGCAGCTATCAGAAAAAAAAATGAAGTCATGAAATTCACCTGCAAATGGATGATCATGGATATTGACATGCTAAGTGAAATTAGTCAGAATGTGAAGTACAGATATAGAATGACTGCATTCATTAGTGGGATGTAAATATATTCAAGGTTTCAACTAACTGTGATAAATGGTAAAGTCCTACTAGAACTGAGCATTGAATGTAGACAAAGGGATTTGCATGGTAATCCCTAAATGTCTGTAGGGCAAGTGACAATGTGTAAGAGAAGAGGGAGAAAGAATGAGAGAGAGACAGAAAGAGAGAAAGAGAGAGACAAGGAAAGGAAAAGTGCCTGTTATAGAGACAGGGAGAGAGTGAGGGAATCTGAGGATATTATTGGTGGTAATAGGGCACTGGTGGAGGGACTGGTGTTGGAACATTGCATGAGTGAACCCAATCATGAACATCTTTGTAATTGTATATTACATTTTGGTATAATAAAAAGTTTAAAAAGTAAAAATTATTTAAAATATAAATCACATGAAAATTATAGACTTTCTATTTCTCTTTTAGGTTCTCCAACTTTATTCCTTTTATGTTCATTATAAATGACACTTCTTTTAGACTTTGTGTTCACTAGTACTTTTTATAAAATCTCATTCACTTATGGCACTTTGATTTATATGAGTTTTAAATTAAATTCAACCTCCTGAAAATGACTCATTTTTGAAATAGTACAATTATTCAAGTGTTAATATCTTGAGAAAACATTTATTAGAATTCCCACTTTATGTCAAGTATTATATGAGAAAAAGATAACATTGAACTAGAGTATATTATATTCTCGTCATGTGCACAATACACCAATTAGCTCCATGATTCTTAAGACACAAAGTCTTTAGTGTCTTTTGCCTTTGGAAAATAAAGAATACACTCTAGGGCTCTCTAAGACCAAACAAAAGCCCACAAGCAGGGGTGAATATGCTCATAGAATGAATATGTGTAATAGTAGCAGGCAGTATTAACAAACTTCACATAGTGTTAAAAATCTATTAATTTATCAAGCTTAGGCACATTATAACTGAAATATATAACCTCACAACTTGTAATTATAGAAAAGAATTTGCAAAATGTAAAACCAAGTTAAATAATTCACTCTCCAGATAACTAGTTATAATTTTACAACTATATTATATATTCTAAAATTTTTATTTGCTCTCAGCTGTAACATTATGTCTGAACCTTCTCAGAATGGGTGCTGGTTGGTCCCTGTTCTGCATGATGACACAGCAGGCCACATCCACACTTGACAGTGCTCAACACAGAAAAGGTCCAGCTCCACCATTGGACTTCATCAAACAGTCTAGCCACCAAATTTTTCCAGATCTATAGCTCCTGTACCACATGGCCATTAAAGCTGTGTGACACCTTAAAATTTCATAGTACTATCATCCCAGTAGGATCAAAAGGAAAGTTGCATAGAAGGAGAAGACCAACAGTCTCAATGAGCCAAAACAATAACACAGAGGCTGAACCAGAGATCCTAAGACAATGACTCTAGTAACATCATTGTGAGATATAACAATTACCACAAATTGACTACTTTTGATCTAAGATGTGATAATTTATTTGTCTTTGTCCTGTAACAAGGAATACAATATGAATTGATTTGTGTTTGTGTGAGGGTAGGCTAGGGTGATGCATGGAATCCCGGGACATTGGTGGAGGAAAGTTCAAACTGTTGGTGGGATATGTAAAGGGATTGGTGTTGGAACATTTATGGTCAGAACTTGGTAAATTATAGTACTATAATAAGAGTTTTTTAAATTATGTTTTCAGGGCTCGAGAGGTACTTCTGCAGGTAAGCCACTGACCTACAATTGACCTACCTGGTAGAGTCTTAGCACCACAAATTAACAGAAATCCCAGAGTTCCTCCAGAAGTGATTCCTAAGCACAGAATCAGTAGTATGTCCTGATCACAGTCAGCTGTGCCCCCCAAATCAAAGTGAATGAAGCAAACAACAAAAAGAATTCAGTGTGCCTAGTGAAATAATACTTGGGTAAAATAATATAAGTCATTTAGTCCATGTAAATAAATATGTAATTTGAGACTGCTTAAGAAGTGGAATCAATTAAGCTTAGTGTAGAAAGATACTATTAAATTAAAAACTACTAATGCATAAAAATCAACATGCAATAGATAGTAACAGATTACCACTAAGTTCAGAGTGGACCCATTTATAAATGGGTTTATAAGTGGACCCATTTATAATTTTTAAAATTTATTTAAAATTTATTTGTTTTATTTATTATTTATTTATTTGTTTATTTATTAATATATTTTAAATTTATTTTGGGGACCCACTTCAGGGGGTCAGGGTTAGCACCTGGCTGCTGAGCTTCACATCTGACAGGATTCATAACACTGTGTGGTGCCAAGGTTGAACCTTGTCTTTACTTCATTTAAGTGCATTCCTTGTCTGCTGTACTATTTCTCTGGACATCTTCCTTACTCCTAACCTCCCACACTCAAAAAACACATTAGAAGTAAAGGTTTCAAGACATGATGATGTTACTAAGGAGTTGCTGTCATCCACCCTCTTTTTGATATATATATTTTTTAATTTTTTATTTTTACAATTACAAAGATATACAATTAAAAAGTTCATATTTGTGTTTTGGTCATACATTGTTCCAGCACCCATTCCGCCACCAGTGCCCATCTCCCACCACCAACGTCCCCGGTTCCCTCCCCTCTCCCCCAGCCCTCCTCCATGGCAGGTTCTTTATTTCTTTCCATTTCTCTCTCTTTCTCTTTTCCTTCCCCTCCAGACTATGGATTACAGAACATACATTAAAGGGTTGTCATGTGTATCTTTTTGCCTCTTTTTGATATTTTAGACTTGTCATCTTATTGAGGAAAATGTAAAAAATATACTTTTATAACTATTTTTACCATGTCAAAATAAAAACTAACACAGAATGCCAGTTTCTTGACATTGTAAGTTTAATAGAATAGTAAAGTTATGTCATTTGCACAATAACACTGATCTCAGCATCAATATGAAATAATATATGAATAGTGAGATATAATGTTGATTAGAAAACTCACTAAAAATTACATGACAAGATAACAATTCAGTAGCCTATTGTATTAGTATACAGACTGACAATCTTTCTGTTTTATAAGAAACTATGATTTCCAACTACTTTCAATTTATTACTCAATGAATGAAAGTGCTAAATTAGTCATATAAAATACTTTCCAAGTGAAGATTATGGTATTCACTTATCAAATTGGTAAAGATTAATATTATCTACAACTTAAATGACTATAATAGAATTATATTGTTATAGAATATTTTAAAGAAACTTCCACTGTGATTGAAGAAGAATATCTTGCTGTGAAATACTTTTTAATGCAAATATGTTCTCTTATTCTAGTCAAAATAGTGTGGCTAAAGTTTCTGTTTTACTTATTTTAACATAAATGTATTTAGAAGAACTAATAATACATAATTTAGGTACACATTCAGCAAGCAAATTTCATAAATTATGAAATTTATCTCATAATTATTTAAAAATTGCTTTCTGCTCAAAAGAACTATTTATTTTAAGGAAATGTCAATTTTTATTAATTTTTCACTGTTATAATACAGTCAATTATACATTGAGCAATGTATAATGTAACAATTATGCATTGTTACATTGAGCTTATACAAATATAAGCTCAATACATATCTGGGAAAATTAGTTATAAGAATAACTCAATATTGCTCATTATTTCCTCTTTCAATACATAAAAGTTTTTCTTATTACCTAACAAATTTGCTATAGAAATCAGTCACATATGGACAAAAATGTTTTAAAATAGCTAGAGACAGACTTTCTCTAAATTATTGCAAAGCTACATGCTATTTCTTAGTATGCTTTAAGAACAATCTAATATGTGATAATATTTAAGATCTAAATATATCTTATAATGAATAAAAAAAAAATTCATACATTGAAGGGAAATGTCCCATTGATATACTTGACTAAATTGACTAATGTTTGACTGAACAGACACACCTCTAAGCAAAGCATCTTTTAGCATCTGTGTGACAGAGTGGAATTATTTATTCAAAGAATTGACTACACAAGAGCTTTTCAAAATTTATATTAGGGTGATGAATTTCAAATACCATTGCACAGCATCTTGGTAGGCAGATTTTTACATTGCACTATTTATGACATACATACCTGGAATTAACCCACGGGGTCTAGTTAGGAAATAGATACCTAAAATATCTGTCTAGGATAAAGAGAAGAGTGAAATGTTTTGATAGGAAATGACTCACTTTGTTAATCATTAGGCAAAATTCTAGTGACTTACCAAAAAGCAGCTTTAATTCTGATAAGAATGAGTTCATTACTGTGTTTTCTCAAAGTGCTAATAGGTTATTTAATGGACAATTTCATTACCTGATTGTCAGTCAGTTATATTTATTAATATTAGTTCACACAACTTAATAAGAAAATGAAAAATCTCCATTAACTCCATTAATTTCTTAAGTTATTAAAAATTGCACCACTATTAATATAAATCATCAAAATAAAATTGACATAATTGGTATCAATTTTATAATGATTATCTCAAGATTTTTGGCAATAATATCCACTTATCGTGGCTCAGTTATATGAAATAATAAAGTTTTAAAACAATAAAAATCTATTAAATTAATGTTTATAAATTCTATAGTAGTGCTAAACAAAATGTATAATATAACTGTTTAAATAAAACACTTTTAAATTTAACTTCATCAGCTTAATTAGCCAAATTAACCATCTTGAATATAACTTGATTTTTCAGTCCTTAAATTTCCCAGTCTTTAAAATAGTGATATTTTAACTTTAAAATAATATTATTTTTCATGATGAAATGAATCAGCAAAATTGAGACAACAATGTAAGTAGGGTTAGCTAAATATGGAAACTAAATATGGAAAATAAGTATGGAAATAAATAGGAAATAATGCAAACTCTTATTTAATATTAACTATTTTATTTTTATAATATTCACTTGAGGATATATAAAACTGAAAACATAATTGTTTTTCTATGATCACTTGTATCACTTGTCTTTCCATTGTTCATCAATTTGCTTGAATGGATGCCAAAAACATCTCCATTTGTCCCTTTCGTGTGTTAGTATAGCCCAAGGGCCTCTGCTCGCTCCAGGTACATTACTTAGTGATAACAATGTAAATAAATTCTAGAACCATAGTCTTATGCAATAATAATTTCCATAGATTTGACTTGGAATATCTATTACACATTATCCTCCATTTTCCACATTCGGACTTCCTCCTCAGCAGAACTCCACCCAGCAGACCAGCCTATCACAGCCCGGCTCTCATGGCCGCTTTGCGGTTCATCAATAAATGCTGGATTTAGAGATGACTCAAGAGTTTGCTACCTACACGGCAGAGCCTGGCAAGCTACCTGTGTCGTATTTGATATGCCAAATACCAGTAACAATTATAGACCTCATTCCCATGACCTGATGGAATGGTTTGAGGCTCTTTATGTTCCTGGAGCAAGCAGGTGCCCTTGGGCTCTACTTGCATGAGACAGGTCATATGGAGATGTTACTGGTGCCCGCTTCACCAAATTGATGATGAATGGGAAGACAGTGATACAATGATTATCCCCAATAGCCTTTTATTAATTAATATTTTACCTTTTTAGCTTCTTAACAATATTTTCAATAGGAAAAGCAAGCAAGTCACTACTGTTTCAAAATTTATAGTAATTGCACTTACAAGAGTGCAAAAATCAAATAAATGTGTAAATCTCTTGTCATATTTCTACAATTTAATATTCATAGAGATGATACCTCGTTTAGAGTGATCTTGGAATTTCTTTTTTTTTTTTTTTTTTTTTTTTGAGGTAATCTCTTTTTTTTTTTTTTTTATTAATTTTTTATTACACCGCCAAGTGATACACAATTACAAAGATGTTCATGCTTGGGTTTCCGTCATACAGTGTTCCAGCACCCATCCCTCCACCAGTGCCCATCTCCCAACACCAATGTCCCCACTTCCCTCCCCCAGCCCGCCTCTATGGCAAATTCTTTATCCCTCTCCTACACATTGTGGATTGCAATACATACATTCAGAGATCATCATGTATATCTTTTTCCCATATTCAATGCTCAGTTCTAGACTGATATTATCATTTTTGACAAATATTAGCACACTGTTCTCTTCTCTGTCCTACCCAACCACTGATTCCCACGTGTTTGTGGAAGATTCCACCTTTTTTTTATTGAAAGATGCTAGGTAGAGCTTTGGTTCTACAGTGTTCCAACACGCACCCTCCGCCCAAACCCATCTCCCATCACCAATGTCCCCACCTCCCTCCCCGCTCCCGCACCTCAACCACTTGGCGAGTTCTGTATGTCATTTCTTTCCTCCCTATATCTCCCTCCCAACAAACTTTCCTGCTCTTCGTTGACTGCAATGCATTAAAAGACATCACTGTTTCACTATTTTAGTGGACCGCGCGGCCGCAAGTGGCCGCGCGACCTGGGCTCGAACTGGCTTTGCTCTGTTGATCTGGTCTGAGGCCGTTTCGCAGCCGTCCGGACAGCAAAAATGGTGGCTAGTGTGGTGGGCGAGTCACATCCGGCTGCTTCCGGGACCCCTCAGAGGCGACGGGCCCACTCCCAAAACCCATCTGCCCTCCTCGGGGTTCCATGGTCAGCTAGGCCCGGCGCAGGCCGAGCGCCAGCCTCCCCCAGCCTTCCGTGAGGCCCTGTGCTGGCCCGTGGGCAGCTCGCCGGCAGGGCCACCAGGTCCGACAAGATGGAGGGGGAAGGGACGACCACTGATCTTGGAATTTCTTACACGCCCTAATCATTGCATATTTCAGGAGAGAGGACCTAAGAAATCTCAATCTACATTACAGATAATTATAGATGTTGCCATTGTTTCTATCTTTGCCTCACCACTTCCTTTTACTCACATGTATGTCAAAATAAGTATTTATAGCTCTTCTAGTATTTAAAGGGCTTCTCTGAACTGTCTACTATTCTTTTTGCTGTTGATCCACAAAGAAAATACATAGCTCCTTCCCCTGCCCCTTTATTAAGTCATGGGCTTCTCCATTTCACTGACCACAACACAGGTCTGATAATGCTGGTGATCAGTTTGACCATTGTGTCTCAGTGGAATAAATCCTGTAGGACTGAAGACATGAAAAATCCCAACATTGCTTCTAATATTCTATAAATATTAATATTTTTTTAAATTTTCTTAATATTTTGTGGAGTGACAGAAATTTCTACTACGATGATTGTATCAATTTTTGAAACAAAAATATATTTTCTAATAATACTATGAGAGAGTTTTTGTTTTGCCAGTTGATATACTATCTGGAATATAAATAAAGCCTGGGAAAGTTTACTGGTGTGTGTGTGTGTGTGCATGTGTATTTGTGTCTGTGTTTGTATATTTGTGTTCCCCACCGCCAGTTTTGTATTTTCGTTATTTAAATAATTTTAAATTATTATTCCTTTTATATTAATTATATATTTAAAATGAATAACAAAAATAATATTTTCTTACACACTCATAATTATACATTTATTATCTACTAGACACTATAATTTTTTTCATGAACATTTTTTCAAGATTAAACACTTGAAAAATTGAGAAAGCACATCCGAAAATCAATAAATAGCAGTCTTGATCGTTTCTTAGTTTGGCCATTGAGAAGAATTCAGATAGATTTCAGTGTATATATTACTAGGAATATGGATTATTTCATGAACATTAAAATTAGACAAAGTCAAACATAATTTTCAAATAATTCATATCATTATTTAATAATGTATCATATATGGAAATAAATCCAAATGCCCAAACAGATAAATTGATAGAGAAACTTTTATACATACATACGATAAAATACTAAGCTTTTTTTTTTTCTTTTTGGGTCACACCCAGTGAAGCTCAGGGGTTTCTCCTGACTCTGCACTCAGGAATTACTCCTGTCGGTGCTCGGGGGATTATATGGAGATGCCGGGGATGGAACCAGTTTCTGCCAGCTACAAGATAAATGCCCTACCCACTGTGCTATAGCTCGGCCCCCAAATACTCAGCTTTAAGGAAAGATGAAATTGCATTTTGCTGGGATAAATTTAAAGAATGCTATGTACTACAAAAGAATACGGAAAGAGAATAGCAAACTCAGTACAATTGCTCTCAAATGCTGTATATCAGAAACAAAACAAGTTAATAAAGATAGTCTAAACAAAACACTAGAACTTTAACAGAAGTGAGATCAAGATGTTGGGAGGAGGAAGGGGAAAAAGGAAGAAATCTAAGGCAGTGTTAGAGCCAGATTGATACTTCACAGACAGATGTGAAGAAGTGGCATTTTATGCCTAAAATCTAAATAACGATGCCATTGCAAACCATATTGCCACAAGAAAAGCAAGGAAAAAAATATAACCAAGACAATAAAATATCATTCAGTTAAACTAATGAAAACATGTCCCTAAATATAATAGTTCCCTGACATTAAAACATTGGAATTTTTGAAAATTATAATTATTTCTTATTTTTCGAGATCATAAACAAAAGTTTTCAGGGAAGGAATAGCTAGCAGAAACTCAGAACCATATCTGTCCTGTTTGCTTTTTCACCATCTGAACAGAAAAAATCTAAAGCCTGGTAGAAAAAATCATTTTAGGAGTAAATATACAGAAAAGCCCTTAGGTTTCCTTTAGGCAGCCTTTTGTTAAAATTTTTTATTTTTACAATTACAAAGATATATAATTAAAAGTTCATATTTGGGTTTTGGTCATACAGTGTTCCAGCACCCATCCCTCCACCAGTGCCCATCTCCCACCACCAACGTCCCCGGTTCCCTCCCCCTCCTCCAGGCCTCCTCCATGGCAGGTTCTTTATTTCTTTCCCTTTCTCTCTCTTTCTCTTTTCCTTCCCTTCTAGACTATAGATTACAGAACATACATTAAAGGGTTGTCATGTGTATCTTTTTGCCTCTATTTAATGCTCAGTTCTAGGTTGGCATAAAGCCATCTGTTTCCCTGCTCCCAATAGGTGGCAAAAAAAAGTTTCAAGCCATTATTGTTTAGATATTTCCTGAAATAACAGTTTAAGGACTGAGAATTTGAGTCACGGTATGTCTCCTTTGCACTCTCTACTATATAAAAACTCTTCTTACAAAAGCCAGAGTGATGGTATTTGACTTTAGGTTATGGGCAGCAATATATGTGGCATATTATATTGCTTGACTTCACTAAGTCATAGGTTTTTAAGAGATAAATAATTTGAATATAATAGAAGGAGCATATGTAAACAGTTCCTGAAAACTAAATTATATGCGAAAAATGCAAATTTTTATTCTGTCATTCGTGTATTTAAAATACAGGGAGAAATTGAACGTTTAATTGATATTGGTTCTTAGCTTCAAAAAGTTAGAAGAATTAATTCAAATTTTATGCTAAATGACTTTTTAAGTTTAATTTTCATATATTAGGAGTCAAAAGAATAGGCAAAATTGATGAATTCAAAAATACTTTATAACTGAAAACCATATCAATTTTAGGTACCTAATAGTCTGACATTGCAGAAGAAATATGTTCTGCATATGCAGGTGGAGAAGAAAACAAACTATTATGATTACCTCAGCATAATCAGGATTCTTTAGGTAACTAAAAACTTGATTTATGTTTGCAGTTTAATTCTAAATTATTGTTCATAAACCTCTTTGTGCATTATTAGAAAAACTTCTATGGCATTCTAAAAATTAATTAAATCTGCTTTTGTAGTCACACCATGTTGTATTGCAGACTTACTCTTTTTTCTTTGCTTTTTTTTTGGTCACACCCAGCAATGCTCAGGGGTTACTCCTGGTTCTGCACTCCAGGAATTACTCCTGGTGGTGCTCGGGGACCATATGGGATGCCGGGATCAAACCCGGGCCTGCATGGGCCGACTGCATGCAAGGCAAACGCCCTACCCGCTGGGCTATCACTCCCGGCCCTGCAGACTTACTCTTAGCCCTGTGCTTAGGGACGGTCCCTAGCAAGGCCATATGTGACTTTGGGGATTGTACCTGGATTAGCTGCACATGAGGCAAGAGATTTCCCCACTGTACTATCACTTTAGCTCCTTTCTGTCCATTTACAGTCACTCGTAGTGGACTGGAAAGATAGTAGAGGAAGTAGGGTACTTGCCTCCTACGTGGTTCATGAAATTTGATCCCTAATATCTAACATGGTAAACCAAGTCTGGCCAGGAACGATCTCTGAGTTCTAAGCCAGGAGAAGAGAAGTCCTGAGAATACCTGGGTATGCCTCAAAAAAAAACACACAATAACAAAACAATTCATAGTGAATCAATTTCAACTTATAAATTTTGTTCAAAGTACATTCCAATGAGGAAATTTTCACAATAAAGAATACAAAAGAATACTAGAAAAGTACACCGAAAAGCAGTGAGAACGCATACTTACTTTGATAACGATATGCCTTAAGAACTTTAGGAACTGCACAGCAAAAGCAGCAGACCAGGCCTGGCATTTATTTTTCACCTCTAGTCCAGCCAAAGAAGACAGCACAGCTCAGGTAGGTTAATTTCTCCCAGGAACGGAAGAATTCTCTGTTGTAGAGCTAAGAAGATTTGTTTGACTCACATGGAAAGATCTGCCTGAGTTCTGCTTCACCTGAAATTAGGACAGTCTGGGATAATGACTTATAATACTGTTAGGTGACTCTTCTGGATTCTTTTTGTGAAATAATTCTCAGATCTCCATTTCTGGTGGCCCAGTCATTGGTGTTTCATTATTTTCTTTGATAGTGTTATATTTTATCAATAATCAAGATTCTATAGCTTTATGTTGACTGCACCTGTGAGATGTAGATACCTCCTCTAGTCTCTAAAGCAATCTTAAGGTCCCCTGTCCAAAGATTCTGTGTGGGATTTTTGTGGTGGTCTACTTCTAGATTCCATATAAGGCTAGCCTGACCCTTAGGTTCACTGAGTCTTGACATTTGGTCTGGAGAAACTCCTTTGTAAGGCATTTAGTGTGGAAAACTTTCTATTGAACTACCATAAACCTATAGAACACAGGTCCTATAGAAACTACTGGAGCTTAAAGGCCTGAGAGGGCATCAGCGACTGAGCTTTCAGAACAGGATGATTATAAAGATGCAGTTGCTTGGCTCCTGAGAAGGGACAGAAACCTTCTGGATACGGGAGTTAAATTCCCTGTAGTCTGCCTAGTCTCTGGGGTCTGGAAGTCATCTGGGTCTGGAAAACGGTTATTAGATCCAAACTAACCCTGAATGAGCTAGAGTCCTAAGTTTCAGGAGGGCTGTCAAGTGTCTGGAAGCGGTAGAGACAGCCTGTAGCCCTGGATTCTATGCTATTTATACATGGTATGTATTTACAAAATGACAGAGCATAGAACTAAGTTGCTGAATATGGAACATTTATTTTAGTACCAAGTGAAAATTATGACAAAATTCATATAAAATAAGATATGAGAATGCATTACTTCTAAAGTAGAACACTAGGGCAGTTACACTACAAATAAATAGTTTTTATTATAATATTTAAATATAGTCAATTTGAACATTTTTATTAAATTAATATTTTAAGATATATACCCCTTCTTAAAGATAGGAAGTTATAACTGCACTTGGATTTGTTAAAAATGTAGATTTAATTTTTTATGTTACAAGAAAAAATTAAAGTATGAAGGTCACTAGCAAATCAACATTTGCAAGAATAACCTACCTCCTAAATACTAAAGATTTGTCTTGATATAAATGAGTACTTTAGAACATAAATTTGTGTTTTTCAGGGACATACTGAAAAATAAACTGTTAGAAAATTGTCAGAAACAGACAACAAGAGAAATGATTGTGTAATGAGAATTTAATGAGACTTTAACAAAGTTCAAAATCACATTTCTGCTTCTTAACAGGCCTTTGGCTGTTGCACAGAACCTACTAATAACACTGTGAAGATAAGGGGATGCAGAGGTCAGAAGGTTCACATTACACTGTGGAGAAAATAGTGTGCCTTTTCTTAGGCCTCTGTGAGACGTAAGAACAGATTCCTTAAAGTTGAGTTTGGCTTGTTTTACAATAATTATTTAGATGGCAGATAACGCATATTGTTATGCTTAAAACAAATTTAACCAGGTGTTTTGCTCCCAAAACTTTATGTGAAAAGCTAGGAATTATCAATAAACACTTTGTAGCCTTTTCTTTGGCCTGGATTCAGAACATCAGAATTTTATACATTTATCTTATTTGAGCCTATTAGGTTGTTCTGTCCCCGATCTCTATTGCATGCTATAGAATAGTTTTGCAAATTTTTATGTACTCAGATTTCCTCAAATATTTTGATAAGCTTCAATGTACTCCAGATTCTTGATTATAATTCTTGATAATAATTCACCATTCTCCCTGCATTAACAGATGCCTCAGAGACCTGGGCCCTACGAAAGCAGGATGAGAATGCTATTCGGTCTCCCAAGGTGGAATTGAAAGAGCTATGCTTGGAATATCATGCCTCACTCAATTGAGAGAAGGAATCCGGAGCTCCAACCTCCATCACTGTTCCCAGAGTCAGGGATGCTGTCTCATTTGCCAAGGCTGTCTCATTTGCCAAGATGGGCTGGACATATAATGCGATTTGGAAAGACCGCTGGACTAGAGACGTTACCGACTGGATCCCATGGGATGTCAAAAGATCACGTGGCCGCCTATCTACAAGATGGTCAAACTTCTTTGTCAAGACCCTGAACAAATGGTTTGAGGCTCTTTGTAATCCTGAAGCAACCAGATGCCATTGGGCTACACTGGCATGTGCTAGGGTCAAATGGAAATATAACTGTCTCCCGCTGAAGCATATCGATGAATAATGAGATGTCAAGTGATCAAGTGACCAAGTGATTCTGATCAGTTGCAAGTAATTAAGTACTTTTAATTTTTTAAATCTCAGATTAGACCATTCATGTGATAGTTAGCAAGAACTGTCATTTGTACTGAAGGAAATACTAGTGATATTATTAGATATTCAGTGTGAAATACACACAAACACACACACATACACCCACACCTCTCTTAATGAGCTGTACATGTAGTTATATTATGTACTTGGCTAAAGATCAGAATAACAAACCATGGCAGTAAGTTATATATGTATGTGTGTGTGTGTGTGTGTGTGTGTGTGTGTGTGCACGCATGTGTTTTCAGGTAAAGGAATGATAGAATCCTCACAATCATGTTCTCAAGAATGTACAATAGATAAATGCAGATGCTGCACGTTTTTATTTTTGCCTTAATTATCGTTTTAATTTTAGGTTGAAGGTGTTCTCTTCCATGCGCGCTTACTGCTCCACATATGCTTTTTTCTATAAAACACGATAATGCCTTCTATTTAAAATCCAAAATCTCATAAATCGATACTATTGGTGCACTATTAAGAACCACCTTTAAACAGCAACTATTCATATTTTCTGTTTCCTAACTAATGGATATCTCATATGTGAATAAATATTTTATAGATATAAAATATAACATACAAATAAAACATTGACAAGAAATGTAACAAGTCACTAGAACAAAACATAGCCAGAAATGTTGGCTTAATAAGTTAATAAAATTATAATACCAACATGAAAATTTTTGCTTTGAAATTGAATGCTACAGTTAGGTCAGCAAGTATACTCATGTTGCTGACTTGCAATATTTAGTCACAATATTAGAATAAAAACTAACTAATATTTTCTGAAAGATTAGGTATATACCAATTTGACCATTTGAGTCTTATTTTAAAAGGCTTTTTATTACCTTGAAAAACTAATAGCATTCCTTTTTCTCTCATTTTATTATATAAAAAGAGCCTTATAGGATTCCTTTCTTAGGGAGATGTAGTGGAGTATCGGTCATATCCAGCAGCTCTCAGAGATGCTTCTGTCTTTGTGCTCAGCATCGCCTCTCCTAACTGAAGGACCATTGAAGGATTCTGATGCTGAAATGGGATTGGCGATGTGCAAGGAAAGTATCTTAACTTCTTTACTCTTTGACTCCAATTTCCCCATTTAAAAAAAATAAAACCGTTTGGTGGGTAAGTGAAGAAAAGATAGCTTAAATAAAAAAACATGTTCCGAGGCCAAACTCCACTCCGAGCAGTTCCTGAACTTTTCTAGAACTGCCTGGTATTGCTTGGCAGGCACCAAAACCAATGGGCCCAAGCAGCATAGGACTGCACATACCAGCATTGATCAAGTCCACACAGTCAAACCAGTATTCACTAGAAATGGTCCCTACGAATCGTCATTGCCATTGAAGTGAAGTGATAGTTAGGATACTTGTAGAAGTTCTCCAGAACAATAAGACTTTAAATATATGTACAAGTTTTCAAAACTACACATTGATATATTCTTAATTATATTATAAACGATCATGGGCCTTTGGCAATGGTTCCAGAATCATTTCTTCTACTTGTACTATTTCATTAGTACTGTTTTGAATATTCTGGTTTTGAATATTCCTTTTTATATTCTGGTTATTTTGCTTCTCAATTTTGAATCAATTGGCATCCAAACATATCAGATTATCATTTTTATTGTGTTAGCATTGCACATATTTGGGAAGGCAAGAAATCTTGGTGAGTTAACCTTTCCAACCTATGTGCATGGATTGCGTCTCCACTTATAGGGGTTTATATTTATTATATTTTAATTATTTTTCATTAAATTATTTTAATTCAGTTTACAAAACTTCAGCATGTTTGCAATTTACATTTATATATTGCACATAAATATTTTATAAAACCAAGATTCTTTCACATATAACTTTAATTCTCTTCAAAGAACTGTTGCTAGCATTTGTGCAGAACTGTTCTATTGGCAACTATTTTCCCCATTTCCCTTTGTTTGAGAAAGACTGGTCCTGTCTCACTATAGAAAGGTAATATTTTAGGTTTAGGCATTCTGGCTGTTCTTGTTGTTTGGGTTTTTTCCCCCCTATGAATATTGTAACTATTTCACTCTACTTGCTTGCCTGGTCTCTAAACATATTTTTATCCTCTAGGTTTTCTGAGAAATTTTTCTATTTATTTTCTGTCATCATAAAATGTTATAACTAAGTGTAAGGTGCTGGGGTTTGTAGTTCTTATTTTTTTATTGCATTTTTCTTTCTTGGTTTCTCTAGAGCATAGGTTTGTTGACTTACAATTTAGGAGAAATTCTAAGCCATTAATGTTCAAATCAATTTTGTTTCTTTCTCTTAGTTCTCTTTCTGGTAGTCCCATTAAGCATATGTTACATTTTTATAGCTATCTTAAAATGTCAAATATTGCTATTTTTCATTCATACAGTATACATTGTATTTTCACTTTGGGGCATAAAGGATGACTTTTGCAGGTCTTCTTATGGAGAATTACAGATGCCTAATTCTTTTCACAGTCTTTCCTCAGCTTATTCCAGTCTATTTAGTGAGTCATAAAACTTATTTTTTTGTAGTTTTATATCTCCAATGTATTTTGTAATCGTTTTTATAACTTATTTTATTTATTTTTATTATTTTTGCATTTTGGGTCACACCCAGCGATGCTCAGGAGTTGCTCCTAGTTCTTTGCTCAGGAATTACTCCTAGCAATGCTTGGAGACCAAATATGGGATTCTGGGGATTGAGCCTGGGTAGGCCACATGCAAGGCAAATGCCATATCCCTTGTAATTTGTCCCGGCCCCTTGTAATCGTTTTAAAAGATTATCATTCTCTGCTTACTTTGCCCATATGTTCTTTTATGTTGTTTATTTACTAAAAGCCTAGTATATCAAAGGTGTTTTAAAAATCTGTTGACAATTCCATCATTCTTAACATATATAATTCTGATTTTTTGTGTCTTTACAAAATGTATGGTGTGTGTATGTGTGTGTGTATGTGTGTGTGTGTGTGTGTGTGTGTGTGTGTGTGTGTGTGTTCTCTGCCAGGTGGTTTTCTCTGTATCTAGACACAATGTATTGGCAAATAAAATTTTGAAAATATTTTCTGTAAGTATGGTAAATAATAATAAGATTGCATGGTGTAGTGAAGAAGTAGCAGAAAATGCTATAAGAAAATCTCAGCTTCTTGATTATAAAATTCATAGGTGTTTCTCATGCTGCAGTAGGCATATCTGACTTTTAGTGAAAGACTAGAGTCCACCAATTTGGGTATTTTAGTTATCCCAAGTAAGATTCCGAAAATATGCAAGAAACTTAGAGCATAATTAATGCATTTCTTCTGAGAGCAGACCTTGCATAAGAAAGAGAACGTTCCTGTGTATTCCAAATGGCTCATTTGCCATCTCCCCAAAGGATGCACAGGCAGATAAGTTTATTTTTTATTTTGCTTTAAATATCTGCTTTTAGAAACTGGTAAAGAGCCAGGAGGCAAATTTTACACATTTGTGGACCCTTTCTGTGACTGGAATCTCCTAGAATTTACAACTTGTTTTTCACACTCTGCGCCTCCTGCGATCTGTCAGTTACAGTGAAGTGTTTCAAAAGACATTTTGTGCTCCAATGACTCCTCTTTGTCCGATTGTCTCCCCAATCTCAGGGTTCTAGTTTACTCTATTTTCTTATTTCAACTATACTTCTAAAACATATCTGTTTATTATGATGATCATCTTTTTCCTTGCTAAAAGAGAATCAAGTAAAAGCCAGTAATGATGTCCTGACTTTTTACAGACTACACCAGAAACCAGATGCCCAATTATTATTTTTTTTTTGCTTTTTGGGTCACACCCGCGATACTCAGGGGTTACTACTGGCTCTGCACTCAGGAATCACTCCTGGCGGTGCTCGGGGACCATATGGGATGCCAGGGATGGAACCTGGGCCTGCACAGGCTGGCCCCATGCAAGACAAACGCCCTACCCGCTGGGCTACTGCCTCGGCCTCACCAGATGCCTAATTTAAAGTACCTTTTATTTGTCTACTTGTCGGGTTTGGGGGTCATACCTAAGTTATCAAGGTTAAAACCAACTCTGAGCTCAGGGATCACTCCTGGTAGGTTAGTATATGGAGTAATATATGGAGACTGGCGATGAAGCCTAGCAGGGCATTTGCAAGGCAAGCTCCTTTTACCCGCTGTACTATAAGGCATTATTTATTTATTTTGTCACTTCTCAAGGTCATAATTGGAAGTGCTTGGGAGTCAGCCCCAGAGCTCTGTGCCTGAGTTTCATTCAGGTGGTGCTAAGAACCATGCAGTGCTAGAAATCATACTTGGTGCTCAGGCATGCAAAGCAAGTGCTCAGCTTTCTTCCAGCCTCACATTTACCTTTTGGTACAAGAATCATTCGTCTAAGCATCAAATATATTGTAAAATATTTTTGATATGACTATTCGCAATATCATACACATGCATATTTTCCATTGAAAATCCATTGCTATGTTCATAAATAGACGTAGTTAAGAATTTGATAGAGTTTATATAGTTTGGAATTCATTGTTCTACTTCATTTTGCCTTTAATTATTTAAGTTCATTGTTTGTGCACATAACAGGAAATGTTATTAATAAAATACAATAAGAGTTTTACCCAATGTGATTTGTATTTCTTGTTTTTGACAACTATTTTTAGTTCCATTTACTTTCAAAATCAAAGTAAAACTGCAGCAAAAGTTACTTTATATTCATTCTTCTAAGTACTTACTGGACCTTAATAGCAACAAGCTTAAAACCTTCATTGAATTACATATTAGATTAAATCATTTTATGATAAAAATACTGTTTTCTGACCCATTTTTTATTCTAGAGAGGTGTTGTGTTTTCATCACAGTCTTTCTTAGTTTGAAATTTCCAAGGAAACTGTAAAACTGAAAATAATTAATTCAATTAAGTCCTCATGTTTAATATTGGCAAGGCTGTATATTTTTAACACTACTTTTCATTGAAATTTTAGTTAATTTTACTTATTAATAAAGTGGTTCAGTAAACCAAAGTACATTTTGGACAGCTTTTTAATAAAACATAATCAGCTTTGAACACTATCAAATGCTTGAGCATCCTGGGTTTTAATAAGTATATGGTTAAGTGCTAAACATACATTATATGATGGAAATATGGGATTCATATCTCTAAGGAAAAATCACACACACACACATATATGTATATGTGTGTGTCTGTGGGTGTCTGTGTGTGAAGTATATGCACAATAATAAAGCATTAGTACTTAGATTATCAGTTTCTTTATTTTTATTTTTTGGTTAAAAGCTGTTTTTGTTTGCTTGTTTCTTTTTTATGGTGATACCCAACAGTGCCCATGGATAGCTCTGGGCCATCTTGGAGGCGTAATATAGTGCCAGAGATCAAACCCAGTCTCCCACATGCAAGACAATTCCTTACCGTCTGTACAGTTACTTCAGCCCAAACTAAATTTTACATTCTAGTTCTTTTGATTAGAATACAATCAGAATCAATGAATTTTCAATATATAGACTTAAATAAAATTCAGTTCATATTACATGAGAACTGTTGCAGTATACTGTTGCCCAGAGCCTCTGCGCCTTGATGGAGTTACCTCCTATAGGCCACTTTGTAGATTTAGGGGCAGAAAACAGTTAGAATCTGTGACTTTACGTGGCAGTATATCTTACCACATATTCTATGTTAGCTGGTATAAACATTTTATGTCGGGGCGGAAGTAATACTCCAGTGGGTAGGGCATTTGCCTTGCACTTGTCCGACCAGGGTTCGATCCCGGTATCCCATATGGTCCCCCAAGCACTGCCAGGAGTAATTCCTGAGAGAAGAGCCAGGAGTAACGCCTGAGCATTGCTGGTGTGACCCAAAAAGCAAAAAAAAAATGTTCTGTCATCCTATCATAATCATTGTGGGACTACATAGATCTTACCAGTATATTTACCTGGCCATATTGGATCTCTAAGTAATTAAACCAGAGAGAAACATTGCTTTCCTCTAGGCAAGCACATAGGGCTCTTTGATAAATCCAAAGGCTAAAATACAAAACAACTATGAAGACAAGAATCTTGTGATGGCTTGGAGAAATATATACCTGGCTCTAGAATATCCATTGCTACAGATGCATGCCTTTGTACTCTGAGATACAGTTAATCTCAAATGCTCTTCCCCCACCTACATAGGGTCTGGTGGAGAACTAAGGGTGGAGCCTGTAGCCTTGGCTGGGGTGATATATATATATATATACAGCAGAGCCTCACAACAAGCTAGACCACCCTCCCCTACTCCATGGGGCCCGCCATTTTCCACATCCAGACTTCCCTCTCGTCACAACTCCACCCAGCAGACCAGACTATCACAGCCCGGCTAGTGCGGCTGCTAGCGGCCACGCGGTTCATCAATATATGCTTTATTTAGAGGTGACTACAACAGTATGCCACCTGCACGGCAAGCCTGACAATCTGCTCGTGTAGTATTTTATATGCCAAATACCAGCAACATTTATATTAGGTCATTCCCATGACCTAATATAATGGTTTGAGGCTCTTTATGTTCCTGGAGCAAGCGGATGCCTTTGGATTCTACTGGCATGAATCAGTACATATGGAGATATTACTGGTGCACGCTCTAGCAAATAGATGATTAACGGGAAGATAGTGCTATATATATATATATATATATATATATATATATATATATATATATATATATATAGGCTTATTTTTTGGGTCGCACCCTGCCATGCTGAGGGTTTACTCCCTGGCTCATTGCTCAGGAATTAGTCCTAGTGGTGCTGGGGCGGGGGCAAATGGGATGCTGGGGATTGAACCCAGGTAGGCTTCCAGCAAGGTAAATGCCCTATTTGTGCTATTGCTCAAGCCGGGCTGTGCTATTGTTCAGGCCAGGCTGGGGTGATATTAACATTTCAATGGAACTAGGTTAGGTCCTGGAAGAAGTTACTGAGGGGAATTGACCCAAACTGCTTTCTGTTGATGTGGGCAGGTCTGGGCTCAAAAGTTCTAACAAGCAGGTAGGGCGTTTGCCTTGCACGCCTCTGGCCCATGCTGGCCTGGGTTCGATCCCTGGTATCCCATATGGTCCCCCTGAGCACCGCCAGGAGTAATTCCTGAGTGCAGAGCCATGAGTAACCCCTGAGCATCACCGGGTGTGACCCCCAAAAGTTCTAACAGCAGTAGTCTGCTTTCTTCTGGGCCTTTCGACTTTTGCCTTTTGCCTTTTCACTTTTGCCTTTTCACCTTTTGCCTTATCACCTTCTCCCACTGCTCTCCTATGTGATCTATTTCCTATTGTACCTTAGCACGTGGTAGTGGCCATCTTGACCTAGGATTCTAAACCTACATGTGATCGGGGCCCAGCTAGGAACCTAAAGTCTGGGATTTTTCTCTACTATATTGTATACCAGAACAAGTGTGAGAAAGCCTTTTGAAACTTTGCCGGGTTCTCATGTCTTTCTCTGTTCACTGGTCACCAATTTCCTGGGGCAGAAGGGGATACCCTAGACCAGGCTCCCAGATTTTCTTGGGGTGCCTAGCATACTCTGACAGTGTACAATAAAGCTTGCTATTATCACTTGTCTTCACTTGCCTTCCTGTTGTTCAACAATTTGCTCGAGTGGGCACCAGTAATATCCCAAGGGCATCTATTTGCTCCAGGAACATGAAGAGTCTCAAACCATTCATTCAGGTCATGATAATGAGGTCAATAATTGTTACTGGGTTTTGGCATATCGAATATGACACGGATAGCTTGCCAGGTTCTGCCACGCAGCTTGCTATTATATTTAAATAAAGACACCAACATTACAATATTAATTACAATTTTATTAAAAACACATTTCAGAGAGTAGAGCTACAGTATAGACAGCATAACATTGAATGTGGTGACCCAGGTTCAATACCGAGCCCACCAGAAGTGATCCTTAACTGCAGAGTCAGAAGTAAGTCCTAAGCACAGCTGGATAACTCCTCCCTCCAATATAAAAAAAAAGCATTTCATAATTGTTACTTAGGTTAGAAATTGCATTTTGGGTGAATTTACCTACAGAGCCTAAGAAAGCTATTTTTATTTGATCAGAATAGTCACATCATATTTTTCATAGCTTAGGTAATAATAGAATACTTAGACTTAAGATTGAAATCCGGAGCAATAGCCTAGCGGGTAGGGCATTTGCCTTGTACTTGGCTGGCCTATGCTGGCTTGGGTTTGATCCCTGGCATCCCATATGGTCCCCCGAACACCACCAGGAGTGGTTTCTGAGTGCAGAGCCAGGAGTAGCCCCTGAGAATTGCTGGGTGTGACCCCAAAAAAGCAAAAAAAAAAATACTCCTACCCTATAGCTTGTCCCCTAATAGACTAAAATCGCGACAAAAGAATGTGATCTTTAAATTTTATATCAGATCTCCAAAAGTTTTAAGGAGAAATATAAGGCAGAATTATGAATAGTGATAACTACCCTGATATTTAGTCACATGACTAATCCAGATCAATGTAAAACAGTTTTTAAAACTTGGAAGATTTGCTTATACCATACTCAATGTGAGGGTGTATTTTTGTGTAAATTTCTATGCTCTATCACTGTCAAGATGTGCCATTAAAGTAAGAAAGTTTAAGTTCTCTAATGTAGAGCAGAAATCCTACTGGATCCATAGGTTTGGTGTAAAGATGAATTCTGCTTTTCTTAACAGTTATGAACTTTATTCTATTTTTTATTCTAGTGGGCGTGGAATGTGGTGTAGGAATTCACTTTATGGATACATTAATATAGGTATCATTATTTAATAGTATTGCTGCCAAATTCAATTATAGTTTTAAAAGGCAATTTATGTTATAACTTGGAAATATATTACTCAGGAAAGATGAATCAAGAAGGAATGATATTAGAAAGTACATGATATGGGTGTAGAGAATGATGTGGAAGCTTGATGATTTTAGGGACTGATGCTTTTTTGCTTCAAAGATTCAATTTAAATTAGAATTTGCTAAGAGAACTATCCAAATTAAAATTGACTTCCTGCCCACATAGATATTTCCATATAGCTGGGCAATTTCTGTATCATCTGGCTAATCAGCTTGGGATTTCTGAAAAAGTTATATGAGATACACTTTGAAATTTGGCAGAATTTATATCCTGATGCTTATATTCTTTTTTTTCTCACAAAGAATAAGAATCTAGATAAAAAGTAAAATATCCATATTATAATAAGATAGGATTTTAAGATGGAAATTTGGCCATCTGCCTCAAGCTGTTCAATAAAAACAAGCTAAAACTGCATTATCAATAAATAGATATTTTAGCTATTTTGGTTTTACACTGTATAGAGCAATTCATACTATTATTTTTGTTTGCTCATTTTCACAGTAGAACATTATGTTAATATCCCTATTTTCCAGTATGAAAGAGATGATTTAATAATAAATGAATTTAAGAGAGCCTTGAAAACAAACTAAAGTCTGAATATTTGTTTTGAGGAGCAGAAATCTGCAATAGTACTTAAGAGCCCAGGAGCAAGGAAACCTAGAGAGCTGCCAGGTGTGGCCTAAAGCCACAAAGGAACTAACACAATTTTAATGTGATATATATACCCAGTGCCATAATTGAGTTGTTTCTTTTAAATGGGATTATGATGTAAATTTTCCAGATTTATTTAAATATACCCAAAATTCTAAACCTGACTTTCAAACTTTAATATATTTTTAAAAGTATATTGTTTATAAAATGTTTGTTTTAAAATGTATTGTTTTAACCATGCATTGTTTATTTTAAAATGAATACAATATACATTATAATGAGATTTTACTCTTTCATAATTATAACAATATTTAACCCTTTAATACTGAAACAGTGGAACAGACCTGGTAGTTTTTCATTGGAACGGCACTTTGCATTCAGACAGGTAGCGTGTGAAGAGCTGAGCCAGTGTATTGATGAGTACTGACGGCAGATTCATCAGGTGTTCAAGTCTGACTTTGGGCTAGGTGCTTTTCGCTCTTTACCAATGAAATGGCAAGTTGGATTTTACAAGGGAAAACTTTGGGAACGACATATCCAGTCTGAAGAATTTGGTATGTGGGCTGGTGGACGTGGGTATCAAAGAGATCCAAGTAGAAGTCCTGGATAATTTTCTCCATTGCCTTTCTGGAAGATGTGATAGATCCATCAGGACAACAGAGGGCAGTCATCTTGGTCTTATCATTGCCGAAGGACAGGTGGGTGTTGAGAATGCTTTTCCTGTCTTCTGCTGCTTAGGCCATTATTTCTGCTCTTCTCTCTTTGATGCCTCCTTTATCGCTTCAATGCACTGCTTTGCAAGCTTGGACCTTAGCATTTGGTCTCCTGAGGCTCGCGCCTTGACACATTGGTGAATTTTTTACAGAGTTTTTGAAGACAGGGGGTCCTTTAGTGGCTTTCTGTTTCTTGTTATTCTTCACACAATCATGGAGGTGCTGAACTAGTCAGTTGTATTCTTAATAGATGTCGTCAGTGATAGCATCTCCCCATGTTGCTGCAACGGTTCCAGAGTTCCCAGTTTGTGGTAATTCTGGGAGTTCTCTTCTTAAACTTTGCAGCCTTTTCTCCCCATTGCATGAAGTAGAATTTTTGCACAAAGGATAAGTTGGTCTCATCATGTTTGAAATTTTGGGACGACAGAGACATTGGTCAGGCAAAACTGACGATTAAATATGATGTTTTCAATTTCATTGTGGAACTGTCCACCAGGAGATTCCCCATGTTCAACATTTCAATTCAGCCTTGTGGAACTATGAGTTCCCATGAATGGTCTTGGTGGACATGATGAACTCAGATAGTCTCTCACCTTGTTCTTTCCATTCTGGGCCATAGGTTCTGATGTGGAGTTCTTCGGCTGATCTTCTTGGTCCTATATTGGCATTAAAATCACTGACTATGATCTTGTAGAAGGTGTGATCTTCATAGAACTCTTCCAGTTCTTTTTGAATTTCTCAATTTCTTCTTCCTTATATGTGGATGTTGGTGCGTAGACAACGAAGATAGAAACTGCTGGCAGTGGGTCACATCCCTTCTAGTGTAATTGTCCAGTCCAGTTTGTTAGGCATTCAAATGAATCAATGCTTATGGCCAGGTTCATATTGACAAGGACACCAACACCACGGATGCCTCTTCCATCGCATGCTCCGAGGAACTTTCTTCTCTGGTGTCAAAAACCGTGTGATGCAATTGACACCTCCTCGTCTTGGTCAGATCAATGATCTTGTACTTGATCTTTTGAGCTTGTACCATCAGGCCTTGATATATGAATCTAATGCCATCGTTTGTGCTTTGAAAGTAAAGACAATCACTTTAGTCCTTCGTTTTGGCAGCCTACTGGCACTGAGATTTTATCTCTCTGATGATTAGTGATGATCATTTTTTCATATTTTTTTGACCATTCGAATTTCTTCCTTGCTGAAGTTTCTGTTCATTTCTTCTCCCCAGTTTTTGATGGGGTTGTTTGTTTTCTTCTTGTAAAGCTCTACCAGTGCCTTATATATTCTGGATATTAACCACTTATGAGATGGGTATTGGTTGAATATTCTTTCCCATTCTGTGGACTGCTTTGTATTTTAGTCACTATTTCTTTTGAGGTGCAGAAGCTTTTTAGTTTCATGTAGTCCCATATGTTTATCTTTTCTTCTAGTTGCTTTGTTAGTGATGTTTCACCTTTGAAGATGCCTTTAGCTTCAATGTCGTGGAGGGTTTTTCCTATATTTTCTTCAATGTACTTTATGGATTCATGTCTGATATTGAAATAAAAATGGTGATATCACAACAAAAACCACAGAAATCCAAAAATCATCAGAGATTACTTTGAGAGCCTGTATGCCATGAAACATGTGAATCTAGAAGAAATTGATAAATTCTTGAAGTCCTATAACCTCCCATGGCTGAAACAAGAAGACCACAAATACCTGAATAAGCCTATCACCATCGAGGGAATAGAAACAGTAATTAAAAGTCTACCAAACACAAAAGCCCAGGTCCAGATGGATTTACTAGTGAATTCTACCAAACCTTTAAGGAGGACCTATTGCCTGTCCTGTTCAGGCTCTTCCAGAAAAATAGAAGAAACAGAAACACTCCCGAACAGCTTCTATGAGGCACATATCACCCTGATACCCAAAGCAGGGAGAGACAACACAAAGAAAGAAAACTACAGACCAATATCCCTGATGAAAACATGCTAAGATCTTCAAAAAAAGACTGGCAAAAAGAATCCAAAGACTCATCAAGAAGATTATACATCATGACCAAGTAGGATTCATCCCGGGAATGCAGGGATGGTTCAACATTCGCAAGTCAATCAACATAATACATCATATCAATAAAAAGAAAAATAAAAACCATATGATACTATAAATAGATCCAGAGAAAGCATTTAACAAGATCCAGCACCCATTCATGATTAAAACCCTCCAAAAATGGGAATTGAAGGGACTTTCCTCAAGATAGTTACAGCAATCTACCAAAAGCCCACAGCAAGCATCATTCTAAATGGAGAAAAGTTGAAAGCCTTCCCCTGAGATCAGGGACAAGACAAGGTTGCCCACTCTCACCTCTTTTTGTTCAATATAGTACTGGAAGTATTTGCCATAGCAATCAGAGAAGAAAAGAAACACCTAGGGCATCCAGATAGGCAAGGAAGAAGTCAAACTATCATTATTTGCAGATGACATGATATTACACCTAGGGAACCCTAAACTCTCTACCAAAAAACTCCTAGAAACAATAGACACATATAGTAGAGTGGCAGGATACAAAATCAATACCCAAAAAGTCAGTGGCTTTCCTATATACAAATAACGAAAGAGAAGAAAGGGATATTAAGAAAACAATTCCATTCACAATTGTGCCACAGAAAATCAACTTACCCAGGTGTGCAAAGGACCTGTTCAAAAGAAAACTACAAGACACTGCTCCAAGAAATGAAAGAGGACACAAGGAAATGGAAACATATTCCCTGCTCATGGATGGGGAGAATCAATATTGTCAAAATGGTAATACTCCCTAGAGCTCTGTACAGATTCAATGCAGTCCCTATAAGGATACCCATGACATTCTTCAAAGAAATTGACCAAATACTCCTGAAATTTGTATGGAACAATAAACCCCCAAGGATAGCTAAAGCTATCCTCAGGAAAAAGAAGATGGGAGGCATCACCTTTCCCAAATCAAACTGTACTACAAGGCAGTAGTAATTAAAACAGCATGGTATTGGAATAAAAACAGACCTGTGGACCTATGGAATAAAATTGAGTATCCTGACACCCAACCTCAAACACATGATCATTTAATTTTTTGATAAATGTGCAGAGTCTAAAATGGAGTAAGGAAAGCCTCTTCAACAAGTGGTGCTGGGAAAACTGGACAGCTACATGTAAAAAAATGAATCTGGACCTGTGTCTAACACCATGCACAAAAAATCAGATCAAAATGGTTTAAAAAGTATTTTTAAATGACAAATGTGGTATTACTTTGGTTGATAAATAAAATATCCGATTGCTAAAATCCAAAATGTAAAATATGTAATTGCTGACTATGGAGAAAGAAAAGTAATTAAAAAGTAATATTGGGAATAATATTTGTTTACAAATTAGAAAGTCATCATTTAGACTCCTACGAAATGGTTTAACTGACTAATATCATAAGAAGATACATTAGAAATAAAACAAGTATTTTGATGTGTTTATCAACAACAAATGCAGCAACAATTACCTTTTACCAAAGTAAAACCTAGTACCAAATGGCTACAACTATAAGCACTTAAGGAAGATTTAATTTCAGTATATTAATGTAACAGTTTCAGGAAATAAAAATGAACAGCCTTAAATTCCTTTTCTAAAACCTCTAGTATTTGTGGTACCAGAGAGATAGTACATGGGTTGGGTGTTTGACTTGCATGCAGCTGACCCAGGTTCAATTCCATGAATTCTATATGGTCTACTGAGCATTGTCAGGAGGGGTTTCCTTAGTGCAGAGCAGAGAGTTACAGCTGAACACCACTAAATGTGGCCAAAAAACATAGCAAAAACATTATTCCACTGAATTGCTTATAATGTTCTAATCCTTATCAGAGTATCAAGATTCCCAGTGAGACGAGTACCATTCATTACATATATATGTGTATATATACATATGTATATGTACCATTACATATATATGTGTGTTTTGTAAATTGAAATATTAAAGCTAAAACTATGTGCTTGAGACTCAAATTGTGATAGGGGTTAAACATGTATACATGTATAAGCACTTTAATAGTCAATACATTTTAACAAATATTTAAATAAATTGCTGAGAGTACAAACTTGAAGACATGCAAATATTTGCTACTAAACATAGAAGTTATTGATACAAGGAAGAACAGCAGTGAGATCAGTGATGGAAATGGACAAACGTTGAAGTTTATAAAGGTTGGCACCAGTTTTCTAGTGTGAGATTAGGGATTAAGAGAGATAGAACCCAGGCATATTTCATGTTTCTTCAATTAAAAAATTTTAGAGTTTACAAATAACTGATTTTTTCAGTTGCACAAGAGGCATTTCTACTTTAAATAAAACGTTCATTTTCTAAAGGTTATGTTTCTTTATCACTTGATCACTTGATCACTTTACATCCCGTAATTCAACGATTTGCCAAGTGGGCGCCAGTTACATTTCCATTTGACCCCATCACGTGCCAGTGTAGCCCAATGGCATCTGATTGCTTCAGGAATATGAAGAGCCTCAATCCGCTCATTCAGGGTCTTGGAGAAGTGTAACCATCTTGTAGGTGGGCAGCCAAAGGGATCTTTTGACATCACATGTGATACAGGCGGTAATGGCTCTAGTACAGTGATTGTCTCCAAATCGCATTACATGCCCAGCCCATCTGATCTTCGATGCCTTGGCAAAAGAGACAGCATCCCTGGCTCTGGACAGCAATGGAGGTTGGACTCCGGATTCCTTCTTTCACTTGAGTGAGGCGTGATATTCCAAGCATAGCTCTTTCGATTCCTCTCTGGGAGGCGCGAATAGCATTCTTATCCTGCTTTTATAGGGTCAAGGTCTCTGAGGTGTATGCTAATGCACAGAGAATGGCCGAGTTGAAGAGATGTGCCCAGAACAAGAGGTTCTTAGTCTATTTTGCTATTTCTTTGATGCTTTTGAAGGCATACCATGCCGCTCACCTTCCTCCTGCGCAGCTCAGGTTTTAGGTAGTTCATCATGTTGACTTCTCAACCTAGTTACACATAACTGCTGCATTCAGAGATGTTCCATTGTGAGTAAATGGGGCCTCTGGAACTAGTTCATTTTTCATGAACATAGTTTTGTTGAGATTCATCTGTAGACTGATCTTTCCACATTCTCAGTCAAAGTCAGCCAGCATTTGTGCTGCTTGTCTAATGTTTGGTGTTATTAGAACGATGTCATCAGTGGTCATCAGTGTTCAGTGGTGTAGTTGCCGACCATCTATCTTCACTCCCATTCTTCCCATTCTAATTGTCGCATGATGTTCTCAAGGGTGGCGCTGAAGAGTCTTGGTGAAATGGTATCACCCTGCTGCACCCCTCTTTTGACATAGATGATCACTTGTTTGTACAATGGTTAGATCCTGGTGGTGAATCCATAATACAGCTCACGAAACATCTTGATGTATTGGGTTTGAACACCCTGTTTGGCTAGGGCTCCGATGACAGCTTCAGTCTCCACAGAATCAAAAACTTTCTTTAAATCAATGAATGTGAGACAGAGTGGCATCTTGAACTCCTTACAAACTTCAAATAGCTTGGTTACCATGTGGATATGGTCGATTGTGCTGAATCCTTTCCCAAAGCCAGCTTGCTCCGCATGGTTTTCCTTCATCTAATGTTCTGCCAATCTTTTTCAGGATGACTCCAGTGAACAGCTTGTAGATGACAGACAACCGGCAGATGGGGCGATGGTTGTGAATGTCGTGGATGTCTCCCTTCTTGAACAGTAGAACTGTCCTGCTGCTTTTCCATTGGGAGGGCACCTTGCATCATGCAACAGGGAGAAAAGTCTGCAAAGTTTAAGAAAAGAACTCCCAAAACGAACACCAACTGGAAACACTTCGGCACCATTGCAGCAACATGGGAAGATACCATCATTGATGACATTGATGGAGAATACAACCGAGTAGTTCAGCACCTCCTTGATTGTGCGAAGAATGCCAAGAGAGAGAAAGCCACAAAAGGATGCCTGTCTTCCAAAACTCTCTAGCTCATTAGCCAATGTGGCAAGGTGCGAGCCTCAGGCAACCAAATGCTAACATCCAAGCTTGAAAAGCAGTGCAGAGAAGTCATAAAGGAAAGACCTCAAAGAGAGAAGAGCATAAATAGTGAAAGATGCAGCAGAAGCCGGAAAAGTATTCTCACCGACCGCCTGTCCTTAGCCAACTATAAGACCAATATGACTGCCCTCTGTTGTCCTAATGGATCTATAACATCATCTAGAAAGGCAATGGAGAAGATTATCCAGGACTTCTACTCAGATGTCTTTGATAGCCACATCCACCTGCCCACATACCAAATTCCACAGGATGGATATGTCATTCCCAACGTTCTCCCTTCTGAAATCCGACATGCCGTCTCGTCGGTAAAGAATGGAACAGCACGAAGCCCACACAAAGTCAGACCCCAACATCTGAAGATTCTGCCTTCAGTACTCATCAATACACTGGGTCAGCTTTTCACACGCTACCTGTCTGTCTGAATGTTTCTTTATATATGTATATATAAATATATATATATATATATATACATACATACATAACCTGAAATGTTCTAAAATACTTTGTTGAATGTATTTTATATTTCTATACTTAAAGGGCAAGGTCATAGTTGTTTAAAATATTACCTGTTAGAAATTGGAATTTAAAATAAAAGTAAAAAAGGTAGCAGAAAATGTCAAATTTGGATTGAGCACAATTATTAAATTAATAATACAGGGGTAAATAATAATGGGTCTCTGTGATCTCTGCATTAATAGAGCTGTGTCATTTGAGTGCTGATATAGCCAATTAAAGCAGCAAGTATAGTTTGTTATTCCTACTCCATCTAATTTTTGTAGGACAATCCTATTTTTATCTTCATTAAATACCTATCTAGACCTATCTTGCTCTAAGGCAATCTAGGATATTTTTGGTCACAGAAACATTAGGTAAGTGTCTATTGAATAATTCAAATTCTTTCTTTCTTTCTTTTTTTCTTTCTTTTTTTCTCTCTCTCCCTCCCTCCCTCTCTCCCTCCCTCCCTCCCTTCCTCCCTCCCTCCCTTCCTTCCTTCTTTCCTTCTGTCCTTTTTCTTTCTTTCTTTCTTTCTTTCTTTCTTTCTTTCTTTCTTTCTTTCTTTCTTTCTTTCTTTCTTTCTTTCTTTCTTTCTTTCTTTCTTTTTCTTTCTTTCTTTCTTTCTTTCTTTCTTTCTTTCTTTCTTTCTTTCTTTCTTTCTTTCTTTCTTTCTTTCTTTATCCCTCCTTCTTTCCTTCCTTCCTTCCTTCCTTCCTTTCTTCCTTCCTTTCTTTCTTTCTTTCTTTCTTTCTTTCTTTCTTTCTTTCTTTCTTTCTTTCTTTCTTTCTTTCTTTCTTTCTTTCTTTCTTTTTTCTTTCTTTCTTTCTTTCTTTCTTTCTTTCTTTCTTTCTTTCTTTCTTTCTTTCTTTCTTTCTTTCTTTCTTTTCTTTCTTTCTTTCTTTCTTTCTTTCTTTCTTCCTTCCTTCCTTCCTTTCTTTCTTTCTTTCTTTATTTCTTTCTTTCTTTCCTCTTCTCTATGTGTTGGCAAAATATTGATTTGCCTAGATTTTATCTAAGGACTTATACTAATTTCTCTAGTTTATATGGTCGGGTATATTCTCTGCTGTTTACAGAGGCACCCTCAACAGTCATGTAACTCAAAGAGGTGCCATCATAAAGTGATACTATTAAGATAACATGAAAGCTAATAATGTAGATAAAAGTGCAATCAATGTTACTATGGCATGAATATTATTTTAATGTATTGATATTATATTGAACAACATGCCATCCTGCAGAATTTGGTATGTGAGCAGGTGGAAGTGACTATTAAAGAGATCCAAGAAGAAGTCGTGGATAATTTTCTCCATTGCCCTTCTGGAAGATGTGGTAGATTCATCAGGATATCAAAGGCAGTCATTTTGATCTTTTAGTTGGAAAAGTACAGGCGGACATTGCAAATACTTTTCCTGGCTTCTGCTGCATTGGCCAGTACTGCTGCTGTTCTCTCTTTTGAGGTCTTCCTTTATTTTTTCTCTGTACAGCTTTGATAGCTCCTACATAAGCTTGTGATTTCCTGATCGTAATGCACCAAGCCATGTTGGCAAATGAGCTTGAAGCTTCTGAAGACAGGCCTCTGTTTTTGAATTCTCACTCTCAGCATTCCTTGCACAATATGGAGGTGCTGAACCCTTTCGATCATATTCCTTGGTAATGTTGTTAGTGAAGGAAACTTCCCACATGCCACAATAGTGCCAAAGAACTCTTTTGCATGTGGAACATGAGTGTGGAAAGGTCGGAAAGTAGCTGTATTTTAAGAAGACAATGTTCATGAGAAATGGACTAGTTCCTGATGTTACATTTGCTCTCAAAGGAATGGATATCTCTGAATGCAGCAGTTATGTGTACCTAGCTCTAGAACTCAACATGACGAACAACCTATCACCTGAACTGCACAGGAGGAAGAGAGCAGCATTGAACACCTTCAAGAGCATCAAGGAAGTGGTATAGAAGATGAAGAACCTCTGGCTCCAGGCACATCTTTTCGACGCCACTGTTCTTCCTAAACTAAAGTAGCTCTCAGAGACCTGGACCCTAGGAAAACCAGATGAGAAGGCTATTCGAGTAGCCCAAATAGGAATGGAAAGAATCATGCTTGGAGTATGACATTTCACTCAAGTGAGAGAAGGAATCCGGAGTTCAGACCTCCGCCAGTGATCAAGAATCAAAGATGGTATCTCGTTTGCCAAGATGATGAAAATTAGATGGGCCAGACACGTAATGCGATGTAGCGATGACCAATGTCCTAGAGCTGTTACTGACTGGATTTGACAGGACTTCCAAAGAATACATGGCCACCCAACTACAAGATGGTCAGACTTTTCGTCAAAAACCTTAATGAACAGTTTGAGGCATTTCGTGTTCCTGGAGCAAGCAGATGCCATTGACCTACACTTGAACACCACAAGAACCAATGGAGACATTACTGGTGCCCACTCTAGCAAATCAGTGAACAATGGGAATATAAGTGATAAGTGATTATAGTGAATACGGTAATTATTTTCTTCCCTGGGATTGTTGTAAAAATATTTTTATTAGTAAAATTTTGGTATCAGCAAGATGATGAAAATATTAATTGAAATTGAAATAAATGAGTAGTCTTATGCATCAGATAAAGGAACTAGATATTGCAAATGTATTGTTTTTTGTTGAATGGCAAATTACCTTAAAACTTAAATATTTATTGTGAGAAATAAATAATTCAATTAATATTGAAGTACTGCATCCACAATTATCAGAAAGATATTATGTATGCATATATACATTTATTAATGTTTTATTATGGGTCTTTCAAGAAAGATCTTGTTATCTTTTGATCTTAACTTATAATTATTTTTATTATTTCTTATATTCTTGTAAAACAATATATCTAAGAATCTTTAGTCTGAATTTAAGTTGTAGTTCTTTCAGTCTTTTCTAGCAAATGAAATCAGAAACCATTATATGGATAATATCAATACCCATTAATAATAACTTTTTGGGGCCGGAGTGATTGCCCAGTGGGTTGGGTGTTTGCCTTGGTCAACCCGGGTTCAGTCCCTGGCATCCCATATGGTCCACCCCAGCACTGCTAGGAGTAATTCCTGAGTGCAGTACCTGAGCATCACTGGGTGTGACCCAAAAAGCAACAAAATAATAAAAATGATCATAACTGCAATTATAAAAATAATAATAATAATAAATTTAGTTCAATTCTTTATCATTTAAACATATACAATAAGACTAAAGTACATATTAATTATATATGTATGGATCATATATTATTATATGTATATACTTACAAATATGTCCACATATTCATATATAAAGCAGATACAAATACAGTAATGAGAAATATCAGACTCAATTTTATATTTTTTATTAAAAATAGTTCACAAAGAAAATTTTAATATCAATTGCAAATAAAGATTCAGTATTTTTTCTTTGCCTTCACTTTGCAGAATCCTAAGATATATGCATTTATTATTAGTGTCATTTATTTAAATACATCTAAACTTTAACAGAATTATTTAATTACACCACAACAAATGATTAAATACAAAAACGGAATTTTGGGATTTGTTTTCAGTTCTTTCTCATTCTTACATCTTTTTTAAGGAAGTGTGTACATTTAAATATGTTTTTCCTTTGTATATATCGTAAAGGAGTTAAAATTGACCTTATTTTTAATTCAAAAACAAATATGCTCTAATTCCTTTTTTAATTTTAATTAGAAATATGTTTAACTTTTAATTTTTCTAAACTTTCAATACATTAAGCCTGGTAGTTATGTTGTGTTTTACTTTAATGGTATCTCTTACAGCGATGTGGCTTTTTATCAAATACTTCATGATTTTATACAGCTGCATTCTTCACAGAAATTATCATACAGTTAATTTGAATGCTAGAGCTCCTAGCTTATGTCATATTTCAAAGGGTCTCCTGACTTCAAAGTCACCATGGCAACTCTCTAATCTTTTTACCATATAGTTGTTCCATCGCTGACCTCTTCTGTCTTAAAGTTGTTTATTTTAAGTTTAATTTGAACATTGTTTGTAATTTTGGTTCAATTGTTGTGTGATTAGAACCATAAAAATAAAAGCTCTTTAAGTGGATGCAATCACAAATCTAAAAAGTGCACTTATGTGTACTGTGATGACATGTTGAAGAAAGAGACTAAAGACAACTATCATTGAATCAGTCCTAAGAAGTGCCAGAAGATTTTTAACCTTTTCCTCAAAACTGCCTCCAATCTTTCCATTACATCTTGATTTCTGCAAGAAAAATTATGGATAAAAAAAATTCAATCTATTGTGGAAAAACCCATGAAGCTTATGAAAGAGAATTTTGTAAGTGCATACTGAGTTGTAACTGTGAATTTGGAAAACATTTATTGTGGCAGCCTTTATGGGCTTTTTATTGACCCACGCAATTTTATAGGTACTTGGATTCTGAAAGGCCAGGGACTTTGTTTAAGACTTTGCTGTCATTTGCTTATAATATTAAATGTTTATAAGGAATCTTTATCCTTGTAATTCATTAGACCCTGCAAATTTTCATTGCTTTCAATGATAAACCATAATTGTTTTATATGTGAGAAGAGATAATTCACATGTAAGTTTTCCCTTTGATTTTTGATGGGTGTACGGTCAATAGATTGCAATATATGAACAATCTTAGTAGCAAAAAGGAAGATGAGTAAGCAAAAGAAACTACCTATGCCCTATCTCTGCTGACAAGGTCCACCATCTTCTCTGTGGCACTTAGGACAAAAATAATTTTATAGTAATTATCATCACTATATAAAGAGTGCCATTATGTGATTCATAGCTCACATTTGCACTCTTTATATTATTCCATATATAATTTTATAATTATGCATTTTAAACAATAAGCACACATCACTGTCTGTATCACTGTCTTCCCATTGTTCATCAACTTGCTCGACTGGGCACTAGTAACATCTTCATTAGTCCTGTCACAAGCAAGTATAACCAAGGGCATCTACTTGCTCCAGGGACAGGAGGAGCCCGAAACCATTCTTCAGGTCATGGAACTGAGGCCCATAATTGTTACTAGTTTTTGGCATAACTGGTAATTAAAACACGGGTAGCTTGCCAGACTTTACCGTGTAGGTGGTAGAGACTCAGTAGAAGGCTCTCAACTCGAGCATTTACTGATGAAACTTAAAGGGGGGAAGATCAGGTTTTCTCTTGGATAGAGCTCAGAGGAACTATGGAGTCTGGATGTTTAGAATGACTGACTACGTGATGTGTGGTTTGCTATGGCTTCTGGCAGGGCTCACTGGTATCAGTTAAAACCTGTCTAGAACTGTTCACTATGTATAAATGTGAAAGAACTTGGGAAGAACCTTATGCTAAAATCAGCATCCTCTAGAAAATATCGCTGCGGCTGCAAGCACACATATGATTATAATAAACACCACTGTTTGCTATAAGCATATTCAGATTTTTCTTAAATTTTATGAAAGATTTGTAGAAAAAGTCTTCTAATCCTCCCAGGGTTTATATGTGACTCTCAAAGTTATTTTTAATTTTTTTTCAATTTTAGTTTTGGGGCCAGAGCTAGCCATGCTTAGGGTTTTTTTCATCATGGGAACTTAGAGGATGCTCAAGTCTGCAAAGTCTCCTAACAATGAAGGGTCTCCATGTACTTCTACCCATTTCTGATGAGCAACTACTAAATGAAATTGTTGAGAATGTCTGATTTATTGTCTTAAATACATTGTATAGATGTATCTTTGAATTTATAGCAAGTATTTTATCTGGTTAATTTGTGTGGTTGATGCTGACTAGAGTTGTGCAGTAAAGGAAGATGTTCATTCACACAGATGCTAGGAAAAGCCAACCAGTACTCAGGCACCACACTAACTAACATGGTGTTTGCACCTTTTGGAATAGCTGGCTTCTCAGGACTCCACATTGAGAATGAATAAGAAACATAGAAGCCAGAAGTACTGCAGGTCTCCTCCTTTCCATAATTCACATCTTTGTTGTTCTTTGATATTCACACAATTTTAAAATATTCTTTTCATAATTTTATACCAGTATTTTTATTTATTTGTGAAATCCTAAATTCATGATTCTAAGAATTTCTTATTTGTATTTTTGTTTAATTATTTAATTGACATGTTTTTGAGGTATCAAAGAGATCAATTTTCTTATACTTTTAAATCTTTAGTTATTGTTTATTCTTTATCTTGGTTAAACTTTAAATATGTAATTTATGCTGTCATACTTTTTAACAGTTATTTTGTCGAGTATAATATATATATATATATATATATATATATATTTGATAATCTGAAAATATTGTGTTTGCAAATGTCGATCCTTATATATTTTGTTCTCTTAAATGTAATTAAATTTACTTTTTTAATTTTGAAAAGCTCTTTTATTTACCTTTGAGAATTAAATTTGACCAGATCTGTACATCAACATTGTCTTGATTTTAAACTGAACTTCATTTTAAGATCAGTTGATGAGCACTCCTGCTTTTGCCACCTTAAGTACCTCTTTTGACGTATGGAGTAATGATCAAAAACATCAGAGGTAGGAAAGTGGACTTTGGGGACCATCAGTCCCTATAACCTTAAAGTAGCAGAACTAGTAGGACTTCCCAAAAACTAACAAAGGGGTTGTAGTCACAAAAGGTAGTTTCTTTAACAATATTGTAATTCACCGAGAATACAATATGTACCCAGTTAACCCAGGTTTGAACCCCAGCATTTCTGAGCCCCATGATTACTGAGCTCCGGCTAGCAGAAAGCTCTGAATGCTGCTGGCTGTAGTTCACACACTAAAAAAAAAAAATGCTTTCCGGATATCTGATCTATCTCTTCACTATTCTGCAGACGTTTCATGTGTAATGCAGTATAAGCATGCACAAGATTTAAGTTTGTAAACATCAATTTTTCTTAAAGAAAAATTAGAAATAAAGTTATTTTATGTTGTGTTACTCAATTTTCAATGGTCTTTATTTTTGTCACTATGTTAAAGTAATTTTAATTTACATTTAGCATGCTAAATGAGAATTTATTTTCTCAGGATTTATTCTTGTTAGTGTTAAGCATCTCAAATCATCGCTATTTCTCATACATTTGAAGCATATTTACATTGAGAACAAAATTCTGATTCTTAAAACCTTTATAATTTTGCTTTATTTTATTGTATGGTGGGGGATAAAGAGAATGTCGTGGCCACACCAGCAGGCTCAGGGCTTGCTCATCACTCTTTGATTAGATATCAATACTGGTGATGCTCAGGAACATAATGGAGGTAAGACTTTTCTCCGTCCCACTCTATTATCTTTTTTATTTGCATGATAACTTAATAAGAAGTTGCTTACATATTTTGTTCAGGGGAGCACACACATCTTTTGCACTTATGGTTTACTTCTGGCCCTTTTCTCAGTGATCACTCCTGACAGTGTGAACCATATGCAATGTGGCAATTCAAACTGGGAGTTACTTGCATATAAGCAAGTGACTTATCTTCTGTATTATCTCTCCAGATATCTAACTCTCTTTCAGTAGGCAACGTGTCCTTGTGTTTTGTTTTGTTTCACTTTCTGCTTTCAGTATTTTCTCTTTCATATTTGGTGGATGGAATATTATATGCCAAGGTTTGAGGTGTTTTTTCTCATCCTGTTTTGTTATTTTCCTTCCTTGCTATTCTGTAAAACATTTGGGCCCATGCTATGAATTTTACAATATTTCTTTTCAAAGTTCTTATTCATTATTTCTTCAAATACTTCTACTATTTTTTCTTCTACTGTGGTTTCAAGTATACAAAATTTAGAGAAATTGATGTCATTTTCATCTATTAAATGGTTATATCTCAAATATTGCATTACTATTTCAGGCTGTGTGGTTTCCGTTGAGGGTCCATTGTTGTCACTGATTTGCAAATTTTGTTGAAGATTAAGTTCTTTATTCCATTACTTTATTTATTTATGTATTTATTATTGATTTATTTGATTAATTGATTTGAATTTTTTATTCTTGGACCACACCTGACTGTGACCAGAGTTTACTCCTGACTTTACTTTCAGGGATCACTCTTGGAGGATCTTGGTGAATTAAAAATTGTTCAGGGGTATCAACTGCAAAAAATTGCAACTCATTAATACTTTCAAGAGATTTTTGACTCTCATTTTTATTTTGAACAATTAGAAATAAGGATTTTTATGATATGCATATTCTCTTGATACTGCTAAAAATAATGCTTTATATCCATGCCTAAGCAGTTTTTTGTTGCTTTTGTATTTTTCAGCATTCCTGTTTGATTAATTTTTATGTTTTTCTCCTTTATGATGAAAATATTTGTTAAATGTATAGGGTATCTATATTTTTATATTAGAATTTCAGTAAATATATTTCATCTAAAATTCTTCTTAGGATATTTCAAACATTTGTATAGTATCTCAGTTTGGTTCAGATTAATGCTGTATAGTGGTTGGATTTTTTCCTTAATCAAAATATTTTAGTCAAATACTGGATATGTCCAGGTAAAGTTTTTAAGATATGAAGTTTTTGTATTTATTCCTCAAGGTCATTTAAGGGGTTGGTTCATTTTTGGACTTTTCTTGTGTTTGTTTTTTACCTGTCATTGTAACTCTCTGTTTATCTTTGTGTCTTTGTATTTGGAAGCTGATCCCTAGAGACATTCTGAGTTTTCTAGTGATCTTAGCTATATTAAACAATTAATTTACCTTGACACTTATTGGCATGCTAGTGGGATCACAGGAAGGAGACATTACCTGATATACTAATTAAGCCTCAGCATATGTAAGCTCTCTGCACCTGTGTCCTGTGAATGTGGACTTCAGCCTACTGTGCTCATCTTCCAGATATTTCCAGGATTTTTGTACTTTTATCTGGTAGAGGTTATTTTTCAAACTATGATAACCTCCATTTTCTCTGATGTTCCAAAAAAATAATTTCATTGCCCTATTATGTTGAAGATTAAGTTCTTATCCTTCACTTCATTCATTCATTCATTCATTCATTCACTTATTTATTCATTAACTTAATTTATTTAGTTTTTTTCTCTTGGACCACACCTGACTATGACTAGCATTTACTCCTGACTTTGCATTCAGGAATCACTCTTGGATGATCCTGGTGTATTACAACATTGCTCAGGAGGATCAAATCCAAGGCAGCTCTGTGTAAGACCAGCATCCTTACTGCTATATTAGTTCTCCAACCTGAGAACATTGCTTTCTAAGACTAGGGATCTCTCACTTGAAAGTAAACATCTGATTGTCAACAGAGTGTACTTCTGTCTCCATATGCCACCTTGATTCCATTTTTCCTAAACAATGTTACAGCTAACATATTTTGTATTCAGATGCCATTACTCTCCTAGTCAGTTATATCTCCATAAAGTTATAATTTTAATTTTAATTCTAAATTTCAATACATTTTATAAGCATCTCAAGCTGCTTTAGTTTCTAATATATAACATGCAATGATATAAAGATGATACTGGGTTCTATCAGTAAGCTGATTTGATTAAAAACAATGGTCTGAATGTCTCAAGACATGTTTTAGAAATATCAGTGAAAACAATGATTTATGATAGGATTAATTTTCTTTGCTAAAACATAGACTAATTAAACATGATTAAACTTTACTAGGCATACGTCTTTCAGAGCATTCAAATTAGAAAAATTATAATTGCAAATCCTTTCCCTGACGTTTTGTGGTGCATTCTTGCCATTTTACAACCCAAGACAATAATTTTCAATATGAAGGGTGTCTACTTGCAGTGGAATCATCAGGAAAGTTATTGCACCAGTTTTTCAGTTTCATGAGAAAGTGGAACCCTGGATTTAATAAGTAACAGTTACAAACACTGATTAATTATATTTCACCCTTCACCCTAAAATAATATAAGGATAAAATAATCAGCTATTTCCCAAAAATCTCTAGCACTTCTTACAGTATTGAAATTTTTAGATGTTTAAATTCTCTCTCACATTGCCCCATTTTCTGGTAGTTTTAATTAAATCCTACTTATCAATTGCTCTATTTTCACTTCTGATGGAAACGAGTTTTGGTTGAGGTCTTCCTTATAGTATATGGTAATAAAAAGGAGTTAAAATTGTGACTGGTTCAGTTTGTACTGGGCAACTGTTATTTCTCATTAATCTAAGATATCATTGAGAGGATTGTATAGAAAAGTTATAAGAAAAGGTATGACTCTCCTCTGAACATGGATCCCAGTTACTGTTACATCAAGACATACTACAGTTCAACAATGTTAATCATCTTTGCATTAATCTTCAAAGCCATTTATTTGATGTATAATGATATTTTCATGAATTTCTCAATGCTTTTATCTCGTGTCTCATGATCGATGGCTGTCACCACATTTCAACCTACTTGCTAATTAGACAACCTTAGTTTTAGTGTATGTTGAAAAAGAAAATGTTTAGCTTAATAACTCATTGTCTTGGTATAAAGATTATTTATACTGTATAATGTACTCTCCTTTATGTTCTCTATAAATCTGAGAAAATTCAACAGTTTTATGGGTGTTAGGAACAAGTGTTGGGCCACACCTAACTATTGTCAACCTACTTTTCAAGGGCAATGCTCAGGGATCACTCCTGGTATTCTCAAGGCATTATGTGATGCCTGGGATTAAACCCTGGCTGGTCACATACAAGACAAATTTCTACTCATTGTACAAGAACTATCAAGGCCTCAAGAATTTTTAATAGATATAAATAAGTTGATAAATTTTAATATTGATCTGAAAAAGTAATGGGGAGATCAAAGCCAGTGAAAAAGACAAACAGGGAAATGGAAACTCTGAAGCAATTTAAAGGTTATAACTGCAGAAAACAACTACCCCAGAAATGTTGGGAGCACAAAAGATAAGGTTAGAATCAATAGAAACTAGGATATGGTGGAAAGTGCTCCTACAAGTTAGGACTCAGGTCTTTTTTTTTTTTTTTTTGCTTTTTGGGTCACACCCGGCGATGCTCAGGGGTTTCTCCTGGCTCTGCACTCAGGAATTACTCCTGGCGGTGCTTGGGGACCATATGGGATGCCGGGGATCGAACCCTGGCCGGCATGGGCCAGCCGCGGCAAGGCAAACGCCCTACCCGCTGGGCTATCACTCCGCCCCTCAGGTCTATTTGTAAAGGGCACCGGCACCCTGGTGCTGTTTCTTCAGCAGCTCAGTAGTATTTATGGGGAACTTAGAATTTGACTCTCAAAAAACTGGCCGAGCTTGCTAATAAAACAGAAAAGCAAAAGTAAGTACTGCCATTTTGACTATGCAAGGAACTGGAAACTTGCTAGAATGGTTCTGAGAAGAATTTGAACATATTAGATGCATAATGACCACTCAGACTCCTTTGCATTTGCCATATTTCTCTCATGACGTGTTATTTGCTCCATGTAGCAGTAATGAATGTGTAATGGAAATAACATGTACACTCCCATCTGAGTCATCTGAGTTCTACCAGGATATTGAAGAATGGGTATGGCGCAGAAAAACAACATTCAAAATACATGTCTAATATCCAGATGATATAATTATACTCCACAAATTATTACATAAAGAGTATTTACATATAAATATATGAAGCAAGGCATTTATACTTTGAAATAGAGTATTTGATAGCAAGGGTATGTTAAAAGTATCAAAGGCAAACATATACACAAAATAATTTACTAGCTCTATTTTACATTCTGTGTTTTCATTTTGATGTAATTTATTTTTGTTTCACCTTGATAGAAGAGATGTATTAGCACTAAAATCCACAAATATAAAATTTTCAGGCTATTAGAATGACCTATCCACTTCAACAGATGCATTCTCTAAGGGCAGGATTCTCCCTGGCATAATAAAGACAGCTTTGGAAAGCATGTCATTAGAAATGTAATACCATATTCTCAGTACATCAAATCACATTATGGGGTGCATTATCCTTCTGCTGTGCAAGTTTTATTCCCATTACTACAAAGGAAAATGCAAGGAAATTAAACATTAAGAGTTGCCATTGTTTTAGGGCTTATGAGTTATTGCTGTTAATGAATTTTTATCCATGTGACATAGAAAAAAGAAATTTTGTATATGTAGCCCTCCAATTTTTAACAAGCAATATCTGAGACATTTTGTTATACTCTGGTAAATGTCCTCGGCAATATTCAGCAACTCGGAGGGGGCAGCTTAATTCAGAGGCTTAAGGATGTGTTACTACTGGGGTTCCTCAATGCTGGGAATTACCTAAATCACCCAGTCAGTGTTTAGAAACATAAGGGTTGTCTCTTGCATTGCACAGGAGACCTGCATCAAGGATCTAACCAGGATCTGTGAAATTCAACGCATGTCCCTTAACACTGTACTACCTCTATGCTCCAGGTTTTATTATAATTCTCTCTCTGTTTCTCTCTCTCTTTCTCTTTCTCTTTCTCTCTCTCAATAATGCTTTGCAACACTTAGCACTGTTCAGGACTTTTTCCTCGCTCTGTGCTCAGAGATCACTCCACCTGGGACCATTCTTGGTGCATGTATCAAACTTGGTTCAGCCATATATAAGAGATGTGTCCTAACAGTTGTATTATCTATCAAACTCCTATTTTTCTTTTAAGGATAGTTTGTTCTTATAATAAAGAATTTCAATGTGATCATATGAAAAGCTTTCCCAAAATGTCTATAGGCATACTAATTGCTTTTCTGATTTGTGAAACTAGAAATATATAAAATTGTCTTATCATGGTTTCATTATACACGTACTTTATACCTTGCCTAGAGTTGCATATCCAGAAGTATGTCAGTTCATGAAAACTCTGGCTGTATCTAGGCGAATGTTTACCTTATTTATGTTGTTTGCATTCCTTCTGATGAAGGAATGTTGAAACTTCCTTCTGTTTTCTGCTAGCGATACTTTCTGCCTTGCTGTCCTTCACACTACATCCCACACATTTGTTTTATTTGTTTGTTTTAAGTTTCTAAAGAAGAGTCTGAAGCAGAAACATTTATTGCCTTTGGAAGTTCCTCAGCTGTTAAACAAGTATGGTAACTGGCAAACAAATGCACTGAAGTGACTTGGTTAAGTGAGTAACTGGAAGGGCATAGATTTTAAAATAGAAGACAACCAAGATTGCAAAACAATAATGTGTTTGAATGAATACAGGACATAAAGCCATATGAGGTAAAGAATCAGTTCAAGATTAAGAATTATTAGTCATATTAAAATATATATTTACTAGGCACCATTTAAAAAGGGAGTAATATTAAATGATAAACTCAACAATGTCTTAAATGATTATGCTCAATATATACAGAAGAGTAACTTTCTGAATAACAGAAAGTTTTAGTAAAGTTATGTTAAAATTGCATCACCAATATTTGTATTTTAAGCAGGTTTATTGATTGGAAATATTGTAAAATACCAAAATTATGAATTACCACAGGAAAATGGGTTAATATTTAGGAAGACATACAAAAATTTTGCAATTGTAAGTTTATTGAATGTCATCAACATTTATTTTTTTACCTTTCTCCTATTTATCACTGAAAGTTACTTGCGTTAAAAATATGTTTAGGGAACAGAGAGATATGATAGTAGGTAAGGAATTTGCCGTGAACACAGTTGACAAGGGTTCCATGCTGGCATCCCTTATTATCCCCAGAGTTCACCAAAATTGATCTCTAAGTGCAAAGCCAAGAGTAAGTACTGAATACTTTCAGGTTCCCCAATCCAAGGAAAACCCTAAAAATATCCTCATGATTTAAAATAACTCGTTGATTATTTTTTAAAATTGGAAAAGGAGAGTTCAGTGGGTAGGGTGCTTTCCCTTACATGCAGCTGAGCTGGGTTCCATCCCAGGCACTCCTTTGATTTCCCAAGTACTCCCAGGGGAAATCTCTGAGAGAAGTATCAGGAGTAAACACTGAGCATTGCACATTGCAGCCCAACATCAGCAGCAGCTATTTATTACAGTAAAACTTTTATTAAATGAAGCTGTTTTCTAATATAAAAACACAGGAAGCTCTTGACTTATAAAACATGGCTTAGTGAATTTTTGCACTTGTATGTATATCCTCTAATCATATTGGTATCAAAATGCTTTAAGATATCTTAAATTACAAAGTTTGTATTTTTAAATTAATGTAGATGTCACTAAATGTTTATAATTTCCATTTCGTTTATGGAAATGTGTTAATGTACCATTTAAATTAAATTTATTTTTGTGCTGTTTGAAAATAGTTTTTTCTTTACTTTTTACATAAAAATCAGCTGCATTAAATAATTTGGAATGGAGGCTGGAAAGACATTACAGCAGGTAAGGTGCTTGCTTTCTGTGTACCTGACACCTTGGGTTTGATCCCTGGCATCTCATTTGGTTCCTCAATTACATATGGAGTGATCCTTGAGTACAGAGGCAGGAGTAAGTCCTGTACACTGTTGGATGTGTTACCAAAATAAACCAAAACAACACCCCAAAAAAAGCCTTTATCTGGGGCCTATAATTATAGATATAGGGGAGTCAATTTCTATAGGAAAAAAAACTATAAAAATAACTTTTTCTTCTTGTCTCTCTTCTTCCCACCTTTCTCTTTTATCGTTCTCTTTCCTCCCTTCTGTGCTATTTCTTCTTAGGCAATATTATTTACCATCAGTATTAAAACTAGCAAAATGGTAGTAGTAGGATAAAAATAATGAAAATTATAGGATTTGTGGCATATATTTCTAAGTAGAAGCTAGTGCACTTTCATTTTCTGGTAAGAAGAGATTTGATTGATAAATGACAGAAATCTATAAGTAGGATAAAAACAGTGAAAATTATAGGATTTATGGCATATATTTCTAAGTAGAAGCTAGTGCACTTTCATTTTCTGGTAAGAAGAGATTTGATTGATAAATGACAGAAATCTATAAGCTATATGGCTCAAGATGGACCTATTAGAAGTTTTATGTTTGATAATATGACACTGTTGCTGTCTTAGCACTCTTATGGCAACAAAGCATATCAAAAGCATATCAAGTGACCCAATAAGAACATTTTGAGTAATGGGAAGAATATTTTGATGAAACAGTACTCACAGTTTGTTTCATAATGACGAGCAGTAAATGTTTGAAAGCTTCAATTAGAGACATAAGCAAAAAGTCAAATATAGTCCTCTGGAGACAGAATAACAGATACAGATTGATGTCAAGTCTAACTATGAGTTTGAAACAATGAGTATGAGTAAATAATACAGGCTCATCTTGGGATTTAAATGATATCTATCTTTTTAAGAGAAAAAATAAAGGGTAAGAGAAATGAGAGAAATGTTATGCTAAAAGCAGATGCCTGGATATTACGGTTTGGAGACCAGGACCTTGGATAGTCTGTGAATGCTGTGTTCCTTTACATTTGAGTTCTTCCTTAGTCTCAAAAATAAAGTTGAGCAAAACCATTTCAGATAAAGCCTCTTAATCCATATTTATAAATATGGGGGTTTTAAGACAATGAATTTGTGATAGTCTGATAAAATTGTTCAAATATAGTTTTAATTTTTTCAAAAAATACGAGGGACATTTGTAGTAGCACACATAGGACACTAGTGATGGTAAAGTAGAAGGGTGAGTGATTTTTCAGAATGAATAATTCCCATGAATCATGGAGGTAAATTCATGCTGGTATTAGGCAGAGGGAGAACAGTGGAGTTGAAGAGATGTGCCTGGAGCTGGAGGTTCTTTGTCCTTTTAGCTATTTCTTCGATGTTCTTGAAACATTCCACACCACTCTCTACCTCCTGTGCAGTAGGTTTTAGGCCATTCATCATGTTGAGTTCTCAACCTAGGTACATATAACTGCTGCATTCAGAGATGTCTGTTCTATTGAGAGTGAATGGAGCATCTGGAACTAGTTCGTTTTTCATGAACATTGTTTTGTTGAGATTCAGCTGTAGACCTATCTTTCCACATTTACAGTCGAAGTCAGCCAGCATTTGTGCCATTTGGCTAATGTTTGGTGTTATTAGAACGATGTCATCAGTGAAGCAGAGGTAGTGTAGTTGCCAACCATCTATCTTCACTCTTATTCTTTCCCATTCTAATTGCTGCATGACAATTAACATTAACATATGCCTAATTAACAAATGCCTCTAATCAACATAAGCCTCAGAGAGCTGGCCCTTCAAAGCATGTAGAGAACGCTAACCAGGTCTCCCAAAGAGGAATTGAAAGAGCTATGCTTGGAATATCACGACTCACTCAGTGAGTGAAGGAATCCGGAGTTCTGACCTCTGTCCATGATCGAGAGTCAGGGATGCCGTTTTGCTTGCCAAGGCATTGAAAATCAGATGGGCTGAACAGGTAATGCGACTTGGAAATAACTACTGGACTAGAGCCATTACAGACTGGATCACACAGGACATCAAAAAGATCCCATGGCCGCCCACCTACAAGACGGTCAGATTTCTTTGTCAAGACCCTGAACGAATGGTTTGAGGCTCTTTGTATTCCTGGAGCAAGCAGATGCCATTGGGCTACACTGACACGTTACAGGGATAAATGGAAATGTTACTAATGCCCACTCAAACAAATAGTGGAATAACGGGATGTCAAGTGATTAGGCAGAGAATCCAGATCTCTCAGAATCTCTTTTTATTACAAAAATCTATGAAGGTTTGTATAATCCAACAATACATTATATATGCATATATATAATGTATATATAATGTATATATGTACATATATAATGTATATATATAATGTATATGTATATATATACATTATGTGTGTGTGCCTATCTGACTTGTGCAACAAAAACTATGAAAGGTTAGGTAGGGAGAGCAAACACACATGTATTTGGCCACCTTTAAGCTATTTATAATAAACAAGATTAGGAAAGACCTCAAGTGCCCATTAGTAAATAGATAAATGAGGTGAGGTGTACATGCATGGAGGAATATTAGTCAGGTGTAAGAAAAGAGGAATTTGCATTTTGGTATAACTTGGAAGGAACTGGAAGATAGCATGTAAAGCAAAAGTAGGTCAAAAAGAGAAAGACAACACATAACTCAAATTTTGAATATAAAAAAGAATTCAAGTGCATAGGCAATGAATAAAGACACATCCTTAGTCATTGCCAAGAGTATGGGAGATTTTCAAAGTGGTGGGTGGGGGCAGTGAATGACAGCACGTGAAAAGGGACCTAGGATCAATGGAAAGAGATGGTAAACTGTATACATGGTTTATATATTGGCACTTTGGTTGTCAGTGTGGTTCTGGAACATTGGAAATCTAAAACATCCATGTAGTGCAATTGTAAATAATCATTAAAGTTAATAAGATAAAATCAGGCTAAATTTTAGAATTCCTTCTCACATTGGAGAGACCATGAACAATGTAGCAAAAAATTACTAAATAAAGATGGATAAACAACATAATTTAGGAAGCGCAAATCACTTTAGATTTGGCAGTTACTATATTTTTCTGAGGAAAGTTTGTTCTAAATCATAGCTTGTTTTCTGTTTTTTTTTGTTTAATTATTTGGGGACCTCATTCAGCTATACTCAGTGATTACAGGGGAATCTGGCTTTACTCAGATATTGTTCCTAGCTGTGCTTGGGGGATCATATGGGATGCGGGTATCAAACCTGGGTCAGCCACATATAATACAATTCACCCTTTATACTATCACTCTAGTCCATGAGTCATAGTTTGTCGTATGTAGCTATATTTGTTTAAATTATCGATTAAAAAAATCGCTAGCTACTGTTTACAATGATGATATGAAGAAGTAATTATGGCTAGTCATGAAGTTATATCATTTCTCTCCATATTGATAACCAGATATTTGTATAGTGGTTTGACTATTCCACAGCAGAATTTAGATAATAAATAGATTTTATAAGTATTTTAATAAAGAGTCTTTCTAAGTAACATGAACCATAATAATAAAACATAATAGTCAAATATATTTAATCAAAATAAATAGATGAATGTGAGTGAAATTGCAGTTTTAACAATAATGTTACAAACACAAAAATGGGGGCTTAATGATTCCTCATATGTTTTCCTTTTTTAAAAATGAATGCTTTATTTTACTATATGCTTTCAGTACAATATGTTAGTTCATGAAATTTTTTAGAAGATGTATTCATAGAAAATTATCAGAACGATAATTTAAGTCCCAGAGCCTAAATTCAATAGCAGTTGTACATGTATTAGTTCAGCAGACAGTACTGAATTTTTTGCAAACACGCTGACTTATGATGACAAAAATGAGAAATGAATAACTAGCAGTGGAGTCTGGATAGCAATAAGTAGAAGTCAGCAGATGGTGTGTGAATATCACACTGGCACAGGAAAACAGCAGAACAGACAGCCATGCTTACTATGATGACAGATTGACTAGAAAAGCTTGAATGCACTTGTGGTGTTTTCCCCAGTGTTTTAATTGAAAACATAAAAAGTTCCCATTTAGCTCCATATCAGGTAGCAACGATAAGTCAAGTTCAGGTTCTAAGAGATTTGGTATATGTGTTCATTTGTTGCGTATGAGTAAGTCTAATTAGAAAACTGACCGCATTTTCCATAATTAAACATTGTAATGAATTTAGTGGATCCTTTAAAATAAAACTGACCACAAGAGAAGAGATTATGCTACTCATTTTATTTGATTTACTGTGTGTGATAAAATGTGAAGTTTAATTATTTTTGAAGAAAATGTATTGACTAAGTTGTCTTAGGCAGAAGCACTGTTTATTCCTACCTTGCTTCAGAAGGTTGTATTAAATCATTAAAATAATAGTGTTGTTTTTAATATAATTATGTGTCAACTTGTCTATAAATTTGAAGGTGAATGAGAGGCTAATTAATAAGTGTAGACTTTGTCCAACATTCAAAATTCTTGAGTGTATGCTTTGTGTGAGGCATACGGGGCTGCATGTTTGTCCCGGTACTACATTACTCCCTAAGAGAGCTGGGTGCGGTCCTAGTGCACCCAGAACAGTCAGGCCAAGCAGGCCAGAGCACTGAACTGTCGGGACATGCATCTAGTCAATTATCACTAACCCTGAGCACTATTGAGGATGTCCACCAACCCTCCAAATAAAACACTGTTATTTAATTTAAGCGATCAATGATAAAGCACTTTATGTTACAAAAATGCATTGTTTGACTAATTTTGAAAAATATTCAAAACTTTTCATGATTTCATATTAGCTCATTTGGCTTGTACAGATAAACTATGACTGAATCATTAGGGAATACAGATCCTAAAATATGAGCAATCAATGGAAGAATTATAAATTATACTTGTATAACATATTTTATAGATTATATTATATACAATTTATGACTATTGGTGGTACTTGGGGGACCATATGGGATGCTGGGAATCGAAGCTGGTCAGCTGAGTGCAAGGAAAACACCCTACACACAGTGCTATTGCTCAGGCCCAAGACTTGAATATGTTTTGAGGACTAAAAGGCCATGGACATCTCACTGCTAGCAATGAGCTCTGATGCCCAGCACCCCATATGGTCTCCACGTCAACCAGGTTTGATCCTTGAACACAGAGCCAGGAGTAATCATGGAACACAGCAATGTATGGCCCTTTACTTCCTCCACCTCACCTAAATGCCTAAAAGAAGGAAAATTTGAAAACCATAGCTATAGATTTTGGGAGCGCTCCTGACAGGATCAGGGGGTAACATGGGGTGTCGAGGACTGAACTTAGGCTTGTCATGTGCAAGTGGGGATCGGTCTTTTCCTTAGAGAACATACTGGAGCCTCTCTCTGATAGAAAAGGTAAGAAACAATGACCAACTAGACTAAATAGATGGCTACAGATGGATCAAAGGAAAAGTAAAAGTCTCCTTCAAGTTCATCCATCAACTTCAAATCCTGACACCTGGGGCAGAGCGGCTACTGGTTCTCCATGTGCTCAGCTAACCATGAGGTGCCTGGGATGGAAGGTGAGTTCTTAGCCCGGCCCGCCATTCCAATAGAGCCTCCCAAGAAACCAGAGAAACCCCACACCATGTGGGCTGCCATTTACAACATCTGGACTCCACAGCTCGCCAGAGCTAAGCCAAGAAAAAGTTGATGTCTCCCCTTTTGCTGTTCATCAGTAAATGCATGAGATGGGAACCTACTATAATATATAAATTATATTATAAATTATATTATATATTATATTATAAATATAATATATAAATTATATTTATATAACTAATCAAATGATAATTTTGTTTTAGTAAAAATATGAGATTGCGTACTTGAAAAGCTGTAAATACTCCTGGAAATTTTTCCAAAATAAGACAATTGGATAACTCCAGCTCTTAATAAAAGAGTAAAAGTATTCGGAAAATAGACTATTGGAAAGACATACTGTTTTTTAATTTATGCACTAAGGATTCCTCCTCTTGAATTAACTTCAAGGAAATACAAGTCACATGGATATACATATTTTCAGATCTATTCAATATTTCTGAAATAATTAGGAAAACTAAAAAACATCTGAGACACAGATACACCCAGCAGAGCAGATGCCAGCTTCCCTGTTGCGTGCGGCCACTGTGCTGCCATGCAATTTACCTCCTAATTCAATATTACTATCACTATCTTCCATTAATCATCTATTTGCTAGAGCAGGAACCAGTAATATCTCCATATGTCCTGTCTCATTCTAGTAGAACCCAAAGGCATCCGCCCTCTCCAGGAACATAAAGAGCCTCAAACAATTATATTGGGTCATGGGAATGACCTAATATAAATGTTACTGGTATTTGGCATATCAAATACTACACGAGCAGCTTGCCAGGCTTGCTGTGCAGGTGGCATACAGTTGTAGTCACCTCTAAATAAAGCATACCTCCTAATTACCATGAATATTCTACCGCCCCTCTGAGAGAGCCCCGCAAGGTAATGAGAGTATAGCGTCCGCAAGGCAGAGCTTGGCAAGCTGTTCGATGCATGTTCAATATGCCAAAACCAGTAACAAAAATGTTTATTTTCCTAACCTGAAAGAGCCCTTAATACTGCAGCAGTAAGAAAGGCAAACAAGCAATACCTGATAAAATTTCAGGGGCCTAACTAGGCTGACAAAACTAAGAAGGACTAAAATGACTGTCTGTGCTTTCAATGCACCTATGCTGGCATCGGAAGCATATATTGAGGACCTGATGCTGTAATTGCAAAAAGATCAAGTATGACATCATTGATCTGACTGAGACGAGGAGGCGTCAATTGCATCATGCCATTTTGATGCCAGAGAAAAAACTTTTTCCTAGGAACACGCGAGGAAAGAGGTGTTGGTGGCGTTGGTGTCCTTGTCAACACGAGCGTGGCCATTAACATTGATTTATTTGAATGCCTAAGAAACTGTATCGGACAATTACACTTCAGAGATGTGGCCCACTGCCAGCAATTTCCAACTTTGTTGTCTACGCACCAACATCCACATATAAGGGAAGATGAGATTGAGAAATTCTACATGGAACTGGAGGAGTTCTATAAAAAAAGATCACACCTTCTACAAGATCATAGTCGGTGATTTTAATGCCAAGATAGGACCAAGAACATTGTCTGAAGAACTCCACATTGGGACCCAGCCTATAATGGAATGAACAGGGTGCGAGACTATCTGATTTCATCATGTCCACCAAGACCATGCATGGGAACTCACAGTTCCAGAAGGCTGAAGTGAAACGTTGGACATGGGAATCTCCTGGTGGACAGTTCACAATGAAATTGACCACATCATCTTCAATTGGCGGTTTTGTCTGACCGATGTCGCTGTCGTCCCTAAATTTCAAACAGGATTGGACCACCGTCTACTTTGTGCACAATTCTTCTTCCCACAATGGGAAGAAAAGGCTGAAAGTTTAAGAAGTGAACTCCCAGAATGACCACCAACTGGCAACTCTTTGGCACCATTTCAGCAACAGGGGAAGATACCATAATTGAAGACATCGATGAAGAATACAACCAACTGCTTCAGCACATCTTTGATTGTGCAAAGAATGCCGAAAGAGAGAAAGACACAAAAGGATGCCTGTCTTCAGAAACTCTCGAGCTCATTCACCAGCGTGGCAAGGTCGCGAACCTCAGGAGACCAAATGCTAATGTCCAAGCTTGCAAAGCGGTGCAGAGAAGCGATAAAAGAAGACCTCAAATACAGAAGAGCAGAAACACTGGAAGATACAGCAGAAGCCAGGAAAAGCATTCGCACCGTCCGCCTGTCCTTCGCCAACTATAAGACCAAGATGAAAGATGACTGCCCTCCAACACCCCTGATGGATCTTTCACAATTTCCAGAAAGGAAATGTAGAAGATTATAAATGACTTCTACTCGGGATCTCTTTGATAGCCACGTCCACTTGCCCACATACCAAATTCTACAGGATGGATATGTCATTCCCAACGTTCTCCCTTCTGAAATCCAACATGCCATTTCGTCATTTCGGTAAAAGAAGGGTATAGCACCAGGCCCAGACAAAGTCAGAGCGGGAACACCTGAAGAATCTGCCGTTGGTACTTATACACTAGCTTGGCTCTTCACACACTACCTGTCCTAATGCAAGGTGCCCTCCCAATGGAAAACCAGCAGGACAGTTCTACTGTTCAATTAGAGAGATTCACGACATCGGCAACTATTGCCCCATTTGCCTGTTGTCCGTCATCTACAAGCTGTTTACACGAGTCATCCTGAACAGGATTGGCAAAACACTAGATGAAGGACAACCATGCGAGCAAGCTGGCTTCCAGAAAGGATTCAGCACAATCGACCATATCCACATGGTTACCAAAGTCATTGAGGTTTGTAGGGAGTACAAGATGCCGCTCTGTCTCACGTTCATTGATTTAAAGAAAGCATTTGATTCTGTGGAGACTGAAGCAGTCATAGAAGCCCCTAGCCAAACAGGGAGTTCAAACCTCAAGATCCTTCGTGAGCTCTATTACAGATTCACCACCAGTATCTCACCATTCTACAAGGGAAGTGATCATTGATGTCAAAGAGGGGGTTTGGGAGGGTGATACCATTTCCACGAAACTCTTCAGTGCCACCCTTGAGAACATCATGTGACAATTAGATTGGGAAGGGATGGGAGTGAAGACAGATGCCGGCAACTATACCACCTCTGCTTTGCTGATGACATCGTTCTATAACACCAAACATTAGTCAAGAGGCACAAATGCTGGCTGAATTCGACCGAGAATGTGGAAAGATAGGTCTACAGCTGAATCTGAAGAAAACTATAATTATGAAAAATTAACTAGTTCCAGAGGCCCCATTCACTCTCAATGGAACAGACATCTATGAATGCAGCAGTTATGTGTACCTAGGTTGAGAATTCAACATGATGAACTACCTAAAACTTGAGCTGCGCAGGAGGAAGAGAGCAGCATGGAATGCCTTCAAAGGCATCAAAGAAATAGCTCAAAGGACAAAAAACCTCCAGCTCTGGTCACATCTCTTTGACTCCACCATTTTCCCTGCATTAACATAGGCCTCAGAGACCTGGGCCCTACGGAAAGCAGGATGAGAATGCTATTTGTGTCTCCCAGAGAGGAATCGAAAGAGCTATGCTTGGAATATCACGTCTCACTCAAGTGAGAGAAGAATCCAGAGTTCTGACCTCTGGCGCTATTCCAGAATCAGGGTTGCTCTCTTATTTGCCAAGGCATCGAAAATCAGGTGGGCTGGACATGTAATGCGATTTGTAGATGACCTCTGGACTAGAGCTGTTACCGACTGGATCCCACTGGATGTCAACAGATCACGTGGCCGCCCACCTAGAAGATGGTCAGACTTCCTTGTCAAGACCCCAAGGAACAGTTTGAGGCTCTTCATATTCCTGAATCAACCAGATGCCATTGGGCTACATTGGCACGTGATAGGGTCCAATGGAAATGTTACTGTCGCCCGCTCGACCAAATCGATGAATAACAGGTTCCAAGTGATCAAGTGATCAAAAAACATCCAATAAAAGAATCTCCCAAGACACATCTCTATCTAGATGCTGAGGAATGGTAGGGCTTATTTTAGAGATATGTCTTCAGAGATTCTTTTACTGGAATTTATATGGATTGTGTGTTCCACGTGTGAATGTGACAGAAAAATGTCAAATAAGAACTCTACATAAAGAACCATTTGATGAATCATAGAGACAGTACACAGGGTAGGCTACTTTCCTTTAAACTACTGACTCTGATTCCATCTTGGGGACTCAGATGAACATTGCCAGTATTTATACATTAGCTCCAAATTAGGAGTAGCTCTGGATATTGCAGGTATGTATACCACTCCCACCTCATACTGCCCCCAACAGAGAACAAACTGAATGGTAAGGAAACTCCTTGCATTTCTTGAAGCTTGATCAGAAAGTCATAAGCCACTGACTTGCTTATTTTATCTTATTTCAAAAAGAAAAAGAAAAGGGTGGTACTGTGAATAACAGAGACTCTGCAAAGTTCCCTTAGTAGTCCAAGAAGAGAAAAAATATGCTTTACAGATTGGGGCTGGATCGATTGCACAGTGTGTAGGGGCAATCGCTTTGCAAGAGGCAAACTCAGGTTTGAACCTTTGGCATTTATATGGTCCCTGAGTGCAGAGGTAGTAGTAAACCTTGCGTATTGTCTGGTATGACCCAAAAAGCAAAAAATATAAATAAATAAATTTAAAAAAGATATGCATGCATTGCATATATACACATATATTGCAAAGACATAAATGATATAATATTAACTTTATAGTTAATAAGATGCCGCCTGAATATCATCATTTCAGATAGTATATAAGGTTAAGATAAGATTTGGAATATTATTTTATTGGCTTGTCTTTATTACCCATCAGTTGTAGCTAGGTTTCCCACTATAAAATCTGGAATGAGGAGAGGAAAGCTTTTGAATATTGGTTTAAGTTCTCTAAAAAGCCGAGATTTTTGAATTTATATGTAAACGTAATTAGTTATCATCATTCTGTATCTGTAAAACCTATGGTAATTAAGATTTTCTTTAGTATTTGCTAGGGAAAATTCAGGCAAAAAAGAATAAAATTAAAATATTAGTAGTGAAGCACAAACTGTTTGCTTCTTATCAAGTTCACCTCATTAAAATAAGTCACTTTTATAAATGTGCATTCATATTTATTCATACAAATACACTAATTTAAAAATAAATATGAGGGACTGGAAATATAGCAATGGATCAGATGCTGCCTAGCACACAGCTACCTGGATTTGCTAAGCTTTGTACAAATTAATATTTGAGAAGATTTGTTATTGTAATGATGGAGAATGGTGTTTAGATATTATCTGGAAATTTGTGGAAGAATAAATAAATTCATTTACATTACAACAATATCAATTTATTTATACAATTGCATAAGTTCTGATTCTTGTACAGTTAAAGTGTAATCCAAAGGAGTCAATAAAGTGCGTTATGCTTAAATTTATAATCATTGTAGAAAACTAAGGAAATGTTAATGGCACCTGCTTGAGCAAATTGATGAATAACAGGATGTCAAGTGATCAAGTAGAAAATAAAAAGATACTGAATTTATTATATGTAGATGATATAACAAAGTTACAGTTTTGAAACATACAATGTATGTAAAGAACGTTTAAATTATAGAAAAAATTAGCATAGTTATATCTTAATTTTACAACATATTGTGACTGCATATTATTTACACAACATTGAGATTGATGATGTACTTGTTTTATTTAAACAAAATATTCAAATGAAAATAATGCATAGTTAAAACATTATGTAAGGTAATTGCATCCAAAATTAGTCAGTATTGTCTTTATCAAATTACATGCATCAGAAGCCATAATCATTATCTCAATTTTAATTACAGAAATATAATACCTTTATAGTTTATGCCTTGGCATTATTCTGATTACATCAAAGTGGCATTAAAATTGGTAATGAGTAAATCTGATCTGTATGAAAAATGTGTGAATACTAAAGCTGTATGTGTGTGGTAGCTTCTATAATGGAAATACATTTAATTCGGTGTAGTTCTTTGATGTGAGAAGTTTATTTTAAGACCTATAAAAGACTTTTTAATTTGGGAACCAGGGTTTTTATGTTTTATTTAGATGTGGTTAAATATTTATAAAAATTATTGTGCAAGTAATAAAATATAGTAGATGCTAAAGTGAGATCAAAAGAAACACTAATGTCAATGTCTCTCATTGTTTTGAAAAAATATAAAAATCATAAAAAGACCAACTATCTATGCTGTGCAGGTTGATAGGTTTAAGAGATAATTTGCATAGCTCTAGGTTGTCCTGAGAACTTCAAAATCTCTGAGTAAATGGATGTAGAGTCAGAATTTTAATAGGTTTTTGATAGCCATATAGTTTGAGAAAATGTAAATAGACGTTTCATTTTGAACTTTCAATTCCTTTTTAATTCTATCATCTTCAATTCTTTAGTGATAGAGTTACACAAAATGATATAAATCTATGTGGTTTAAGAATAATTCTAAGACATTCTGGATGAATGAGTATATCACATTCTAAGTTTAATTGTGTACTTTAAATAAACATTATATAGAGAAGTCCAAATGCCAATGGAAATAAAAATAGGCTCTCTTGTAACTATGCTTTGATTTTAGTACAAGCTCAAATAAAAAAAGCAAACAATAACAGTAACAAAAAAAAACCCAAAACACTAGTTATCCCTATTTATGAACAAATTTATAAGCAAATTTCATGGCTTCATTTTTTCATAACAGCTGCATTTTATTCCATTGTGTATATCAACCATAGTTTCATTATCCAGCTGCCTGTTTCAGCATTTGGGTTGCTTCCAGATTACAGTTGTGGATAGTGTTGCAATGAACATAGAAGTGCAGATGACATTTCTCCTATGAGTTTTTGGGCCGACAGGGTATATTTCCAGAAGTGATATTGCTGGGTGATTGATATGGGATCTTAATTTCTAGTTTTTTGATGAAAGTCCGTATAGTATTCCCAGAAGGCTAGATCAGTTGACATTCCCACCAACAATGAAGAAGAATTCCTTTCGCCCCACATCCAGGCCAGCATTTGTTGCTCTTGTATGGAAATTTCTGTGGTGTGAGAAGAGATACATTGTTGTATCATTGCAGCAGTTACTTTTTTTTTAATCCGGCCCAGGCATGCTGATCCAGAGATTAACAGTCATGGAGCAGAGCTTCTACTAGCTCTCACTGTGCCCAGTCACTCACGAGGCGCCCGGGAGGGATGGTGGGTTCTAGCCCTGGCCCACCACCCCAGCAGAGCCTAGCAAAAAGACAGACGACCCCCACTCCATGAGGCCACCATTTTCCACATCCGGACCACCCTCTTGTCAGAACTCCATCCAGCAGACAAGCCTATCACAGCCTGGATCATCGACACCCACCTTGCAGCAGTTTTTTTTTTTCTTCAATATGGCCCAGAACTCCATCCAGCAGATGAGCCTATCACAGCAGCCCGGATCATCGACACCCACCCTGTAGCAGTTTTTATTTCAATCTGGCCCAGAACTCCATCCAGCAGAGGTGACTACAAGAGTATGCCACCTGCACGGCAAGCCTGGCAAGCTGCCCGTGTCATATTTGATATGCCAAATAGCAGTAACAATTATGTTAGGTCATTCCCATGACCTAATAAAATGGTTTGAGGCTCTTTATGTTCCTGGACCGAGCAGATGCCCTTGGGCTCTACTAGCATGAGGCAGGGCATATGGAGATGACACTGGAGCCCGCTCAAGCAAATTGATGATGAATGGGAAGATAGTGATAGTGATAGATTTGCATTTCCCTGATGATTAATGATAAAAAAGTATTTTTAATATCCCCTAGTCCATTTGAATTTCTTCTTTGAGGAAGTTTCTTTCCATTTCTTCTCCCCATTTTTGATGGGTTTGAGTGCATAACTATTTTTGTAAATTTCTATAAGTTCCTTATGTATCTTGGGTATTAACCACTTATCGGATAGGTAGTATTGGGTGTATATTATTTCCCAACCTGTGGTCAGTCTTTGTATCTTGACCACTATTTCTTTTGAGGTGCAGGAGTTTCTTAGTTTCATGTAGTCCTATTTGTTTATCTTTGCTTCTACTTGCTTACTCAGTGGTATTTTATCTTTAAAGATGCCTCTGACTTTAATGTCATGGAGGTTTTTGTCTATGATTTTTTTATGAACCTTATGGATTCAGATCTGATGTTGATTTTTTAATCCCTTTGATATGACTTTAGTGCATGGAGTTAGAAAGAGAACTAAGTTAATTTTTTACATGTATTACCCAGTTTTCCCAATACCACTTGTTGAAGAGGATTTCTTGGCTCCACTTAATATATTTTACTCCTTCATGAAGGTTAAATAAACATATTAAATAAACATATATTTGAGGGTCTATGTCAGGATATTCAACTCTATTCCATAGGTCTGCAGGTCTGTCTTTATTCCAATGTCACGATGTTAATGCTTTGTAGTACAGATTGTTGCCATTTTTGCCCCTCGAGGTGTTGTGGGTGTGGCTGCAGTGCCCGACTGCATTGGCAGGTGGCAGACATGAGACAGGCTTCTCCACACCCAGGGCTCTGGGTGGTTGATGGTTTGATATATAAAAAAGACTGGTTTTCCTCTTGTGAACCCAGAACCACGGCAGAGCCAGCAAGCTATCCATGGTGCATACAATGTGTCAAAGACAGTAACAATAATGAACCTCATTCCCAACGAATAGAAACATTACTGATATCCGCTCAAGCATTTGAAGAACAATGGGAAGACAAGTGACAAGTACAGATTGTAGTTGAGGAAGATGTTGCTTCCTATCATCTTTTTCCCAAAGGTTTCTTTTTATACTTGTAGGGGTTATTGTTTCATACGAATTTCAGTTGTGTTTGGTTTATTTCTTTGAAAAATGTCATGGGTATCGAGGGACTCATATACACAGCACAGTGCTGCTACCAGCTCTCCCAGTGCTCAGCTGATAATGAGGCACACAGGAGGGAAGGCAAGTTCTAGCCTGGCCAGCCATCCCAATAGATCTTCTCAAGAAGCCAGAGGAACCCCCACTTCATGAGGACCACCATTTTCAACATCCAGAGTACACAGCTCATCAGGGCTCCACCCAAGAGAAAAGCCAATTCTCCCTGGTTTGACAGTGAATGTACTAGATGAGAGCCTACTTGATCACTTGATCACTTGACATCCCTTTATTTGTAAATTTGCTCAGTGGGTGCCAGTAATGTTTCCATTTGACCCTATCATATGCCAGTGTAGTCCAATGGCATCTGCTTGCTCCAGGAATCCGAAGAACCTCAAAACCATTCGTTCTGGGGCTGAAGCGATAGCCCAATGGATAGGCATTTGCCTATTTGGGTGCAGCTGATGTGGGTTCGATCCCCATATCCCATATGGTCCCTTGAGCACTGCCAGGAGTAATTCCTGAGTGCAGAGCCAGAAGTAAGCCCCGAGCATGCATCCCTGGATATGATACAAAAAAGAAAAAAAAAAAGCTCATTCAGGATCTTGACAAAAATTCCAACCATCTTGTAGGTGGCTGACCACGTGATCTTTTGACATCCTGTGGGATCCAGTTGGTAACAGCTCTAGTCCAGCAGTCATCTCCAAATTGCATTACATGTCCAGTCATCTGATTTTGACACCTTAGCAACTGAGACAGCATCCCAGACTCTTGATCATTGACTGAGGTCAGAAGTCCGGATTCCTTCTCTTACTTGAGTTGGGGTGATATTCCATGCATAACTCTTTCGATTCCTCTTTGGGAACCTGAATAGCATTCTCAATCAACTTTTGTAGGGCCCAGGTCTCTGAGGCATATATTAATGCAAGGAGAATGGTGGAGTCGGGGAGATATGCCTGGAGCCAGAGGTTCTTTTCCTTTTAGCTATTTCTCCAATGCTCTTGAAGGCATTCCATGCTGCTCTCTTCCTCCTGCGCAGCTCAGGTTTTAGGTAATTTCTCATGCTGAGTTCTTGACCTAGGTAAGCATAACTGCTGCATTCAGAGATGTTTGTTCCATTGATAGTGAATGGAGCAGCTGGAACTAGTTCATTTATCATAAACATTGTTTCGTTGAGAGTCAGCTGTAGACCTCTCTTTCCACATTATTGGTCAAAGGCAGACAGCATTTGTGCTGCTTGGCTAATGATTGGTGTTATTAGATCCATGTCATTAGCGAAGAGGAGGTGGTTTACTTACCAATCGTCTATCTTCACTCCCATTCCTTCCCATTCTAATTATCACATGACGTTTTCGAGGGTGGCACTGAAAGGCTTTGCTAAAATGGTATAATCCTGCCAAATCCCTCTTTTCACATTGATGACAACTTCCTTGTAGAATGGTGAGATCCTGGTGGCGAATCCATAATACAGCTCACAAAGGATCTTGATATATTGGGTTTGAATGCCCTGTTTGGCTAGGACTCTGATGACCATTTTTGGTCTCAACAGAATCAAAGGCTTTCTTGAAATCAATGAAAGTGAGACAGAGCCACGTTTGAACTCCCTACAAACCTCAATGAATTTGGTAACCATGTGGATATGGTCAATTGTGCTGAATCCTTTTCAGAAGACAGATGTTTGCATGGTTGTCCTTCAGCTAATGTACTGCCGATCCTGTACAGGATGAATCAAGTGAAAAACTTGTAGATGACAGTCAACAGGCAGATGGGGCCATAGTGCCAATGTCTTGGATGACTCCCTTCTTGAATAGTAGAATTGTCCTGCTGTTTTTCCATTGGGGAGGCCACCTTACATTCAGACAGTTATCTTGAAAAGAGTCGAGCCTCTGTATTGGCGAGATTCTTCAGGTGTTCGGGTCTGACTTTGTCTGAGCCTAGTCATGTTCACATCTTCACCAACAAAAGCGGCATGTCAGATTTCAGAATGGAGAGTGTTGGGAATGACATAACCAACCTGCATAATTTGTAGCGTGGACAGATAGACGCTGGCTATCAAAGAGATCCAAGTAGAAGTCCTGGATAATCTTCTCCATTGCCTTTCTGTAAGTTGTGATAGATACATCTGGATGTCTGAGGGCAGTCTTGGTCTTATAGTTGGTGAAGGACAGGTGGGTGTTGTGAATGCTTTTCCCTGCTTCTGCTGCTTCAGCCAGTATTTCTGCACTTCTCTCTTTGAGGTCTTCCTTTATGGCTTATCTGCACTGCTTTGCCTGAGGCTCGTGCCCTGCAACGAAATGAATAAACATGAGAGTTTTTGATGAAAGGCGTTTTTTTAGTGTCTTTCTCTTGGTGTTCAAGAGTATCGAAGAAATAGCTTCATTGGTGTCAAAAATGATGTTCATCAGGGTGATACTATTTCACTAAAACTCTTCCTTGTAACCCTCAAGAACATCATGTGACAGTTTTGCCTGACTGATGCCACTGTTGTCAGGGCAGTGGCATTTCAAACCTAATTGGACCACCATCTCCTTCGTGCAAAATTGTACTTCACACAACGGGAGAAAAGGCTGCAAAGTTTAAGAAGAGAACTCCCAGAATTACCACCAAATGGGAACTCTTTAGCACCATCGTGGCAACATGAGAAGATGGCATCATTGATAACATTGATGAAGAATACAACTGACTGGTTCATCACCTCCATGACTGTGCGAGATATTATGGGAGTTCTCTTCTTAAACTTTGCAGCCTTTTCTCCCGATTGCTTGAAGTACAATTTTTGCGAAGGGAGATGGTGGTCCAATCCTGTTTGGAATAACGCTGCGCTAACAACAGTGGCATCGGAAAGGGAAAACCATCAATTAAATAGGATGTGGTCAATTTCCTGTGGAACTGTCCACCAGAAGATTCCAATGTCCATCGTACATTCAGCTTTCTGGAACTGAGTTACCATGAATGGTCTTGTTCGACAAGATGTACTCATTTGCATGGTAGAGCCTGGCAAGCTACCCATGTCGTATTTGATATGCCACAAACCACTAACAATTATAGACTTCATACCCATGACCTGAAAGAATGGTTTGAGGCTCTTTGTGTTCCTGGAGCGAGCAGATGCCCTTGGGCTATACTAGAATGTGACAGGATTTATGGAGATGTTCCTGGTGCCAACTGGAGCAAATTGATGACCAACGGGAGAGACAAGTGATGCAATGATAGGGGACAGATACAAAATGGTTACATTAATTTGTGGGGTTAAAAACCAAAGAAAACATTACTTGATCTCTTGGTCACTTGACATACCGTTATTCATCAATTTGCTTGAGCAGGCACCAGTAACATTTCCATTTGACCCTATCACATGCTAGTGTAACCCAATGGCATCTGCTTGCTTCAGGAATATGAAGAGCCCCAAACCATACTTTCAGGGTCTTGATGAAGAAGTCCGACCATCTTGTAGATGGGCGGCCAAGTAATATTTTGACATTCCTTGGGGATCCAATCAGTAATGATTCTAGTCCAGCGGTCATCTCCAAATCGCATTACATGTCCAGCCCATCAGATTTTTCAATGCCTTGGCAAGCGAGGACAGCGTCCCTGACTCTGATTTGCAATGTAGGTTGGAACTCTGGATTCCTTCTCTCATTTGAGTGAGGCGTGATATTCCAAGCATAGCTCTTTTGATTCCTCTTTGGGAGACCTGAATAGCATTCTCATCTTGCTATCGTAGGGCCCAGGTCTCTGAGGTATGTAGTTAATGCAGGGAGAATGGTAGAGTTGAAGAGATGTGTCAGGATCTGGAGGTTCTTTTATCTTTTTAGCTATTTCTTCTATGCTCTTGAAGGCATTTCATGCCACTCTCTTCCTCGTGCTGAGCTTAGTTTTTAGGTCGTTCATCATGTTGACTTCTTGACCTAGGTACACATAGCTGCTTAAAAATAATACTATGTTTTCTTAGTATAGTTGTAGAGTTGCCAACCGTCTATCATACATTAATTTGTATTATATATGTATATACGTATGATTTTGAAATAAATAAAGGAATATTAGATGTAAACATTTTATAAACTGTTTGAATGTTCAGTTTTGTATGTAGATGGTAATGACTCAGTTTTGACATGACTGAAGGAATGGGAGTATAGATTGACGGTTGGAAACTATACTAAGTTGTAAACTCATAATATAGTATAAGACAAATACCCAAGGCCAGGGAAAGCAGGGGCCAGCTCTTGTTATATATTATTGACATTTGAACATAGTTTTGTATATTGATGTCATCAGTGATGCGCATGATTATATAGACAGATATGTAGCAAATAAATTATAATCAAGGTATTATACTACAATGAATTTAAAATATTTAAAATTCCAACAATAAAACATTTAAATAAATTATTATACTATTTTCAGTTTTACTTTTAACATATAAAGTTAACACATTGTTCAAACATACAAAACATTTTATTTTATTGAATTCTGGTTGCAATATAATATATCTTCTTTCATGTCTCTTACTGAATTCCAAGTAATGATCTATTGAATAGTGATAATAGTTTCATGAAATTTGGGTAGTGAGCTCTTGGAAATGTGCAGTTTTGAGTTTTCAGAATATAATGCTCTGAATTGCAAGGAAATAAAACAAAGAAATTAGGAAAACATACAAATATTTACTTAAAAATAAAGAAGTAGAATATGATAATGGTTTTCAAACAGTTGAAGTGCATATAACTAATTTATTTGAATGAGTAGGAATTTAGGCTAGCAAGATGGTTCAAACTGTGGTGATATGTTAAGTGTGCAGATATTCACAAATCTTAATTATCCTGAGACTACAGCTGTGAGTGACCCTAAATACTTCCAGATTTGGTGCCAAGACAAAATAAAGCTAATAAGCAGTTGAGATAGTACAATAGGCAAGGTGCTTGCATTGTACAAGGCTGAACCAACTGTAAATCCTTACACATCAAGTGACCTCCCAAGCCTCAAGAGGAAGAATAATTGAATCAGTAGAAAGCTCTCAGTACCTCTGACTGTAGAAGGAAAATAAAAGCAAAAACTTGGAATCTGTCATTATATGACACCAATTGATATTAGCTGAAACTTAGTACCATGCCATTATTTTTGCCGTAGGATGATTAATGTTGAGTGCTTGATATTTAAATAGTTATATGAGCTAACAACCAAAGGGAAGCTGAATTTTCATTTCTGCAGTTATATTTGACATACATGATGGAACTCAATATTTATTCTCTGCAGAGATTTGGAATAAGTGGAAGGATTTGATACTTTAAAAGGTTATTAAAAGGACTATATTCAGAGACTAGGCCATTCATCTGGGATATGGTATAAACTGAGTTAATAATACAGGGTAACACTTGAGAAAATAATAGCAGGTGGATATTAGATCAGGATGCTTAGTTTATTTCTAACCAGCTCAGTTAGGAATATATAAAACCAAGATTATCCTTTGTTAAGAAATGTGTCATGTTGGTTATAAACAGCTATGTCCCTGAGTGGATGGATTACTCAATCTTTTCTTTAACTAAGAAAAACTGTGCCATTTTTTTATTACCTTCCATTGCTCTTCTGTTGGAGCCAAACAGAAAATCTTTAAAGCTGAATTACATGGTGAAGAAACTAGCGAGGGTAGCTGATGCAGGTGGATAGAACGGGGAGTAGGGAAACTGCAACCATGACAGAGAGAATGCTTTTCACTTTTAACCTTCTTAAGTTTTGGGTGGGGGTGGAGTCATAACTGGCAGTGCTCAATACTTACTCCTGATTCTGTGCTCAGAGATCATGGTGGCTACTAGGAAAACATATGAAGTGCTTGTGATTGAAACCAGGTGGCACTGTGCACAGCAAATACCTTACCATCTCTGTTATTATTCATTCTGGTCCTGTACCTTCTGGACCAAACTAAACTACACCAGAAAAGAGCAAGGAATGAGGGTGAAGTGGGCGGGTAAAAGTTGCTAACACCCACATGCATAGCACGAACACAAGAATTCTACCAATGCTCATGTCTGAAACAAGCCTGCCTGTCTGAGAATGTTGGCGAATGTGGTGACTAATGGCAACACAGAGTTTCAGAAACTATTGCTCCTAACTCTAACTCTCTTCATAATTCAGTCTCCGTTTCTATAATCCCAGTTCAAGTCATCATCATCTCTTGGTTTATCGTTTCGTTCCTCACAAGCCTTGGTTATAATACATTTTGTACCCCCTATACATACACTTTGGAAGTCTATCATTTTCCTGTTTGTAAATGCTGCTCTTCAGTTCATATCACTAAATCATATATATTTTTATTATTTCTCAAACTCCTTAGTAGCATCCCTTCATACTCTAAGTAGAAGAAAATTTTACAGTATTTACTATTTGCATTATTGCTACATTATATTCCTTTACTTTGACCACTAACCCTTCTAATTAATCAGTTCCATCCTTATTATCTCTATATGTGCCAGGTACTTTCTACCTTAGTACCTTGAACATGCAGTTACTTCTTTTATAAAATTTAAGTCTTCATAAAGTACTACCTTTTGGAAATATTTCTGTAACTACTCTGTTAAAATTATAATCAAAATAAATAACCTAAGGTAAAATACGGAACTACCATTTTATGCTCCTGTTTATTTTTCTTCATAGCGTTTACAATTAGTCATTAATATATATCCAGGAATAGACAAGTCCCGGCATTTTGTATATTTTCAAATAATGATTTGTTGAATTCAATGACCTATGGAAAACTAACCTTTTTTCCCTGAGTTTTAGTCTCTCAAGATAGAACTTGACTGTGATGTATTATTTCATATGACTGCTGTAAAATGGATTAGTTTTGAACCCAAATGTAGTTAGAACATTTTGAACAAAATTGCGAACTAAAAGTTCTAAGATAAGACATGAAAATAGTCCTTCTAAGTAACATTAAATGCCTGTTCTTACACATATGTGTCAAGATTTAATTTCTGAAACTCATGCTATATTTTGAATATAGAACTGTATAGAATGTTATAGAACTATAGGGTTCTCAAAATATAGAACTATATTTTGAGAAGTAATCTCATTACGTGGAAAAGTATTTTCACTCTCAAGTCTTTGTCATTGCACTGAATAATGGGAACTTAAACAGCAATCAATTGCCAGGAACATGCATTAACTTTATAAATGTTGCAGAAATGTACCATATGGATGCTCACAAATACTTATAATTTTTATCAAGTCTTGATTTAAAGTCCTACTCAGTCTTTAACACATTTTTAATTCTGTGACCACAGATTTGTTATAAAACAGGCAGATTTGGGCTTTCATTTATAAATCTGTCTATCCCAAAATTATTTATTAATTTATTGTTGAATATCTTATAATGTCCAATTCCTTGGTGATTCATATGTAAATAACAGACAAAATGGCTTCCATTGAAATATTCTTATATAAAATGTTTGATATAAATAAGTTAATATCATTATTAAATTCATATTGAGAGGCCAGAGTGACTGTACAGGCATTAAGGGATTGCTTGCACAACACTTACCAGTATCACTTGGCTCCCAAACAGGGGGACTAAGCAGTGAACTCTGCTGAAACTTTGACAGTTGGTACATTATAATACAGTAATGACATAAGCACATATATTAAAGAGTTTGTGTATGATTATCAGATCCACAGATAGTACCAAGAAGGCCAAGTTTTGTGTACTTACAAAATGAACATTCTATGCATCATATATTTTTTTCTAAGAGTCCCTGGAACATTGGATCATGTCAAACATTGTATATATATATATATATATGTATATATATATATATATATATATATTCTATAAGTATAGTAAAGCATGAATTAACTAAGCATTATTAAAAGTAATCATAGTACCACAGAAGCCCAGCATAGCACTCTGCAAAGGAAGAAGCATCAATGCGAGAAGAGGCAAATAGAAAACAGTCTGTGTGCATCAGAGCACACATGACACATGACACATTAGTGTATTTTGTATAGCCAACATTTGCTTTTCTTTGGGAGAAAGGCAAGGTTAGGAGCAGTGGCTGGGAGACATTCAGGGCTTTCTCCTGGCTTCATGCTCTGAATGCCACGATAATACATGGAAGAGTCTGGTAAAACATATTCCGTGCAGGAATCTGAACCTTGGCTTGACTGCATACAACCCAAGCACCCTACAGCCTACTCAGGCCCTGTCAGGCAAGTTTTTTCCTCTGTACGAAGAGTGGGGGTATATTAGGTTTGGTTTAAAGCAGTGGCCTTGTGTTTGGCCAGAGTCTATTCAACTAATGACTGAACCTTGGAGGCTAAAACTACTGAGTGAGTACATCTATCATGGTGTCCTACAGCCATGGAACCTAATTCTACTGCAGTGCAAGCTAAACTCCTGGAGATTGGGCAGTATTAAAACAAGTAATTTATGGGGAAATATGTGTGACATTTAAGAACAATGAGTACAGATATCACAAAGATCTAAGCTAACATAAATTAAGGTGTACACATACATAAACCCTTTATATATCACTATCACTATCTTCCTGTTCATCATCGATAGGCTCGAGCAGGCACCAGTAATATCTCCATATGTCCTGTCTCATGCTAGTAGAGCCCAAGGGCATCTGCTTGCTCCAGGAACATAAGGAGCATCAGACAATTATATTAGGTCATGGGAATGACCTAATATAATTGTTACTATTATTTGACATATCAAATATGACACGGGCAGCTTGCCAGGCTTGCCGTATGGGTGGCATACTTTTGTAGTCACCTCTAAATACAGCATTTAGTGATGAACCGTGCCGCCGCTTGCAGGCCGTGAGCCGGGCTGTGATGGGCTCGTCTGCTGCTGGGTGGAGTTCTGACGAGAGGGAAGTCTGATGTGGAAGATGGCAGCCCTCATGGAGTGGGGGGTGTTGTCTGGCTTGTTTTTGAGGTGTTGTCTGGCTTGCTGGGGTGGTGGGCCAGGACTAGAACCCGCCATCCCTCCCTTTATATACGCACACTGTAAAAGCATCAATAACTCTTTTTTAAAATATGTTTAATTTTATGCGTTGATGGATAAAATGAAAAGAAGTTTAAATTATTCTAACATAAAATAATTATATACATGGGAGTCATGCAAGGATTTATTTTTACTGAAGGTATTAAATGTAGCTTATCTTTCTAAGTGAATGTGTCTAATTTTGAGTGAAATGGAAGTCATTTTTGAAAGAAGTGAAATTCAAAGAGTTGAATTATCTATTTATGACTGTTAATTTCGATGTTGAAAATTATTAGAAAGTTAAACCTAGGGCCAGAGAAATAGCAAGGTGCTTGCCATGTATGGACAGCCCAATTTCAATCTCTGCATCCCATATGGTCCCTTAAGCATTGCCAGAAGTGATTCCTAAGTGCAGAGCCAGGAATAACACCTGGATCTGTACATAAGAACACAATTAAGGGCATAACCAGTGTGGCCCAAAAAGAAAAAAATCTTAATATATGATTCACATAATTTGATCAATGAACTCTTTTCATTATCAAGTATCTACTATTAAATATTATTTATAATTTCATCTGATTTGCTTAATATTCCATCATCATTATAGATTTCTACAGAATGGAATATAACACACCAATGAAAAGATTTAATACTTTTTTGAGAAAATTCAGAAAATGTAAAATTATATATATAAAGAAAGTCATAATGAAATATATTTCAGAACCATATTAGTGAGACTGGTAATAATAGAAAGAACAGTGTCATAGGATGAAAAAATTAAAAAGAATCAAACCAGTTTCAAAATTCCTAAATGTATATTTAATTTTTAATTGGTCATATTGTAGAGACAGAGCAGCATCTCGAACTCCCTAAAAACCTCAATGAGCTTGGCTACTGTGTGGATATTGTTGTAGGCAGGCAGACAGGGGGCGCCACATGGCAATAAAAATTCCTGAAGAAGAAAGTAAACTGGTCCTTCAGCTATCCCAGAGTTACACCTGTTCTAAAACCGAAACTAAACTTGAAAAGACCACTATCAACAGTAGACCCTGGGGGAAGGGAAGGCCAAAGGGAATGTACGAAGACTCCAAGCATTCCAGTCAAAGAAGAACACTCCCAAAGTCTACTCCCCTTGCTAACGGCCCTAACAACCTAGGTGGAAGCCCCATGTGGGAGTAACTTGGGGGAGAAATTTATAAAAGCCATCCCGACCAATGGACAGCACGCACATGCTGCATGGACACACATGCTGCCTGAGCCCATGTGGCCGAGCACATGTAGTGCCTGAGCACATGTGTTGCCCGCATCTCCCCTCTTGAGATGTGTACTCTCTCTCTTTCTCTCCTGTTACCCTCTCCTAAACCCTCCTTAATACAGTCTGTAAAACTTCACTGCTCATCGACTCCTGAAAATTATTTTTCTGTGAGGAAGACAAGAACCCTAAGGCAACCCTGGGTAAGGCCTAGGACTGACTTTCCTTTCCTACAAAGAGCAATTCCTCACTCCAGCCTGAGTCTGTGGCTCCCGGAGAAATCTCGGGTGGTGGGGATCAACTCTCGTGCCTAGAGATCAAGCGGATATCAGGTGTGGCTTGACAGCCACCTTGTGGGGCTGGTGGGGCTCAGGCCCACGCTGTGCAGGGGCTCATCGCAGACTTTATCGGTCCTTAGCCTGCCCAGCGGGTCTGAGGCGGCAGAGGTGGCTGGGGAGAAAGCGACCATCTCTCTCCCCCTTCCGCCCTCATATAAGTCACCCGTGAGGCCCACCTGCATCAGATATGGTCAATTATGCTAAATCCTTTTTGTAAGTCAGCTTGCTCGCATGGTTGTCTTTGATCTACTGTTCTGCTAATCCTGTTCAGGATGACTGGAGTGAACAGCTTGTGGATGATAGAAAACAGGCAGATGAAGCGATAGTTGCCACTGTCATGTAGGGAGTTCAAGATACTGCTCTGTCTCATGTTCATTAATTTAAAGAAAGCCTTTGATTCTGTTGAGACTGGAAACAGTCATATAAGCCCTAGCCAAACAGGGGCGTTCAAACCCAATACATCAAGATCCTTCATGAGCTGTATTATGGATTCACCACCAGAATCTCACCATTCTACAAGGAAGTTATCATTGATGTCAAAAGAGGGGTTGGTCAGAGTGATACCAGATCACCAAAACTCTTCAGTGTCGCCCTCAAGAACATAATTTGACAGTTAGAATGGGAAGGAATGGGAGTGAAGATAGACAGTCGGCAAGAACACCACCTCCGCTTCACTGATGACATTGTTCTAATATTACCAAACATTAGACAAGTAGCACAAATAATGACTGACTTTGACAGAGAATGTGGAAAGATAAGTCTACAGCTGAATCTGAACAAAACAATGTTCATGAAAAATGAACTAGTTACAGAGGCCTCATTCACTCTCAATGGAATAAGCTTCTCTGAATGCAGCAGTTATGTGTACCTAGGCTGAGAAGTCAACTTGATGAAACACCTAAAACCTGAGCTTCGTAGGAGGAAGAGAGGCGGCATGGAATGCCTTCAAAAACATTGAATAAATAGCTAAAAGTACAAAGAAACTCCCTCTCTGGGCACATGACTCCACCATTCTGCCTGCATTTACATTCGCCTCAGATACCTGGGCCCTATGAAAGAAGGATGAGAATGCTATTCAGGTCTCCCAAAGAGGAATCGAAAGAGCTATGCTTGGGATATCACGCCTCACTCAAGTGAGAGAAGGAATCCAGAGTTCCGACCTCTGTCGACAATTCAGAGTCAGAGACACTGTTTCGTTTCCAAGGCATAGAAAAATCAGATGGGCTGGACATGTAATGCGATTTAGAGACGACTGCTTGACTAGACCCATTACGGACTGGATCCCATGGATGTTAAAGACCACATGGCCCCTCACATCATACTTCTTCATCAAGACCCTGAAGGAACATTTTAAGGTTCTTATTCCTGAAGCAAGCAGATGCCATTAGGCTGAACTGGCACATGACAGGGTCAAATGGAAAGGTTACTGGTGCCTGCTCGAGCAAATCGATGACTAACGGGATGTCAAGAGATCAAGGGATCAAATGATCACGTTGAAGAATGGGATTAGAACCAGATATAGGAATATCTAATTGTATTACCAGGCAGTACTGAACCCTGGATTTACAGTGACACATTCCATGGTCTTCATGTTCCTATTACTATAGAGCTCAGTGAAGGGAAGCAAGAGCTTCCGTTCTGATGAAGGAAAGCCCTGTTCTGATATAAGCCCTTCCATTCTGATGAAGGGAAGCCCTGTTCATCAGAATTTGATCCTTGCTCAGGATTGACATAAAAGAGCAAGGAGAAATTAAAAAATCTGACTCTGCTATTCTGACACAAGCGTGAATCAAATTGGGTCATAACGTCTAATAATGCAAAGAGATGGCTTGGAGCTGAATTAAATAGCAAATGCTTTTCTAGGTCACCTTGTTTGTAAAGAACAAACTAAGGTTAAGATGTTATCATATATGTCAGCTACTGTATGAGGCAGAAATTCAAGAATATTATTGAAATTATTTAGATTAGCATTCACCTATGTTAATTTAAAATTTTCAGCTCTCACACTGCTTTTAGCCCAGGTGCCTGTTTTTGTTGGGAATAACAGAATATTAAAAAAAAGTTTTCTAATATCTGGATTCTTTGTCTAAAAAATAAATTTTACTGAAACCCTAATGAAATTTAATTTTTAATTTAAAAAGCAGGCATTTATGTAAAACTTGTAAGCAAACTATCAACTATCACATCAAATTACTCAATAAGTATCATTATGCATATATATTACATTATCTCTCAGAACGAGCAATTTCCAGAGGTTCCCCAAGGCTCTGCATTGCTTTATGTTGCTTCTAGAGGTGTTCATGAGGGTGTGGTGCTGCAATTGAGCTGAGGTCTGCTATAGTGAAGGCAAGAATCTTAGTGGTTGTACTGTCTCTCTGATCTTAGCTTATACTCTTGTGAGATAGATTTTCAAATAAACAAATATATTGTATTAAAAATTGATATTTTTCTAAGTTTGCAATTATTTAAAAACAATTCAACAGCCATTACTTTTTTAAAGAAGTTAAGCCATCTAAGAGCATGCTCTCAAAAATTTTGAGGTCTTTCAATGACAAAGAAGTGAGAAACTCAAATATCAGAGCTACTAAATGTAAGAATGCCTCCATGAAATATATTTCTTCTTTTTCACCCACTCCAAACTTCACACCTCATTTCACACCACCCCATAGAGTTGAAACAGCATTCAGATTAATGTTCACTCTTTTCCTTCTGTCTAAAGTCACTTTTTTTTTTTTTCTTCGCTCTTTTTCAAATCCATCTGTTTAATGGCAACCCCTGTTTGCTTCAATTACTCCTTAGTCTGTTTCCCTCCCACTCACCTCAGAGCAGTTTCTATCATTGATGACAAAAAATCTTTACTTTGAAATGATCAACTTGTGAATGTAACTTTTTTGGTTCAGAAATTTAAGGTGCTAGACCTATAGATTTCCATATAAAAATCTGCATTCAATAATGATGAGAGTAAAAATATATATTAAAAATATTGAAAAATATATAGCACAAGCATTGAAATAGTTTTCTTACACACAAACAACTTCAGTTTGATTTCTGGCACCATTTTAGGTCCCCTTAGCACTGTGAGGAGGGATTCCTGAGTACAGACACAAGAGTAAATTTGAACTATGCTCAGGGCAACCCAATCTAATCCCTTCCTCCAAAACAAATATTAAACAAAAAACAAAGAGATACTTAAAGGAGTTCATGACTGAGACACCAGACCTCAAGTACAACCCAGGTATGGCACGGCCTGTCAAGGTTCACCAGAGTCACTCACTTCACCAGGCACTGCTGAACTACAGCAGATAAACAAAACAAGCTGAGCATCATATTACTGACTGCTGGGCCCCAATCACTGCTAGAGAGGTCTCTCCAAGTTAATAAAAAGAGAATATTGAATAAAATATGTGTTCTTTACATCATGAAATACAATAAAGAGAATTTTAATTGAATCACAGTGAGATTCAGTTACAAATATGTCACTGATTGTTTCCATTTATATAATGTTCCAACACTAATTCCTTCACAAGCTTATATATATAAGATTTTATATAATATTCTATATAATATATATATATATATATATATATATATATATATATATACCTTTATTTCGGTCACACCCGGCTCAGGGGAAGCGGGATGCAGGGGATCGAACCCAGGCCTGCATGGGCTGGCCACGTGCAAGGCAAACGGCCTCCCCAATGGGCTATCACTCCGATCCCCACAAGCTTATGTTTTCCACTGAAAATATTCCCAGTATACTTCGAGGCCACACCTTCTCCCAGTCTCACTATTTTGATTCTATGGCAGGCACTTCTCTCTCTCTTCTTTCTCTCTCTCTTTCTTCTCTCTCTCTCTTTCTCAACATATGAAGACATATTTTGCCTGACATTCATGAATACAAAGATTCCTGAATGTATTCCTGAATGTATTCCTGAATGTTGGGCAAAATATGTCCTCATATGTTGAGAAAGAGAGAGAGAGAGAGAGAGAGAGAGAGAGAGAGAGAGAGGCAAGCTGCAAGAGGCAATTAGCCAAGAGGCACAAATGCTGGCTGACTTTGACAAAGAATGTGAAAAGATAGGTCTACAGCTGAATCTCAACAAAACTATGTTCATGAAAAATGAATTAGCTCCAGAGGTCCTATTCACGGTCAATGGAACAAACATCTATGAATGCAGCAGTTATGTGTACCTAGGTCGAGAAGTCAACATGATGAATGACCTAAAACCTGAGCTGGGGGGCCAGAGCGATAGTCCAGTGGGTAAGGCATTTGCCTTGCACACAGGATGCCTGTGCTGGCCTAGGTTTGATCCGCAGCATCCCATATGGTCCCCTGAGCACAGCCAAGGGTGATTCCTGAGTGCAGAGCCAGGAGTAACCCATGAGCATTGCCGGGTGTGACGCAACAAGCAAAATAAATAGAGATAGATAGATGATAGATGATAGATAGATAGATAGATAGATAGATAGATAGATAGATAGATAGATAGATAGATAGATAGATAGATAGATAGATAGATAGATAGATAGATAGATAGATAGATAGATAGATAGATAGATAGATAGATAGATAGATAGATAGATAGATAGATAGATAGATAGATAGATAGATAGAGAGAGAGAGAGAGAGAGAGAGAGAGAAACAAAGAAGAAAGTAAATAAATCCTGAGCTGCACAGGAGGAAGAGAGCAGCATGGAATGCCTTCAAAAGCATCAAAGAAATAGCTAAAAGGACAAAGAACCTCCGGCTCCGGGCACACCTCTTCAACTCCACCATTCTCCCTGCATTAACATATGCCTCCAGAGACCTGGGCCCTACGAAAGCAGGATGAGAATGCTATTCGGGTCTCCCAAAGAGGAATCGAAAGAGCTATGCTTGGAATATCACGCCTCACTCAAACGAGAGAAGGAATTCCGAGTCCTGACCCCCATTGCTGTTTCAGAGTCAAGGACACTGTCTCATTTGCCAAGGCATCGAAAACCAGATGGACCGGACATGTAATGCAATTTGAGACAACTGCTGGACTAGAGCCGTTACTGACTGTATCCCACGGGATGTCAAAAGATGACGTGGCTGCCCACCTACAATATGGCCAGACCTTCAAGACCATGAACGAATGGTTTGAGGCTCTTTGTATTCCTGAAGCAACCAGATGCCATTGGGTTACACTGGCACGTGATAGGGCCAAATGGGAATGTTTTGCCAAGACATCAGTGCAAAAAATATATAGATATAATACTGATCATACATTGAATATTGTTTCTACATAACTCACCTACAGGACACAATAAAATTTTGATTTTCCACTCTTGAAAACATTAAAAGTAGTTAGAGGATATTTGATTTGATTTGATATGAGGTACTATGAATCATAACTAGTATGCCTATATTTCTCCACTGCTTATTATTTTCTTTTTTGGTTTCTATGTGCCTTATCAGCACCTAATATATATGATAGTACTTTGGTGGTATTTTTCATCTTTTGTATATGTTCTGTCACATGATAGACACATTTTATAATTATATATTAATTTATGCAAAAATTAAGTCTATATATTCAGCTTTTCAAAAATATATAATATAAACCATAATATAATTTAAATGATCTTAAATATTATTTTAATATATAATAATACAGTAGTAAAGTTTCACATGTAAAATAGATGTATAAAACAAGTTAATGATAGCATGATTAATTGCTCTAAATACATAACATTTATATTAATATGACACATATTTTATTATTTTAAAAAATTCATTTGTGAACCATCCTCTTCAACTGGTTAGGACATTTCACATTAGTCAGTTCACTTCTAAAACATGCATTTGGCTTTTAGCAAAACTCTGAAGTTCCCCTGGTGAAAAGTATTTAGTTAGGAACTGTGGAATGAAAAGAAAACTGACATTTTTTTTTTCTTGCTTGTAAAATGAGAGGTCAAAAGGAAAGAGTCACTTCTCACCAAGAAGAAACTGTGTTACATGCACAGAAGGTTGTTTAAGAGTGTGGCGGGAAATTGTAGGACAAAGTGTACAAAATTATAATTATTAATCATTAATTTTAAGTGATCTGAAATTATCAGCAAATAAGCTGCATAAAATAACATCAGTAAAGTGAGCTGCAAGTACAGCATGCTGGATTTTTTGTGGTTAATTACTTTTGTTTACAGATTACTTTTTCTTACATGTTTGTGTATGTATGTATAATATACATCATACACATATATGGAATATATTTCTCATGCCACACATAAAATGTGGGGCAAATAAGTAGAATAACTATATGTAGTATTAAATGTTACAGCCCAAATAAAAAGAATACCTAGATATAATATTCAAACCAAAAAAAAATTAAACAGGAAACATAGCAAAGTAGGCCATGATATTGTCTCTCAAGTTATATATGGGGATATGTTTCCCTCTGCACGGTAAAGAAAAATAGTAAAAAACAACATAATATCTAATTAAAAGGTTTAATCAGTAAAATAAAATTAACATTCAAATAAAAATCTGTGTATTCAGGGAAAATATCTTTAGATGATATATGTGAGAAAGGTTAATAACCCATATATATTTTAAACTAAAATAAACCCATATTAATAAGAAAACAAACACCTCAAAAATAGAAATAAGAATTTAACATACACCTCACCAAAGCAGACATATAGATAGCCAAAAGCACATGAAAATGCTCATTTATTGCTTAATGTCAGGGAATTAATAACCTAAACAATAATATTCACTTATCAGATATGAGTCAGGTATGAGAATGTCTTAAATCAAGAAGTCCAAAACAACAGCTAACAGCTTTTACTGGGACTGAAGAGGAAAGAAACTCATGGTCAACTGAAATATACATTTTTTAGGGGCGTTCATACCCAATTGATGCTCGGGGGTTATTTCTGGCTCTTTGTTCAGGAATTACTCCTGGCTCTGCTAAGGGAACCATATAGGATGCTGGAGACTGAACCTTGGTCGGTCGTGTGCAAGGCAAGTGCCCTACACACTTTGCTATTGCTCTGGCCCTTGAAACATACATTTGTTTAGATGGAAATTTTTCATGAATTGAAAACAAAGAAAGCATATGGGGCTGGAGAGATATCTCAAAGGACTGAGTATGTTATTTGCATGTAGGAGACCTAGGTTCAATCCAGATACTGCACGATCCTCTGAGTTCTGTGAGCTCAGAGATGAGAATAGTGCCCTGAATATCAGTAGGGATTGCATGATATAACAAAAGTAATAATAATACAAATGAATAAAAAAGACAGAATATTGCATATCGGCTTCTTGGCTAAGATTAAGTGTAAAATTAGAAAAAATAGACAGTATCATATAGTAATTCCACCTGTAGATATCTAAACTCAAAAATTCCACTCAAATTAATACATGAACATCTATGTTTGTTTGATTGCCAAAATAAGAATTAATTCTCTTATTCAGTAACAATGTAGATAAAAATGTGTGTATAGACATGGTGCAATACTATCCAGCAAGAATGTAAATGTTTACCTGATTATGTGTTTACTGTTACTATTATTTTAGGAGTTTGGGTCATACCAACTAGGCTCAGGATTTTTTAATCTCTGTGCTAGGGGATTACTTCTATTGGTGCTGATATTAGACCAGAGATCAAACTGGAGTCAGCCTGCCTTAAGCTTCGTGGTATATTTCTGATCCCTGCTCACATGCTCTTTTGTGTACTGTGTCACCACACTATAGGTACATTTAATAAAAACACAATAATTTAAAATAATATACATCAAATTTTCCTTTTATTCTTTGAGATTTTACTTCAGTGATTATAGCTGATACACTTGGTAGAGTTGATGATCAATACTTATGAGCCTAGGTGGAAAAAATGAATAAAAATGGTTTAAATACTCATTTGATCACTTGATCACTTGACATTCTGTTATTCATCTATTTGCTCAAGCAGGCACCAGTAATATTTCCATTTGACCCTATCATGTGCCTGTATAGCCCAATGCATCTCGTTGCTTCAGGAATACAAGAGACTCAAACCGTTCCTTCAGGGTCTTGACAAGGAGTCTGACCATCTTGTAGGTGGGCGGCCACGTGATCTTTGACATCCCTGGGATCCAGTTGGTAACAGCTCTAGTCCAGCGGTCATCTCCAAAGCGCATTACATGTCCAGCCCACCTGATTTTCAATACCTTGGCAAATGAGAAAGCATCCCTGACTCTGGAAGAGCGGCGGAGGTAGGAACTCTGGATAACTTCTCTCACTTCAGTGAGGTATGATAATCCAGGCATGGCTCTTTCGATTCCTCTTTGGGAGACCCGAGTAGCATTCTCATCCTGCTTTCGTAGGGCCCAGGTCTCTGAGGCATATGTTAATGCAGTGAGAATAATGGAGTCGTAGAGATGTGCCCGGAGCCAGGGGTTATTTTTTTCTTTTTAGCTATTTCATCAATGCTTTTTGAAAGCAGTCCATGCTGCTCTTTTCCTCCTGCACAGCTCAGGTTTTAGGTCATTCATCATATTGAGTTCTCGACCTAGGTACATATAGCTCTGCATTCAGAGATGTTTGTTCCATTGAGAGTGAATGGGGCCTCTGGAACTAGTTCAATTTTCATAAACATAGTTTTGTTGAGATTCTGCTGTAGTCTATCTTTCCACATTCTCACTCAAAGTCAGCCAGCATTTCTGCCACTTGGCTGATGTTTGGTGTTATTAGAATGATGTCTTCAGCGAAGCAGAGGTGGTGTAGTTGCTGGCCGTATCTCTTCACTCCCATTCCTTCCCATTAATTGCTGCATGGTGTTTTCGACAGTGGCGCTGAAGAGTTTTGGTGAAATGGTATCACCCTGCCGAACCCCTCTTTTGACATTGATGATCACTTCTTTGTAGATGGTGAGATCCTGGTGGTGAAACCGTAAAATAGCTCAATATATAAAATAAATGAATAAAATGATATCACTATGTGCATGTGTAAGTGAAGGGATATCTACAGAAAATCTTGCATTTCGATGTGACTAGCCTAAAATAATTGAAGTTAAGGGTAAATAACTACCTAAATGTGTCATTATATTGCATAATATTAAGATAAATACATAAAAGTCTTAATGATAGTGACAGGTAAGACATAATTTCTCTTCATTATTCAGTAAATTATAATCTTACTTGGAGATGAAATAAGTGATTCTAGAGACTAAAGGCACAGACTCTAAGTAATCAATGGCAACTTATTTCTAATATTGAACAGAGTGAAATAATGGTATTGAATTTGAGCCCTGGCAGAACCTCTATCCCTTATTTCTTCTCTTTACATGAGCTCTTTCAGTTGAATTTTTAATTTGGTTTTCCAATATAGCTGTGCTATGATTTTCTGCTGGTGTCATGGTTTTCTGGTACAGATGCCATGATGTACGTATTACTGAAAGCAACTTTGAAGTTTCTACATGAATATTTTCACTTGAATTTTCAATAAAAGTGATGCAGCATCAAGGTGTTCAATGTTGCAATTTGAGGTAGATAGAGAGTAGATGACAGTGCGTATTATGACAGTGCGTGTCGTAGACGACAGCTGGAGTAATCATTCCTATTTTGTTTGAAAAAAATTAGACATGTATGTTTTACCTTTTTTCCTCTAGACTAATGAAATCAAACTGCAGTAAGTGTAACTTCCCTTGTGAAACAGTATGAAGAAAACAAAAGATATTCTCACTGTATTTAAGATTATATTTTAGAATTTTCACATTATGTTCTACATATAATGTGATGTCATGTAGAGTGATCTCAGATCAAAAAGACCCCAAATTCTAGTGGGGAAAACCTTTTCCTTACCTTCATGCCTGAGAAAATTGTAGCTCATGGTGGGTTCTTGGAGATAATAAAGAATGGTATCTCTTTGTGCACTTCACTTTGTTCTGATTCGGGGACAATAAGCCTAGTTCTGAAAAATGGTGTTTCAGTTCCGATAAGACTCCTGGGCTTTGTGACTTGCCTATGAATTAAATATTAGCATCACAAAAAAAAGTTTTTTACTTATCACTGATATGTATCTTTATTATTTTATGACCTACACTGAGTCAATAATTATTTTTGCACTTTTCTCATTTTCAGATTTAGACAATCTATGTCTTCTTATGATCATTTCTTAAAAATTGTATGACAAATGTTTGAAGTGATAAAAGCCACATAATGATTTAAGTCAAAAGGAAAAATGAATCATTTTTTGGAGATATTTATGTGATATTTTGAGGCATTTAGTAAACTGCAAGTTTAGTTCTTAATGCTGTCTCTTACACTGACTATAATCTTATCAGCAATGTTTGAGTTTGGTAATTCTGCCTCTTGTGATCCTCAGTTCCACAAGCAATTTTCAGTCACAAAGCAGACACATTATAGAGTGAGCATCACAACTCCCGAGGTATATCCTTTGACAGAACTCAGAGATCTACTGGTACTAAGACAAGACTATTTGTTGTTGAAACTGGTGGCCAATATGTGCACGATTGCTGCAGCAATCCCTAATGAGTACTACAACAAGAATGTACAGAGACACTACAGATAAAGTGTGTGACCTCCAGTATGCTTTAATGTAAGTACCACAACTAAAGGAATATTACCTTTGGCAAGCACATTGCCTGTTTCTGAGAGCACTATAATCTGATATATGAGTTCTTTAGCAAGCACCTAAACTAAATGGTTTATAATTATAAAACTCTCCAGTCAACCTTATATATGAGCTTCAGTCATAGCCATCACAGTATCAGCATAGCCAAAAGACTAAAAAAAGCAACCCCCAAAAACGAAACATGTATGTGGTGCACATATTTATTAGTAAGGATATATTTAACAATCAATTCCTTCACCAATAACTTGAGATCTTTATATTGCTTTTATATTGCATTTTAGTTATTTTTTGTGAAAAAGGTCTGATACACATTTGTTTTGTTTTTATAGTTAACTGTATATTCTAATAAAGATGCTACCATTTGTAAAAAAACAAGGTTCCCTATGTTTCTAAATTCATAGAAATATTGGTTTATAAAATTCAGTCCACTAAAGTTAAAAGAAAAGTTTATCCCTTATTAATTATCAAAACACTTACTACTTCTACTTACAGCATAATAAATCAGGGTTCATTTTATTACAAAAAAAGACAATTTGAAGAAAAAATTAACAGCCAGTTTGATAATATATAATTGGGTGGTAGATTTCAGTATATGGGTTAACATGTGAACAATCTCAGTGAGTTTGTAACAATTCAGAATTACATTTCAGTATATTTTTAACATGTGATTATCAAATTAAATTTCTGAATTTAGAAAAATTTCACTTAAATTAGTTTATAATTGAAAGATCTAATTGAAAGCTTCATCTCCAAGAATCTTATGTAGAAAACATTATGGTGCAAATTATCTTCAGATATGAATGAACTTCAGTAATAATTTAAACATTTAATTTAGACACTTAAGTTTCTAGGTTTCATGATAATGCCTAAAATTTTAAAACAAAAGTAAATATTTAAATTTAGAACAGGACCTAAACTACTGTCGAGAGCTAATAGAGTAACTTTAGAGGTGAATTGCAATACTACATTTTTGTGTTCTTTATCAGCTTAATTATGCATGTACATATTTTAATTGGATATCTATCTGAACCCATAGGTATAGAATAAATAAAGTGCATAGTTTGAAAATTTCTTTCTTTGATTTTGGAGGAAGGAACACACCTGTCAGTGCTCAGGGCTTACCACTAAGTCTGTTCTCAGATTTTGTCAGAGAACAAAATCAACTTGTCCCCAAATAAATCAGACCTCAGGGACATCTCTTTTAATATAATGAAATAGACTCGGAGTTTTAATTTTTTTGTTTTCTATTTTGATGGACTTTAAATAAGAGAGTAACTGAAATTTGCTTGCCATTAAAGAATAGCAATCTTAGTATGCGAGAAAAAGAGATTTCTATAAATGATGGTGTTCATAATGCTTCAGGTGTAAAGAGAAGAATACTGATGTTCTAGAATTCACAGTAGTAAGAAACATTAAACATATTTCCTATGGAAAGAAGAAATATAATTTATTATTATTACTTCATTTGGTTTACCAAACACTAATTCATAATTTCATAACTGCAATAAATCATTTACAATAACTGTATTTTATGTTTTGACATTTTAGCATTTTTATTGTGTCCACAGTTATTTAGAAGAAATCTTGCTTATTTGTCTGGTTAGTTTTAAGTATTTCTGAAATATATGCAGTATGGAAGATAAAACACTGGAAAGTTAGATTCTGTGATGATGAATATGCTCTGCATAAATTGTTCAGCATGCAGAATATATGACTTTTAGAAAGAAAATATTATGTGACTGATTAAATAAAAAACACCAGGGAAATCACCAGATAAGTGAAAAGGGAAAAAATATACAGACAATATAAATCAACCATGTCACTTCTATTAGAGTTCTATGTATGTCTAAGACAAATTAAAGGCAAATATGCAAACAGAAGAAAAGAAAATATAGTGAAACATTTGGAAATCAAAATAAAATACATTAGACAAGCTGTAGAAGGAAAATCATGAAATTGGGGAAGTGTATAAAGAAATGAAGTTCAAGGAACATTATTATAGAAATCGAGCAAAGTTAAAAACTTTAGTAAAATGAAAGTAGAAGCTCTTATGCTTCATTTCAGAATAAATAAAAGAAGAAAATCATACTAGGAGGAAGAAAACTAATTTATGAATGAATAGCTGAAACTACTGGTAGGGATAACATGAATAGATTAAGGATAGCCATTTAAAAGAAACTTTTTCAATTTATTTTTTTTGTTGTTGTTTGTTGTTGTGTAGTCACATCCTGCAGTGCTCAGAGCTAATTCCTTGCCCTGCACTCCTGGTGGTGCTGAGGGAACATACTGGGTGCTAGGGAACCACCCTTGGGTCAGACAAAGGTTGAAGAGCATTACTCTGGAACACAATGATGTCATCTACTACAGCATTTACACTAGATCAAAGATCTAGAGTTTTTTGACTAAATTTTGCCTAAACAGTACAGTGTTCATAAACTCTGGGAGTGTTCACTGTTTATGAACAGCACACTGTTCATAAACTCTGGCAGTGAGGTTGTCCAGTATCGGGGCGCTCCGCCGAGGTCCCTGACAGTGCCGGGAAGCGAGTTCCCTTCTACCTCCGAAGCCAGCGAGGAACAATGAAAACTCAGGAATCCGATGCAGTTTTAAAAGGCTTTACTTATCACAGGTTCAGGCATACAAATCAGCAAAAGGAAAAACCCGATGCTTAGGATTCCAGGCTAGAACCCCAGCCACGTGTAGGTCAAGATGGCGACCACCACGTGTAAAAAGCTTTGATGAAAGGAGAAGAAAACTTCCAAGCAGGCCGCCCGCCCGCCACAGCGAGCAACAGCCCCCAAATAAGCGTGAGAGAGTGAAAACTGGCTAGTTTATACCCCTGCAACTCAGACCTTCCTCCCATTGTTATGGAAAGCATGGGGTGTTAAATGTCCTTAGGTAATCCCTCCCTGCACCTCACCTAGGCCCTTTAGTATGTTAATGTTTTGAGCCAAATGCAGTGGCCCTTAAAGGAGTCCTGCAACAGTCCAGGACCCAAGCTCCAGCCGGATTTGGATTGCAGATACCCAAGTGCTTTATGTGCTGCACTGTGTCTCCGGGCCCAGCAACAAGTTTCTTACATTAGATAGCAAGACAACACAGTTAAGCTAGTTAACAATGTTATGCATCATTTGAACAAGAGCTATTTTACTTCCAATTATTATAGAAAGAGGATAGGCATAATATGAAATAATTTTATGAATAAAATATTTAGATCTTAATTTTAATAAAAACTGATTTTGCTTAAACTATGAAATAAATATAAATTGTTAATAATAAAGTCATAAATCTATATGTACTAAATAGGAGACTGTAGAGCAAGATGAACAAAAAATGAAAATATGCCTTGGTCAATTGTTTTAATTAGTTCTGTAGCCCAAAAAGCAGCCTTGATCAAGTTAAGGTGACTGACACATCGGTGATCTAAGGCCTATAATCAAAGTCTGAATTTACAAAGGGAATAAGAAAAGATTCTTTATATTCTCCAAAACTATTACCCATGTTGTATAAAACTAGTTATTTTGTTCTACAGAAAGAGACAGAAGTATTTTTTTTCACAAGGAACATTTTTTTGTTCCTCATATTCTTAAAAAATGATGTTTCTGGTAAAGGTGGACCACATCTATAAGCTTCATTTTCTGCAGAATCAACATGGCAGAATCTGAGCACAGCAAGAAAGACAAGGCTTGGAAAGCAAGTCAGATCATATTCTTCAAAATTTAATAGTACCGAAAATTGTATAGAGTGTAGATGTGTTAAGTAGATGTTGTATAAATAAGCTAAAGAGAATCTTTCTATATTTCAATAGGCTATTTTTCATAGCAGGCTGACTTAATTGTTCAAAAACCTACTTGTGTCCAACAGATCTTTTTATAGCCAGTTGTTTTAAGTCTACCAAGATAAGAAGAGTTTTTGCTATTTAGAGTCTGCCAGCTTTGCATACTTCACAAAACGCAACACCATCTGCTAGCCATAGATTGAATAAAGTCTAGCCTTTAAAAAAAGACCCTTGGAATATTGAACACCTGTAACAACTGCATTGTGAAGAACTTTGTAAATCACAGTGATTAAATAAACAAAAGACCTGATATGCTGTTAAACTTCAGAGCTTTCTGACCTAAACCTGTCACACTGCTGACCAACATCTCCTGGGCATATTAGCCCTGGGCCTTCTCCTGGACCTTCTAGCTCTCTGAATGATGTTTCTCATGTGCCATCAACTCTGGACAACTTAATGCTGTGAGAGATTTCCTTATACCCCTACATGTCTTAAACTCTCAAATCAAATGTGTGCTATTACCCTGGGACTAACTTAAAAAATTCTTTAAAACCCTCTATTGTCTAAGACAATAGCCGATAAGAGTGTTTCCTACTCATAACAATAAAAGACAGTATATATTTATAAAGGAAAAATTGGAAGATCTTGATATGAATGATAAAAGGCAGTTACTTTGCATTTTATACATGTATTAAATTAAGTGTCTTACTAGGTAAATGTATAGATAAGTAAAGTAATCCAGGTTTTTTCCTTTCATATATATGTGTGTATATACATATACACACACACACACACACACACATGTGTGTGGGGGGGTGTTTAAACGCCCAGGGAGAATGTCCAGTGAAAATAAAAGTCCAATGAAAACAAATATTGATGGCAGAACTGAGATGATGGTGGGTTGAGGAGGAAGAAGTATGGGAAGGTGAGTTACAATCTAGAAATCACTATAAGGACATAGAGATTTAACCAATATAAAATGGGTTTCTTTAAACTAAAGGAGCTAGCTTGATGGAGGCAAAATTTACAATCAAACTAAGAATTAATGAAGGTCTCCAATGATACACATTCTCAGTTTTCTCCTATACTTTGGAAGGAGTGCAGTTATTCTTATATAGGTGAGAGTAAGATTACAGACTGCTGTTTTTCATGTAACATGGAATCACTGTATCACTGTCTTCCCGTTCATCATCGATTTGCTCGAGAGGGCACCAGTAACATCTCCATGTGTCCGGTCTCATGCAATTAGAGCCCAACGGCACCTGCTTGCTCCAGGAACATAAAAGCCTCAAACCATTCCCTCAGGTCATGGGAATGAGGTCTATAATTGCTACTGGTATTTGGCATATCAAATACCACACAGTTAGCTTGCCAGGCTCTGCCGTGCGGGTAGCATACGCCTTGTAGTCATCTCTAAATCCAGCATTTATTGATGAAGCAAGCGGCAGTGCAGGCCGGGTTGTAATAGGCTGGTCTGCTGGGTGGAATTCTGACTAGAGGGAAGTCCGGATGTGGAAAATAAAGTCCTCATGGAATGGGGGCGGGGTCATCTGGCTTTTGTGTGAGGCACTGCTGGGGTGGCAGGCCAGGGTTAGAACCTGCCATCTCACCCAGGTGCCCCGTGAGTGGCTGGGCACAGGGAGAGCTAGTAGCAGCTCTGCCCCATGTCTGTAAGTCTCTGGATCAGCATACCTGGGCCAGATTTAAAAAAGACTGCTATTGTAACATGGAAATTTATAGATAAATTGTTCCTTTGGAGGAAGCTAGAGAATTTAAGCCAGTGTTTAATTAAAAAAAAAAACCTCAAAAATGATGTCAACCCATTCTTCAAGGAAATTGACCAAACAATCCTGAAATTTGTATGGAACGATAAATCCCCAAGGATAGCTAAAGCAATCCTCGGGAAAAAGAAGATGGGAGGCATCACCTTACCCAACTTCAAACTGTACTACAAGGCAGTAGTAATTAAAACAGCATGGTATTGGAATAAAAACAGACCCGTGGACCTATGGAATAGAATTGAGTATCCTGACACCCAACCTCAAACGTATGATCATTTAATCTTTGATAAAGGTGCAACGAGTTTAAAATGGAGTAAGGAAAGCCTCTTCAATAAGTGGTGTTGGGAAAACTGGGCAGCGACATGTAAAAGAATGAATTTGGACCTGTGTCTAACACCATGCACAAAAAACCAGATCAAAATGGATTAAAGATCTCAATATCAGACTTGAATCCATAAAGTACATTGAAGAAAATATAGGAAAAACCCTCCATGACATTGAAGCTAAAGGCATTTTCAAAGATGAAACATCACTAACAAAGCAACTAGAAGAAAAGATAAACATATGGGACTACATGAAACTAAAAAGCTTCTGCACCTCAAAAGAAACAGTGACTAAGATACAAAAGCAGTCCACAGAATGGGAAAGAATATTCACCCAATACATATCCGATAAGGGGTTAATATCCAGGATATATCAGGCACTGGTAGAACTTTACAAGAAGAAAACAAACAACCCCATCAAAAAATGGGGGAGAAGAAATGAACAGAAACTTCAGCAAGGAAGAAATTCGAATGGCCAAAAAACATATGAAAAAATGCTCATCATCACTAATCATCAGAGAGATGCAAATCAAAACAACAATGAGATACCACTTTACACCACAGAGACTGGCACACATTCAAAAGAACAAGAACAACAAGTGCTGGCGTGGGTGTGGGGAAAAGGGGACACTCATCCATTGTTGGTGGGAATGCCGGCTGGTACAGCCTTTCTGGAAAACAATATGGACTTTCCTCCAAAGACTAGAAATTGAACTCCCATTTGACCCAGCCATACCACTCCTGGGAATCTACTCTGGGAAGCCAAAAATAGGCAGCGGAAACACCATCCCTACTTTTATGTTCATAGCAGCATTATTCACAATAGCCAGAATCTGGAAGCAACCAGAGTGCCCGAAAATCGATGACTGGATAAAAAGCTTTGGTACATCTACACAATGGAATACTATGCAGCTGTTAAGAAAAATGAAGTTATAAAATTTGCCTATAAATGGATGGACATGGAGAAGATTATGTTGAGCGAAATTAGCCAGAAGGAGAGAGACAGATACAGAATGACTGCATTTATCTGCATAACATAAATATATAGGTACATATTATGATACCAATATCCAAGATCAAGTGAAACATATATCAGGAGGTCCTGTCAAAGGTGGAAATTATCACAAACGTGTGGGATTCAGAGGCTAGGTAAGACAGAAATGGAACAGTGTGCTGTCAATTGTTGAGGGTACTAATGCCAACCTAGAACTGAGCATTAAATAGAGGCAAAAAGATACACATGACAACCCTTTAATGTATGTTCTGTAATTCATAGTCTGGAGGGGAAGGAAAAGAGAAAGAGAGAGAAATGGAAAGAAATCAAGAACCTGCCATGGAGCAGGGCTGGGGAGGGGGAGGGAACCGGGGGCGTTGGTGGTGGGAGATGGGCACTGGTGGCGGGATGGGTGCTGCAACACTGTTTGACCAAAACCCAAATATGAACTTTTTAATTGTATATCTTTGTAATTTTAAAAATAAAAAAAATTAAAATTAAAAAAAAAGAAATAAAAAAAAATGATGTCAACCGAGAAGAAATATTGAGACAAATACTCTAATAGAAAGTGCAGGAAAAATCTATATAATTGTATATCTCAAATGCTTTTCCTCTTCTTATAAATTCCTGTTTAGTAATTACTGTAATTTTTTTTTAAATTTCAAGGTTGAAATATAAATTTTTCACAAATAAGGCAGTATATATTTTGTCTGAAATGATTATGTTGAATACCAATTTATTTTAATCGTTTTGTTGTTTTTGTGCTGTCCTTTGGTTTAATTTAGATTATATTTATAGCATGGGGAAAATCAGGAAAATCTGGAAATCCAAGTTTTCAATGAGTTGCTGATAAGCTTTATTCAATTTATAAAATAATTGTATTATAATACTGTGAGATTTTTACAAAGCCGTTCATAATTGGGTTTCAGTCATAAATATTGCAACACCCATCCATCCAGCAATACATATTACCCACCACAAATGACCCCGCTTTCCCTCCCTTGCCCCACCCACCTGCCTGCCTATATGGCAGGCACTTTACTCTCTCTCTCTCTCTCTCTCTCTCTCTCTCTCTCTCTCTCTCCTCTCTTATTTTACACAATGTTGTTTGCAATACTTACACCAAGGTGCTATCATACATATCTTGTTGCTATTTTCAATACTCAACGTTAACATTGCATTACCATTTCCAACTGTTATTGACAAACTGATCCCTTCTCTGTCATATCAAGCCTCTTCCTCCCACACATTTGTGATAGATTTCTACCCCTTATGTGTCTTCCAGGGTCTCCACTTTACCTAGCCTTGGATATTAGTACCATATCACTATCACTATCACTATCTTCCCGTTCATCATCAATTTGCTCAAGCAGGCTCCAATAACATCTCCATATGTCCTGTGTCATGAGTAGAGCCCAAGGGCATCTGCTCGCTCCAGGAACATAAAGAGCCTCAAACCATTATATTAGGTCATGGGAATGACCTAACATAAGTGTTACTGGTATTTGGCATATCAAATACAACACGGGAAGCTTGCCAGGCTTGCCGTAAGGGGGTATGCTCTTGTAGTCACCTCTAAATACAGAATTTATGCAGCCGTGCGAGCCAGGTTGTGATAGGCTCATCTACTGGATATGAGTTCTGATGAGAGGGAGGTCGGATGTGGAAAATGGCTGCCTTCATGGAGTGGGGGTCTTCTGGCTTGTTGCGAGTCTCTGCTTGGGTGGTGGGCCAGGACTAGAACCCGCCATCCCTCCCAGGTGCCTCGTGAGTGACTGGGCACAGGGAGAGCTGGTAGAAGCTCTGTCCCATGTCTGTGAGTCTCTGGATCATCACACCTGGGCCGGATTGAAAAAATAAAAAACTGCTGCTGAATGGAGCATTAGTACCATAATTCTACATATATATGTATATTTATTTATATATATATATAAAATCTCAAATATATATGAGAAACTTTAATGAGTAAACCATCACACTGCAAGTAATTGTATTTTATACATTTACAAAAATTGCTGTGCATCTACAGACCACTGTAAATATGTTGCTGCTTTATATAGTTCAAGCATCATTAATTAATCCATCTAATGATTACATGATTGAAGGCTAGGGGAGGAGGGAGGGTATCGGGGACATTGGTGGTGGGAGGTGGGCACTGGTGGAGGGATGGGTGCTGGAACACTGTATGGCTTTAAACCCAAACATGAACATTTTTATAATTGTCAAAAATAAATTTAAAAAATTAAAAAATAAAAAACAAAAAGAAATAAAAGATAGAAATGTTTGTTGTTGAATGCATATTAAAAAAGAAAAAAAATCAAATGCTTTCTGATTTATAAAATATGATAAAATCAGCCTAACAGTATAAAAATCAGCCATTAATTTTTTAATGGCATCAAGTCTAATCTAAAACAACTCTAGTCCCCAAATGGATCTGTTAATTTGTTTCTTGATCATTTTTACTTTAACTCTACTGACAGATGTTAAGTACTATAATCATCGATCAAAGTTCCATGTTTCTTCCTCATTCACTCAGTAATTAAGGTTCATGTTTCCAGTATCCTTAATATTTTCCAGTGCTCCACAGTTCCACAGACACCAAATTCTTCCTTATTGAAATATAGAAGTTTATACTTCCTATTTATGGTTACAAATGATTTTTATATCTCATTCCAAACTTTATTCAAGTTCTTGAGTATTGAATAAAGACAAAAAGATACACATGATAAGCTCTAAACGTATGTATTGCAATCCACACTGTGTAAGAGAAGGAAGAGAAAAAGAGAGAGAGAGAAAGAGAAAGAGAGAAAAGAGATAAAGAACCTGCCATAGAGGCAAGCTAGGGGAGGGGGAGGGAATCGGGCACATTGGTTGTGGGAAATGGGCACTGGTGGAGGAATGGGTGCTGGAACACTGTATGACCGAAACCCAAACATGAACATCTTTGTAATTGTTTATCTCATAGTGGTATAATAAAATATTTAAAAAAGAAAATTATAACACAACTTTTTGACTGAAAAGTGAATTTTTAAGTCATAAGTAAGAGTAGTGTATTAAAATAAAACCTGGGTGGTGCAGAGGGTATTAAAGTGGAAAGGGTGTTTGCCTTGTACCTGTCCAACCCAGATTCAGTTCCCAGCATCCCATATGTTCCTCCTGAGCACCGCCAGGAGTAATTCCTGTGCGGAGAGCCAGCAGTAACCCCCTGAGCTTTGCTGGGTGTGATTCAAAAAGTGGGAAAAAAAGAAACCTGGAGCCAGTGTGGTAGAACAGCAGGTAAAATTTCTACTCTATATGACGTCCATATCTAGCACTATATCTGTTTCTCTGAGCACTGCCAGGAGTGATCCCTGAGCACAACACTTGGATTTAGCACTATAATGTAAAGACCCAAAACAAAACAAAACAAACAAATTTATTTTTTTGAGTCATATTACAGTTGGTAGGGCACTTTGCTTTCCTTCATCTTACCTGGTTCTATACTCAGCACTACATCTGGTCCCCTGAGTGATCACTGGGAGTAAATTAAGGGCGAACTTCTAGCATCAGCACTTATGGCCCCCAAAACAAAAAATTAAACTGACTGTATATAAATTCCAAACTATCCATTATCTAATTTAAACAAGCACATCCACAATATATACTAGCTATCTCTTGTGCCCTTTAATTAGAATAATTAAAATCACATATTACACTCTGTATTTTGCTTTCTTTTCTATACTATGTACATAAAGCCCTTCTATTTTTAACGTAGTTAGATTTGATGGTAGTTGTTGTAGTTGAACACATGATATTGTGAGTCATTTCCATTCCTGAGGAGATATAAAAATAATTTATTGAGGCAAATCTTTACTAGTACACGGAAATACTCTGAAGTTGCTGAATACTGATCCTAGTTTTTTTTACATTGCTATACCACCAAGATAGGAATCTGATATTCTATGATTTCCAAAATGCTAATTGTTCTACTTGATCATTTTTATGAATGGCATTAGAAGTAGTTGTGCTTTCTTAAAATGTGTATAAAGAAAAATATCTTAAACTCTGGCAGAGATGGCATTAAGTATATTGCAGGATTTTCTTTATGACGTTTAACATGGTTTACTATTTAATGAATGATGTATTTAGGATATATATTCTAATTTATTGGTAATACCAATAATCACAAAAAGAATTGTATCTGATAGATACATAAAGATTGGGGTCTTAATTTATGCAAATCTCATTATACAGATGAATAAGTTAGTTTGAAATTCTACACAACTTCTACAGACTTTACAAATAATACAAAGCTGAAAACAGAAGCATAAAAAGGATAAATAATGAGTTAAATACAACCTTAAAGTCTAAATGTTTTGTTACACATATATGTATAAACATACACACAGTCAAAGTCCAGAAGCAATAATGTATCTCCCATTCTGATAAATTTCTCAGTTGAGGTCATTGCATCATAATAAGTCTTTATAATTTTCAAGAAGATAAAAAAATCTTGTTTTTGTTTATTCTTCAGTAGGTTGTATTAAGAAATTTGAAGCCTTAAAATGACTGTGGATAGATATCATATTGCAATGAATTCTAAAATACTGAGTTTTTGAGTTAACTATATTTGTAAAATGAAAGAGGAATTCAGTGATAGCCAGAATTACTGCTTTCATCTCCCGATCCCCAGTCTATCACAATCGCTGCTGTCTTCCCTCTCCACCCTTAACTGTATGAGGACATTTTACTGATATGAGACTTTTCCTCACCATTTCTTTCCAAGTCAGACTAGATAATAGGCTAACAGAAAATAATCTGTTGAGGTTATTATAAGTAGCTAGAAATCAAGATTCATCATTTATATTCCTAGAAAGTCAAAACAGAAAACAAACCACAGAAACAGTTCATATTATTCAGGATGCTAAATATAGAAAGAAAATTTCAAACTCTGATAAGTAAAATTTTCTTCAATATTAGACTTATTTTCAACTATAAAATACTTTAAATAGTAAATAATTTTCCCATATCCTAAATCATTCTATTCTTTTTTCTGAATATTACAATAAATTATAATTTCTTATTTTATTCATATGTACTGATAATTTCTTCTTTTATTCATATATACTGATAACGTTTCAAATTTAGTATCACTTATAAACTTAGTGATACTAAGTTTATAAGTGATACTAAATTTTATACTTATTGAATCTTCAAAAAATATGATTATCTTTTATAAGGTGAGATCTGAAACTATTGTGTGTTTACAGTCTTTCAGTCTCCGTTAATGTTTTCGATAAAATATGCATGTTTTTATTAATTAAACAATGCAGTGAAAATATCAATATAGTCATTGATATACATCTTTAGTAGGTTATTTAATCACTTCTATCACTTGTCTTTCCAATGTTTAGTGGTTTGCTCGAGTGGGCACCAGTAACATCTCCATATGTTCTGTCACCTGTTAGTGTAGCCCAAGGGCATCTACTCTCACCAAAAACATGAAGAGCCTCAAACCATTTATTCAGGTCATGGGAATGAGGTCTATAATTGTTACTGTTTTCTGGCATATCAAATATGATACGGGTAGTTTGCCAGGCTCTGCTGTGTGGTAGTGTATTCTCAGTAGTAGGCTCTCATTTCGTGCATTTACTGATGAACCACAATGGGGAGAGATCGACTTTCCTCTTGGGTGGAGCTCTGATGAGCTGTGGAGTGTGGATGTTGAAAATGACTGCCTTTGTGGTGTGGGGGTTCCTCTGGCTTCTTGGGAGGCTCTATTGGTATGGCGGACTAGGGCTAGAACCCGCCTTCTCTTCCAGGAGCACCATGATCAGCTAAGCACAGAGAGAGATGATAGCAGCTCTGCCCCATGTATCTGAGTCTCTGAATCAGGCATACCTGGACTTGAATTAGGCTTCACTGTAGGGTGAGATTCTGACAAGCAAGGCTTGAGATTGGCTTTTCTCTTGGGTGGAGCTCTGTTGAGCTGTGGAGTCCAGATGTTGGAAAATGACTGCACTGATGTTGTGGGGGGTTTCTCAGGCTTCTTGTGAGACCTTACTGGGATGGTGGGTCAGAACTAGAACTCACCTTCCCTCCCAGGCACCTCTGGATCAGCTGACACAGGGAGAGCTGGTAGCATCTCTGCCCCATATATATATATAGGTCTTTGGATCAGGCATACCTAGGCTTGAAATAGGCTTCACTGTAGGTGGGATTCTGAGAAGCAGGGCTGGAGATTAGCTTTTCTCTTGGGTTGAGCTCTGAAGAGCTGTGGAGTCTGGATGTTGAAAATGACTGCCCCCTGGGGTTCCTCTGACTTCTTGCTAGGCTCTATTGGGATTTCAGGCCAGGCCTAGAACCTGCCTTCCGTCCTGGGCCTTCATGAGCAGTGAGCACAGGGAGAGCCTGTAGCAGCTCTACCCCATGTATCAGAGTCTCTCTGAGAGAGAGGCTATATAATACTTCTTATTTTTCCCTTACAGCTAAGGGAACAGCGGACTTTGGGATAAAATCGAGCCATTCATGGGTTTTGAAGATATGGATAATACTGAATAAAATTATGAAACAGTCCACCCTCTGCTAGGCTGATGGAGCATCCTGAAAGGGGAAGAATCTGGCCATTGCCTGCCCCCACGACAGACTCTCAGATACCCTGATAACAGGGAAGGTATCGCTCCTTCCATTGTTTTATCCATTTCCATTTAATCTATAAAACTTTTATCAATGAGGGTAAAGCATAATATATATATATATATATGTATATATATATATTTATTTTAGCTAAAATTACCTTTTTCATTTTCAATGTGATGATGAGTGCTATACTTACTGACAGAAGGTGAATTTCTAAATAGTTTATTAACAATTCTCTCAGAAACCATATATTTTCTTAACATATAGTTGACCAAATCCTCTTTTATCATCAAGAGCTATTTTTTTCTGGACTGCTTTTATAAAATATTTTTCACATATAAAAGTATTGATTAAAATCTTAACTGTTCTAAAAATTATTTATTATAAGAATCACTTGTATCACTTGTCTTCCCCTTGATTATCCATTTGCTGGAGCGGGCCCCAGTAACATCTCTATATATCCTGTCTCATGCTAGTAGAGCCCAAGGGCACCTGCTTGCTCCAGGAACATAAAGAGCCTCAAACCATTCCATCAGGTCATGGGAATGAGGTCTATAATTGTTACTGGTATTTGGCATATCAAATATGACAAAGGTAGCTTGCCAGGCTATGCCATGTGGGTGGGATACTCTTGTAGTCATCTCTAATCTTGAGCATTATTGATGAACTGTGCAGCCGCAAAGCAGGCGTGTGAGCAGGCTTTGATCAGATCTTCTGCTGGGTGGAGCTCTGACAAGAGGGGAGTCCCTATGTGGAAAATGATGGCCCTCATGGTGTGTGGGTTCCTCTGGCTTCTTGTGAGGCTCTGCTGTGGTGGTGGGCCAGGGCTAGAACCCGCCATCCTTTCCGGGTGCCTCATGATCAGCTGGGCACAGGGAGAGTCTGTAGCAGCTCTACCCCATGTATGTGAGTATCTGGATCAGCATACCTAGGCTGGGCTTGAAAAAGACTGCTGTAGGGTGGGTCTCAATGAGCTGGGCTGTGATCAGCTCTTCTGCTGGGTGGAGCTTTGATGAGAGGGGAGTCTGGATGTTGAAAATGGTGGGCCTCATGTTGTAGGGGGTTCCTCTGGCTTCTTGCGAGGCTCTGCTGGGTTGGCGGGCCTATTATTCCTATTATTATAGGAATATCACGAAAAAATTTTTTCAAAGGATTATTTGTTTTTAATATCCTAAAACATATTCTTTCTTTTGTTTTACAAGTGGAGGATGAAGTATAGCTACACATCATTTTGTTAAAATTCACTTTATAAAAAAAAGTAACCCAAGGAATTTTGGGATTCTTTCTACACTGCTCTGATACTATTCAACTTCCCTTTCCATGCATTTGACATACATAAAATTACACACATGCAATAGAATAAAAAATTCTGTATCCCAGGCAAGCAACAATAAAAAAGTACCTACTTAAAAAAAAAAAATAAAATAAAATAAAATTCACTTTATAAATGAAAATTTTATATATATAGTTATTCAAAATAGGTGATTGTTCTAGTATATTTGCCTAATATGTTGCATCTCTATATTTATATATCATAAAACACTAATTGTTTAGAATTAAGGAATACATTTGCAATATCTATCACTGAAAAATGTGCCAATAGCTATAAAGAATGCATTATATTAGACTACAAAATACTACCTGAAAATATACTAGAATTTTATGAAATAGTTTTCTTGTGAAACCCTTTTTAACCAAGTAGAACTTATTTATATTGAATTCTGGGGCTTCTGAACAATACTTAATTTTAATAGAACTATAGGTAGTCCTTTTTAATTGCCTAAAATAAAAATTATGGATAGAAGTAAATGTGCTCTGTAAGAACAGTGAACTATACAATACAAAGAACCACTGGCTACCAAATTCTACAGACTATAAATCTCCTAATCTGATATATAGATATAATTATTTTATAGGGAATAGGGCTTTGGAATAAAATAGCTTTTTACTTTTTGCACATTAAATATATATGATAAAGCTGCAGTTGATAAATGAATGAGCAGATCCAAAACATTATGTAAGTCAAGTGGGACAAAGCCTTCTAAAACGCATTTACAGAGATACCAGTATAATATAAAATATCTTTTTAGAGATATACAAATAAAAATGCAATAGATTATTATTTGAGAAATTGTTTCTTTCCATGTCTTCGTTTTTGCAAACAGATAACTGAATTCTACTTGTGTTTGTGTAATTATGTCTATTCACAAAATCTGTTTCTATAGAGATTACTAAATGACATTTAAAAGTGAAGTTCCTGGAGGCAACATCAATTATTTTCTTGGCCCGTGATTTTTTATTCTCAAAATAGTCCTGACACATTCCTTTTGTAACATTTGATTTTTCTATCTGATGGTACACAAAAGCATGCATGAAAAGGTGAAAATCAAGACAGACTTTACTAATAGCTGGAGAAAATCCAGCAGTATTTCATTAATTTTCTCTGTAAAGTTCTGGTGAGCAAAAGAATTAAAAGCATGCTGTACTTTAATATGTAAAACTAAAACTCTAGGGGCCATAGTGATAGCACAGAAGGTAGGGCATTTGCCTTGCATGCGGCCGAACTAGGTTCTATCCCCAGCATCCCATATCGTCCCCCAAGCTCCACCAGGAGTAATTTTTGAGCTAAGAGCCTGGAGTAATCACTGAGCATTGCTAGGTGTGACCCAAAAAGAAAAAAAAAACTTTATAAACCATTGCAATATTATGTAATCCCAGAGTGCAGAGCCAGGCAGGAGAAATCACAAATCGTCGCCAGGAGTTACTCAAAAAGCAAATAAATAAATAAACTAACAAACAAACAAACAAAAAACAAATAAATGAGAAAAATATATTTGAATGTACTTTTTTGTTTGTATAAGTTTTGCATTCATTACTTGATTTTGACATTTCAGGTATTTAGATTTTTAGGAAATAAATAGAGACAACCAACACATAACATTTGTTTTGCTTATTCCTAATAATGACATTATATAGATATTTGTACTTCTAATTATCTCTGCCCTGGTTTTGAAAACTGGATTATATGTTTTCAAGGCAAATAAGATTATCATGGAGAAAAAGTTATTAATTCAATGGTGAATTATTATTGACACCCACTCAATTTAATCATAACTTTAGAGTGGTTTTTGGCCTGAACTCAATGAATCATCATCACCTCTCCTCTGAAGTGCACATTACTAATTCTATTAACTTTAAGAGAAAAGCTTCACTTCACTAACAAAAAACTTAATCCCAGTATCGGAGTGAACTCTCCAAGTGGAAAAAGTGAACCTGAGTGTGCAACTTAAGTTCTGCTATGCTGGAGTAATGAACAGCCTCAGGCATGACACTAATCATTTGAATTTATAGATTTCTTACCTGGCAGCAGAAACTACTTGGCCTACTTTGCTGCGGTTGTAAAATAAGCTGTTATTCAAATCCTACCAAGAGACTCTGGTTTCTGAAAGGATTTACTGAAACATAAGTAAATTTTGACACTATATTTCATATTAGAGTTAAAATTATTAAAATCAAATTATTTTATCACCACTCATACATTCATAGTAATCCTTACTTGAATCATAATATTTAAAATAATAGTTATATCTTCATAGAATAAAAGGGACTTTATCTCCAGAACCCTAGACAATCCTCGCACATATAATACTATACTGGTTATTTAACCAATAGGTTGGTTTTTATTGTTTATGGACGTATGGGGAATCAATAAAACATAGTACTTTAATGACCAGAGGTGGTGGTTGCCAATTATTCGTGTGTTTCTAAATGTTAATATTTGTTTCTACCTTTTAAAAATGTTTAATATGGCCTTATCATAGAGTAATACCTTATATTTTCAACAGAGAAACTTCGTAAGATCAAAGATTCCCAACTTTATGTTCAAAATACAGATTAATTAATTGAAAAACTAGCATTTTGTGACTTTAGCTTATCTAATATAAGTTGGCCTTTATGGATATACTGAGGGTCATGAGTAAACTAGAAAACAGTTAACAAATACATTTTAATAGATAATATCTACACAATTCCTTTAATTATCCTTTGATTTTCAAATAAGAGAGTAGTAAGAAGATTCTGATACTGTTGAATTATGGAGGAAAATGAAATATAAGGGTCTTCCTACTACTGGGGTTATTTATTTACAACTATTTTATTTTGTTTCTTGCTCTAAGGCCAAGCTTAGAGGTGGCCTATGCATGTCTTATGCTATCACATCTTTACTTCTTGATCTGAAACAAATGGATCATGGTTGTTTTCTTTTGAAAGTAAGTAGTGGGGATCTGCCATACCACTAGTCAGTAGATTTGGAGTGAATTTCTTCAGGAAAACAGATTTTTCAGCTTAAGATCATTTTGATAAATATTGGTTTTCAATTCCCAGTCATTTTTTTTTCTTTTTTGGGTCACACCTGGCAATGCTCAGGGGTTTATCTTGGCTCTGCACTCAGGAATGACTCCTGGCAGTGCTCAGTGGAACATATGGGATGCCAGGGACCAAACCCGGCCAGCACGGGCCGGCCGAGTGCAAAGCAAATGCCCTACATGCTGAACTATCGCTCCAGCCCCTCCAGTCATTTTTGATTCCTAGTTTAGTTAAACATTCTCTATAAGTTATGTAAGTGATGATCCTTCATCATTGAAAACGTTTAGTTGTTTTTGAGCTCCAGTCTTTGAAAATTTTCAGAAAACTCTACACATGTCTGTGATAGAAATAGAAACCATAAATAAGTATAGTTACAGACATTATTGTAATAGCATATTTTTTAAATGAATGAATTATTAATTTATAATTCAAGTCCGTAGAAGCTACTATTTCAAATTTAACTAATCAAAGCCTATTTTAATTTTTATAGATTATAAATATTGTCTACAACAAAATAGACTTAAACCTAATTACAAAATGTAAAAGTATAAAAACTTTGGGTAATTATTCTTCTTAAAACTTTATCTGAAGTTTCTTTACATCTAAAATTAATGCTCCTAAAATTTTATTTTAAAATTTATAGAGGGAGTCAGAGAGACAGTACAGAGTTTAAGGTGCTTGCCTTACATGTATCTGACCTAGTTAAGATCCTGACGCTGAATATGGCCCCTTACTGTGTCCTTTTGGAACTGGCTGATTTCACCTCGCTGCTCTTTTTTGAAGGTCTTTGCACCGCTTTGGCCAGTTCTGGGGTTAGGACCTTCCTACAGGGCAGTGTCATTCTTTCTGGAGTCTGCCCGGGGACCGGGCTGGTTGTACCTCTTGGATGTTGGCATTGGTGCTGTCCTTGGTCTGTTAAAGAACTGAATAAAGCAGTTAGATTTATAGGGCATGCTTATGTCTTCCTTTCAAAACTTTTAATTTTACTTTCAGGATCTTTATTTTCAAGAATATTTTATTTAAACACATTGGGTGTGCAGTGCCTTCAAAACACGGCTCTGGACGATGACCGTGGCCTGGTTGTTACGTTGAACTTCCCACGAGCATGTGAGAGTGGGAAATTGTGAGCAGTATCATTTAGTCAGTGCTTAGGATCCAAGGTCTCAAACAATGTCTGATCTCTCATGTGAGCCTGCAGAGCAAGGGCCCATCTGCATCTCCAAGGGAGGTGGCTCAGAGTATGCCTGACCACACGCCTGCTGCTGTGCCTCCTGAGCCTCCCTGGGATGCCCCTGGTGACCCCAGGACTGCTGGGACATAGTGACAAAATCAGGTGCCCAGGAGGGATGGTGGGTTCTAGCCCTGGCTGCCACCCCAGCAGAGCCTTGCAACAAGCCAGACGAGCCCCCACTCCATGAGGGCCTCCATTTTCCACATCCGGACTTCCCTCTCGTCAGAACTCCACCCAGCAGACCAGTCTATCAGAGCTGCCTCGCACGGCTGCAAGTGGCCGTGCAGTTTATCAATAAATGCTAGATTTAGAGATGACTACAAGAGTATACCACCCTGCACGGCAGAGCCTGGTGAGCTACCCGTGTTGTATTTGATATGCCAAATACCAGTAACAATTTTATACATCATTCCCATGACCTGATGGAATGATTTGAGGCTCTTTATGTTCCTGGAGCAAGCAGGTGCCCTTGGGCTCTACTAGCATGAGACAGGACATATGGAGATGTTGCTGGTGCCCGCTCGAGCCAATCGATGATGAACGGGAAGACAGCGATACAGTGATACCTCACTCATGGTCATTCCAAAACACAGAGTTAGGAAAGTTCCTAAATACTTCTGGTGTAGAATCAAATTACCACTCAAAAATAGTAATTAAGGAATAAACTAAAAATACTGAACTGGAAATAAAATTGCTTAATTTTTTAAAGTTTATTTTTATTTATAGGACTATAGTTTTACAGCAATGTCAAGCAATTATTTAACAGTGGCAGATCACTATGCCGATCCTTCCACTAGTGACTCCAGAACCTTCCAACATTATCCCATAATCCCTTCCCCCACATCCATCCTCTCAGTTCCGTGTTTTTTTGTTGAATTGCTCTTTAGTCACAGCCCTACTTGCTAGTCCTGGGTTTTATACTGTAGATGAAGGTTTGCTTCTGTCTTTCCTGTATGCTCTTTACATATGCTTATACTAGTATAAAGGAATTTTGTATAGACAGAAGTGTATGAATTACTCCCTGGGCACTGTCATATTTCCTAACTAAAAGTCTCAATTGCCCTTAGATTGATTTTAATTTCTTACACCAAAAGAGGAGAGTCCCACCATGGAACTGGATGGACCCAGGGCAAGCAGCGAGTGAATCAACCCTGACCTTGACATGGGTCGGAATAAATGTCCTGAACAAGTTCTGAGAGCAAGACTATGAGGCAAACTCTGTTCCAATCTAAAGAGAAGAGATAGGTCAATAGGACCCTGAGGAGATCAGGAATAAACAATCTGGCCAGAGGAATGAACTCTGAGAAATATGTTAAGATGCCCTGAGGAATGACCCCATAAATGTTATCCCAAATTCAGATAATCTTTTTTGCTTATTTGTTTAAAAAAAACAGTAGAAATATTGAAATAATTGTTCACTAGCCAAGGATGAGAGAAAACAACATGTCCGGATTCTACTCTGTACCCCTGGATCTTGGAAGTGGCAGCCTTATGGTTTTGCTTAAGTGAGGGGACGCTTCCTCAACCTCATTGTTTTGGGATAAAGAACCTTTACCTCTCGTAGTTCCCTCCCTGGAACTCTTCTGTAAAGCATATATCTCAGTCAGAATTGATTGACTTTGTGGTGTGAGTATGGAGTAAGTTGGAGTGAGGAGTGAGAGGAGAAAGATTAAAGCCTTAGATTTTCTAGAACGGGTGGTAGTGCTACATTGTACATCAGCAGGGAGGCAACAATCATCAGCTCCAAATACAGTCAGGGCACCTGCCAGACCCCAATATCAGTTGGTGACTCTGTTCAGGCCCAGCACTATTGATCAATACTCAGGAGTTTTTCCATTGCAGATTTTACTTTCTTCTCTTTGCTCTGAATATGAGCAAGATAATCTAATTTATTTTTTACTCACTCGCTACACTTAGCATGACATTGGTATATATATATATATATATATATATATATATATATATATATATATATATATATATATTTGTAGATACAAGCAGTTACACACTTTAGGACTTTGAAGCTCTGACAATTAGTGGCATATATCTCTCTGGCATCTCTCTGAGATCAGGAGTGAAGCTGTGTGTTTTATGGTTCTATATGAATTTTAAAAGTATTTTTCTATAATGTTAAAGAATGTCTTGAAATTTTGATAATGATATATATGTATATAAAACTCTTTATCTACTCATCACTTGGGTACTTTCACTGTTTTCATATCTTGGTTATTGTAGATAGTGTTTTGATTAAAATTGGTAGTGTCTTCAGGTTTAAAATTCTGTGCTGTTGATTATAGTGTTATATGGAACCTTTATTTGCTGCATTCTGAGTACCCTCCCAGCCACTTTTCAGTTAGGCTGAACCATTTTGATTAGTTGAACTGTTGAGTCCCACTAATAGTGGTTGAGAGTTTTTTTTCACCATATCCTTGCCTACACTTACTGTTCCATCCTTTGTCAATGGACCATCCTCAATGGTGTGAGATAGCATGTCATCACAATTTAATTTTTATTTTTTCTGGTAATAAGTGAGTATAAACATTTTTTCATAACCATACTTTCCAAATTTACATCTTCTTTGAGATAATGCCTAGTTAACCCCCTCTCCATTTATTTTGTGCCTTGAATGAAACTTAAACTCTGTGATTTATAGAGTTGTTCATAATATAATTGTTTCAAGTATTCAGTATTCTAATACCAGTCCACCACTAATATTGCATTCCCTTCAGAAATATCCCCATTTCCCTCTCAAACCCCAAGCCCATTCCCTTAGCAGTCAAAATAATTTACGATCATTATCACAACTTGTATCCATAATGATATTGCTAAATTGCCGGCCTGAGGATTTGCTGAGCTATTCGGTGCAAATTGGGTCTTCTGTATTATTTATTGCTTTCACTCATTGAGCTCAGTGGGCTTCTACTCAGTTTTCCATTCTAATTTCTTGTGTTTATACTGTGTCAAGTTTGGAGATATGAGCAATGGCACAAGTTAGACCTTGGAGCTGTGACAATCATTGGCATGGGTCTCTCTGGCATTTCTCTGATGTCAGTAGCAAAGCTGGGCTGTTTCTCTGGCAGCTTTGGTTGTATGTCAAAATCTTTATCTACTCATGTGGGTACATGGAGCACTGGGACGTTGGTGGTATATCATCCTACTAAGGTCTGCCCCCATCCTACTAAGGCTCCAGAGCTTGTAGACCTGGTGGCACCAGGCCTACCTGGAATAACTGAGCTTTTGTCATATCTCTGAGCTCAGCTCTGAAGCTGGGCCTTTGTTTCTCTCTCTACACTTTTTGCTTTAGGACTTTATTTTAGATTTCATTTTTTTTGGTAGTGCAGTTGGCTTTTATTTTAGCTTTCATTTGTTTGGTCTTGCAGGAATCTTTTTAGCCTGATATAATCCCTTATGATTTGTTTCTGCTTTTATTTTTCCAGTGGTGTCATAACATTGACAACTTTATTAAGTTTAGTTATCCTGCAAGGTCCTATTTATACCTTAAGGTTATTTTGTTGTTGTTGTTTTGGGTATTTTGGGAAAAAATTTGAAATGAAGGTTTATTCCATTTTTGAAATGACCTTAGCTCATAGCATGAAGTAAGGACTCTAAATTCATTTTTGCCATGTGATAGAGTTTTCCCAGCATGTTTTGATGAAGCTCTCTTTGTTCCATTCCATACATTTATGCTCTTCATCAGATGACCACATATTTGAAGATTCAGCATTTTCTCTCATTTATATTCACAGAGTGAATAGTGTGTCTTTTCTCTAGTACCTTGAAGTTTTAGTTACTACAACTTTGTAGAAGTTTTAGTTACTATAGCTTTGTAGAAAGATTAAAGTCTGGGTAACTAATGATTTCTCTCTTGTTCCCCAGAAATTCTTTGGCAACTGGGATATTTTATGGTCCATATGAATTTTAAACCCTTTTTATTTTTTCCTTTTTTTGGGTCACACCCGACAATGTTCAGGGGTTACTCTGGGCTGTGCACTCAGGGAATTCCTCCTGGCAGTGCTTGGGGGATCATTCATATGAATTTTAGAAGTATATTTTCTCTCACCTTAAAAAATGAACAGAAGCTTCCAAAAAAGAAGAAATTCGAATGGCCAAAAGGCATATGAAAAGTGCTCTTCATCTTTAATCATCAGGGAGATGCAAATCAAAACAACAATGAGGTACCATCTCACCCCACAGAGACTGGCACACATCCAAAACAGCAAGAACAACCGGTGCTGGCGTGGATGTGGGAAAAAAGGGACTCTCATCCACTGCTGGTGGGAGTGCCGACTGGTCCAGCCCTTTTGGAAAACAATATGGGCATTCCTCCGAAAGCTACATATTGAGCTCCCATTTGATCCAGCAATAACACTCCTGGGAATATACCCTAGAGACCGAAAAACACATAGCAGAAACACTATCTGTACTTCTTTATTCATCTCTGCACTATTCACTATAGCTAGAATCTGGAAACAACCTAAATGCCCGAGAACAGAGGACTGGCTAAAGAAACTGTGGTTCATCTACACTATGGAATACTATGCGGCTGTCAGAAAGGATGAAATTATGAAATTTACCTGCAAATGGATGGACATGGAGTCTATCATGCTGAGTGAAATTAGTCAGAAGGAAAAGGACAGATATAGAATGACTGCATTCATTAATAGGATATAGATTCCAGTGTTTTAATAAATATGGGAAATGGTAATGGCAGATTAAAACTCACCACTGAATATACACAAAGAGACTTAAGTGATAAACTTTAAATATCTGCAGGGCTAGCCATAATGTGTAAAATAAGAGGGAGAGAGATGCACAGACAGAGAGAGAGAGATAGAGAGAGAAAGAGAGGAGAAACTGGGGTACCTGCTATTAAGGCGGCCTGGGGGGACGGGGGGGGAGGGGTACATTGGTGGTGGAAATGGGGCACTGGTGGAGGGATGGGTGCTGGAATACTGTATTACCAAGAACCAATTATGAACACCTTTGTACTTGTGTGTTTCACGGTGGTATAATAAAAAAAATTAAAAAAATAAAAAGGGAATAATTCAAAAATAAAAAAAAAAGGCCTTGGGGATTTTTATAGTGATTATGTGAGTGATTGTGCTGTAGCTGTAAATTTTTTTTTTTTGCATTTTGGGTCACCAGCGGCGACGCTCAGGGGTTACTCCTGGCTCTACACTCAGGAATTACTCCTGGCGGTGCCCGGGGACCTTATGGGATGCGTGCAAGGCAAATGCCCTAACTGCTTGCTATCTCTCTGGCCCCTGTAAATATCTTTGAAAATAAGGAGATTGTAATGATATTATTACATACAGTCTAGGAACTAGGATTTACTCCTGATTTTGCAAAAAAAAAAATCATACTTTTTATTCATTTGCCTACTTGCATAATAAAATTATAATAGCAAACATCTATATATTGTCTGGAAAGCTGTTTTCATATAGAAACTTTCTTTTTATCTTATAAAGTTAATAATTGGGGCTGGAATGATAGCATAGTAGGGAGAGCATTTTGCTTACATGCAACCAATCTGGGTTTGATCCGTGGCATCCCAGATGGTCCCCTGAGCAACACCAGGAGTAATTCCTGAAGTAGATCCAGGAGTAATCCCTGATCAAAATATATAAATATATCATTATATACAAAAAATATCACATATATATTATATATATGTGATATTTTTATATATAAAAATCACATATATGTGATAATTAGGTCACTTGTTACTTGTCTTCCCGTTGTTTATTGATTTGCATGAGTGGGCATCAGTAATGTCTCCATTCATTGGGAATGAGGTCATTATTGTTACTGTTGTTGGCATACCAACAATAGTACACCACGTGTAGCCTTCTGGGGTCTGCTGTGGTTCTGGGTTCACTGCAGGGGGCCTAGTCTTTTTCTATATCAGATCATGAACCATCCAGGGCCCACAGGGCAGATCTCTGGGTGTAGACAAGCTGGTCTCCTCTCTGCCACTTGCTGCTGCAGCCGGGCACTGCAGCCACACCTGCAACACTTCGAGGGGCAGGGATGATTAGGTAGCTGACAAATTTTATAAATCATGATAACAATCATATTAACTCTAGTAGATATCTGTTACTGAATTCTGATATTCTTTATAGTCAATATTTGATTTATTGATTCCTTGTCATTTGCCAAGTATCATGTTAGTCCTTGTTATTTCATTTCCTTTTCTCATATTTGTTCACCACCAAAGACAAATTTCTCAGGTGGTGTAAGCTGCCATTGCCAGAGGCTAATGGGCTATTGATTTGATATTGTGGATTTTGGACCAGTGTGAGTCTGGCACTTCTAAAGACCTTTTGCAGCCAACCTATCTTGGCTCACTGGGCAAACTAAACTCCCAGGCTAATAAGAAAGACCTGCTGAGTAAAATAAATCACTTGAAATGACACAAAAGCAAGAGTTCCTTTTCATGTTTCAGTCCCCAAATGTGTTGGTTTTATTCCAACAAACATATACACTATCCTGGGTGCATGAGTGACAGAAGGATCTTTAACACCTACAGTAGAAAATAAACAACCACCCTTTTCATAGATAGAACAATAATACAAACATAAATGGAATAAAATATTTTCAAAGAGAACATAAAGAGTTTTTTCATCCTATTTTAGGTTTACCAGTGTTTTTTATAATGTAACCGAACTCCCATATTCATAAATTTATTTAGAATAAGCATAGCCCTTTTCTGAGATTTTTCTTTAAAATGTGTTCAAGAAAGGGCAAGATCAAAAGATTTAAAAAAGGAGAAAACTTTCAGATCTCTACTGCCCCGAGAAAAACATCAGAAATATATTAAACTGAAGATATGTTTTTTGTCCTACTGAAATGCAAACTCAAGGGGACCAAAGAGGGTATTCATAATGACCTCTTGACCATGAAACAAATAAAACAATCACTAGAATCACAGCTAAGAATATCAATAGGAAATAGAGAAATGCTCAGTACCTCAAAAGGTCAATAGTTTTCAAGAGGATAGGTAGGGATTTGGCAAGGTGACCCATACCCAAAGGTGAATCAGGGTTAATATTTGCATTAGCCCTGCAAGTTAGCAGGAAGCTTGGAGTCAATCTTTAGGAAACAATTGCTACCAAACAACAAGGATTATAGTGGCCCTAGTTGAAACAAAATCACTCCCTTTCAGAGACAAGGAAATGTAAAAATAAATTTACATTTATTTTTACATTTTCATAATTAAATGTGTATTTAATTAAGGAAGTTAAATAGAATAACTATTCTACCCAAATATACATATTTAATGAAAAACATTAAAAATGACATCAGCATCATCGAGGATATAGCATAAATATTGCTAAAAAATATAAATGTGAAGCCATAAAATTCCTCCCAAAACCAGAGTAATTCTGAGAAAAGCAACAGAAAAGACTTAACATTCTTACTTTATACATAAAAAAGCTATAGCAACTAAAACAGTGGTATTGAAATTAAGGCAATTTCTCAGGCCACTTGCATAATTCAAAGATAAACCATAAGATGTGTGGACAATTACTTTTTTTCCAGAGGAAATAAATGTACTAACAATCAAGAATGTATCCAACAATGGTATTGAGAACACTAGTAAGCAATATGCAATAAAAAGAAAAAAGAAAGAAAGAAAGAAAGAAAGAAAGAAAAAGAAAGGAAGGAAGGAAGGAAGGAAGGAAGGAAGGAAGGAAGGAAGGAAGGAAGGAAGGAAGGAAGGAAGGAAAGAAGGAAGGAAGGAAGGAAGGAAGGAGGAAGGAAGAAAGAAGGGAAAGGAAGGAAGGAAGGAAGGAAGAAAGAAAAGGAAGAAAGAAGGAAGGAAGGAAGGAAGGAAGGAAGGAGGAAGGAAGGAAGAAAGAAAGAAGGGAAGGAAGGAAGACATACAGACAAAGAAGAAAGACAAGGAATAAAAAAGACAAGAAAGAAGAAAGACAAGGGGTAAGAAAGAAAGACTAGGAAAGAAGGAGAAAAGTGGACGTCTCTCTTTAACCAAAAATTACAGTTATTTTATATATTAAACACATTTCAATTACTCACAAACTATACATTGTGTAAGGAAGACATAGATAGAACCCTCCATAATATTTCCCTGATAGGGTGCCTTCAAAGAGTCAATGCCATTGCAAAAAAAAAAATGAAGATAAACAAATGGGACTTCATAATATAAAAATTTTTCTAAAATGTGAAAGAAATAATTAATAAAAATGTCCTTACTTAAATGGCTTAAAAATGCAAACAATAAATATTGGAAAACAGGCTAATATCCAAGATATAAAAAGGACTCACAAAACTCAGAAATAAAACAAACAACTCAATGAGAGGGGATTAATAACACTTTATTCAAAAAATGAAAATGTCCTACAAGAACATAAAAAACATGTTCCCCATCATTGATTATTAAGGACTAGTAATCAAAATGAAAATGTGAAAATGAGGAACATACCAGTGAGAATGACCTACTTTAAATTTCTAGAAACAATCACTGCTGGTGACCATGAAATGCAAAGGAATATTATTCTCAGTGTGGGAAGATCATATGACTCTGGCTCATTGGAAAGGCATGGAAATGTCTCAATATCAGATTCGAGAACCAGGTGGTCCAGAAGGGTGGACAATAAAGCTCATATTTAGAATTTAACAAAACCAGAAAATAGATAACAATTTAAAAAAATGCACTAAATCATTGCTATAAAACCGAGATTGTCAGAGGGATTATGTTGGTGGGAAGAAGTAAAAGTGAGGGCCTGAGCGATAGCACAGTGGGTAGGGCATTTGCCTTGCAGGCGGCTGACCAGCGTTCGATCCCCGGCATCCCCATATGGTCCCCCCGAGCACCACCAGGAGTAATTCCTGAGTGCAGAGTCAGGAGTAACCCCTGAGAATAGCCAGGTGTGACCCCAAAAGAAAAAAAGTAGAAATAGTGAGAAAGGTCCAAGGGTCAGTGGTGGGGAAATATTCACACTGTGGTGGGTGTGATTCAAAAGTGTAGTGCAGTTCCATAAATGCCCCTGTCAATAATACTACATTTAGATTTTATTATCTAATTCTTACAGTATTGTGACAGTTACACATTTTACTTTCAATCTGAGACAATACCACAAAGCTACATTCTTTCTAAGGAGGAGCTCAAAACTCAGTGTACAATAAATCATAGATTTGAGTTTGGAATCAATGAATGTCATTGTGAGTACCAGAATGTGGATTCAAAAAATAGACACAATTGCAAGTATAGCCTATATGTTTGTTTTACATTAGATCAAGTGGAAAGGTGCTGACATCACTTCATGAGACAGGAAACACTTGACGAAGATAAATTTTGATAAGTACAGGGATTCAGATTTACATTAACTTAATATGAGATAATATTGATGAAGTTAAAAAGAAAATAAAATTAGTCATACAAAACCAAGAATGTTTTCAGACAAGAGAGATTGTACAGTAGTTAAGGGACTTGTCTTGAATGCTGACAACCAAGTTAGCTTCCTAGTACCGCCTTGTTTCCTTCAGCTTTCCTCACACCCCAGGTCAGAGATCTGTGCTCCTGAAGGTTGAAAAATCACAGAGACAGGGCCCAAGAATTTCCCCGAAAATGGCTTGGTAGACACCCCCAACAACAGAAAGAAAATAATGTAATCTACTATTAAAAATAATAATAGCCAGAAAAATGTCTTTTAGATACACAATGTCTTTAGATATGTCTTTTAGATACACAATGGACAAATTTCTTATTGTGAATCAAAATACTCATGTTTAATTCAAGAGAGAAATTGTTTCTATGTATATCGGGCTTAACAGCATCCCCTACAGACACTGGGAATCAGTGGTGTCCCTTGGTGCATTTGGTGCCTATGACTGTCCTTCCTGAATGATGGACAAAGGAATGAGACCACAGATTTGCTGGTAATCAGTGGCACTTTATTTCAAGTGAAGTCTACTTGATATAGAGACATCATGAAAGGTTGTGGGTAGGGGATATGCAAGATAGCTGGTAAACAATGAGCAGACGTAAGGCATCTTTCTTCAGGGGACAACGATCTAGAGGATCCACCTAAGGGCATGATTCCATCTAGGGCTTAAGACTTTCTCATTTTTCTTACTGGTAACTTGCAAGCAATCATATTAAATTGGTTTCACTAGTATTTTCAATCATTTTGTATAAACACTATAGACTTTTATCTACACCATGAATAAGCTTAACATGGTGCCTCTGGACTCCTGAAAAGGCTATTCTTTTTTTTTTTTTTGGCTTTTTGGGTCACACCCGGCAATGGCCAGGGGTTACTCTGGCTCTTCTCTCAGGAATTACTCCTGGCGGTACTGGGACCCATATGGGATGCCGGGGATCGAACCTGGGTCTGCTGCATGCAAGGCAAATGCCATACCCACTGGACTATCACTCCATCCCTGTTCTTTTTGCAGGGGACAACTAGATATATTTCCCAGACTATGGTCTTCAGGCTAAGTTAGATTTTCCTAACCCCAGTGGGGACCTTATTCAGTCACATCTTTATGGGCCTTTTCAGAATTTGTCCCATGATCATTCTCTTATAACACTTCTTATGGCTCTTATCCTTTCCTATGTTGAGGCAGAGTAGCTAACTCACAGCTTGTCACGGGTCCATCCAAGTCCCGTGGTCAAACCTAACTTTTCAGGTGTAAGGAACTAAGGTCAATCTAAGCGCAACTAAGCCTTAACTTAGGAGAATATAATGGATGCCCAGGAGTAAGTATTTCAGTCAATTAAGTCCAATATTACAAAAGCACAGCATTAACTGTCTTCCTGTGTCTACAAAAAAGCACAATGCTCTGACATATCACTATCTCACTATCTTCCCGTTAATCATCTATTTGCTAGAGCCGGCACCAGTAATATCTCCATATGTCCCGTCTCATGCTAGTAGAACCCAAAGGCATCCGCCCACTCCAGGAACATAAAGAGCCTCAAACAATTATATTAGGTCATGGGATGACTTAATATAAATGTTACTGGTATTTGGCATATCAAATACTACACGAGCAGCTTGCCAGGCTTGCCATGCGGATGGCATACTGTTGTAGTCACCTCTAAATAAAGCATTTGTTGATAAACCATGCGACCGCTTAGCTGCCGTGCAAGCAGGGCTGTGATAGTCTGGTCTGCTGGGTGGAGTTGTAAGGAGAGGGAAGTCCCGATGTGGAAAATGGCAGGCCCCATGGAGTAGGGGAGGGTGGTCTGGTTTGTTGTGAGGCTCAGCTGAGGTGGCAGGCCAGGGCTAGAATCTGCCATGCCTCCCAGGTGCCTCACAAGCAGCTGGGCACAGGGAGAGCAAGTAGCAGCTCTGCCCCATGTCTGAGAGTCTCTGGTTCAGCACACCTGGGCCGGATTGAAAAAAAAACTGCTGCAGGGTGGCTGTTGATGATCCGGGCTGTGATAGTCTGGTCTGCTGGGTGGAGTTGTAAGGAGAGGGAAGTCCCAATGTGGAAATGGCGGGCCCCATGGAGTGGGGAGGGCGGTCTGGTTTGTTGTGAGGCTCAGCTGGGGTGGCAGGCCAGGGCTAGAACCCGCGATGCCTCCCGGCACCTCACAAGAAGCTGGGCACAGGGAGAGCAAGTAGCAGCTCTGCCCCATGTCTGAGACTCTCTCGCTCTGACATAGGAATATACAAAGGATATGTAATATTTATATATGTAATATTTCACTTACACATAGAAAATCCAAAACCACTGGAAGGTTTAACTTTGTAAGTAGTTTTGTCTGATTAGGAGATATTATGGATAATGGATAGGAGAAGCAGCACATAAGGAGAGGTCAAAGTTCAACACAGAGGGTTTGGTGTACCCTGATGGGATAGAGTGTTCCTCAAGGAGAAGTGAGTGGATGCAATTAAATTAACATATACAACCTGGAGAAGGGGAACAATAACCCAATGTTAAACCTGAAATGCCTAGGACTGTAATCCAACTGATATTTGCAATGTGCTAGGGACCTTGAGAACTGTAAGATTCTAAAATGAAATGAAATCTGTTTATTGATGAAGTCTTATACTTCTGTAAGAATAACAAAAATATGTACTATATTGGTCTAAGAGATTACTTTCCCCAATGCAATTGTATTGTTGTGGTACAGAGTACAACATGTGTATGTGCTTTTTTGCTGCTAAACAGAAAAAAGGTTAACAGTGAAAGTCTTATTGAGCCTGAGGATTTTTTCATATAAAAATATTGATATGAAAATCAATGCTGAAATAAATGCAAATAATATTGCAGACCATGCCATACATATTCTAAGGCCATGGTGTACTCACAAGCTGAAAACTGATTAGAAGACAAGATGCAAATTTAATGAGAAATTTAAAAATATATGAGACAGGCATAATAGGTTTTAATAAGTTTTCACAATACCTTGATTTTCTGGAATACTGTGTGCTTATGCAAAGCTTGAGAAACTCTTAGTTCTATTTGTCTCTGACTATCATATCTTGAGTACACAGAACTTATAGCTAAAAATCGTACAAACATTGAACTTCAATATGTTCCCAAAGCATAAACAAAGCTATCAGCAAATACTAGAGACTTTTAATTTTAAATAAAACCACTGACCAACCATTTTCAGATAATTGAATGGGTTGACTCATGAGCAACAACCTAGAATTTAGTCTTTAAAAGTTTTATAAATAAAAATCTTAAAACTTAAACAGAGCAGAGATTTTAGTGATTATTGAGCTGATAATATTGTTTGGAAGATCCCAACAGAGAAATACAATATAAATACAATGTAAATTATATATATGAATTATATACATAAATTAAATTACATAAATAAATCAAACTATACATTAAAGCCTCAGATTGAGACAATATAGTAAAGTTGTAAATAAATGTTCAATTTATATCAAAAACAGGCAAAAATAGGAAACAGGAATATTTACACCTAAATATAATATCCTAATATGAAACTTATAATTTATTAAATAATCATACAATTACCATAAATATGTTAGAAGAAGAGGAAACTAAGAATGTCAATGATTAAATAAAGGCTATAAGAAAAAACAAAGGTATAAAAGAATAAAGGAACAAGACTGCAGTCAAAATTGTAATTAAATATGAAGTTAAGTTTCATTGGTAGGATTTAAGTTTTCAAGAACTGACAAAGTAACAAATCATGCAATGTGCATAGAAAGCAAAGGAAGCCATACAAGCTCTATTAAATACACAAAGGAAAATTACCTATAAATGCATATTGAAGTCCAAAATAAATTGAAACAAGAGAGAAAGGACAAAATGAATTAGGAGTATGATCAACCATTTCCCTTATTTGATGATTAATTTGACCTAAGCATCCCATAATTCAATTGAATCCACTGGAAAATAATAAACACAAAGAACCGTCACTAGATCACTTGATCCCTTTATTCATCGATTTGCTCAAGCGGGTGCCAGTAACATTTCCATTGGACCCTATCACGTGCCAATGTAGCCCAATGGCATCTGATTGATTCAGGAATATGTAGAGCCTCAAAGCATTCATTCATTCAGGTCTTGAAGAAGAAGTATGACTACTTTGTGGGCGGCCACATGATCTTTTGACATCCCGTGGGATCCAGTAGGAAATGGCTCTAGTCCAGCAGTAGTCTCCAATTCGCATTACATGTCCAGCCCATCTGATTTTCGATGCCTTGGCAAACAAGACAGCATCCCTGATTCTGAAATCATATAAATTGACAAACATACCTAAAATTCCGATGCTCCACCAAAATTTTGAGAGGACCACTTATGTTAATTTCATAGCTTTTATTGAATAACTCATTAGCATTAGAATAGCTACTAAACAGGATCATTTTCACTACAAATCCATTTTGTTTTTAACCTAAATAGAATGGACTAAACTGCAGGCTGTGAATTTAGAGATATTGAAGCAGAGAAATAGTACAGGTGTTATAGTGCACGCCTTGATTTCAATGGATCCCGCACAGCATATGGTCTCCTGGCATCACATAATGAGGCAAACAATACCAGTTGCCATTTCAGATCACTGCCAGGAATCCAATTGCTTCTTTGGAGGTTCCTATGTAAATAAATACATGCAGAGTTTTTAAAAAATCACTGAAACTGATTAATATTCCTCCTATGTTAAGACAATTATTACCAGTAAATTATTTGCAGGAGCTAATTATATTTGATTTTTTCCACAAAAGTGAACATCAAGTCTTTACATTCTGTTATTGATTTACAGGAATTTAAGGAAGACTCTTTCATCACCTATTACTAAATACTCCTAGTTAAAATCACTGTAATTAACTTAGTTCCTAGTAAAACAAATAATGCTTGTTACTGAAGCAAATCTGAGATGCATATTATTGCATTGTTTTCACCAGGGTCCAAAAAGAGATTTTTACTGGATATAAACAGACATACTTTATCCATACTTTATCACTTGTATCACCTGTCTTCCTGTTGTTCATCATTTCCTCTAGCGAGCACCAGTAACATCTCCATACGTCCTGTCATATGCTAGTGTAGACCAAGGGCATCTGCCTCTCCAGGAACATGAAGACCCTCACCATTCCTTCAGGTCATGGAAATGAGGTCTATAATTGTTACTTGATTTGGCATACCAAATACAACATAGGTAGTTTCCCAGGCTCTGCCATGTGGGTGGTATACTCACAGTTCATGCATTTATTTATGAACTGCAATGAAGAGAGATCACATGTTCTCCTGGGTGGAGCTCTGATGAGCTGTGGAGTCTGGATGTTGAAAATGGCAGCCTTCATGGTGTGAAGGTTCCTCAGGCTTCTTGCAAGGCTCTATTTGGATGGTGGACCAGGGCTAGAACCCTTCTTCCCTCCCAGATGTCTCATGATCAGCTGAGCACAGGGAGAGCCAGTGGCAGCTCTGCCCCATGTATCTGTGTCTCTGGTTAAAGCATAACTGGGCATGAAATAGTCTTCGCTGAAGGGTGGGACTATAAACATATTCAAGAAAAACTTCAATCTATCTTTCAATGAGAGGGCAGTAAAAATCCAGGCAACTTTCTCTTTGGGCCCCACATAACAAATATCCCTTGGATCGGAGAGGGAGAAGAAGAGGGAGAGAGGAGGAGAGTGACAGAGGAGGAAGAGAGGAGGCAAGGGAGTGGGAGAACAATGTGAGTATTTTCAGTTACATTACTCTACAGCATAAGGTCCCAAATTTTATTCTTAGATAGGTCTAGAGGTCATTTCATGGAGTTGGTTGTTTAAATATGATTTTGATCACGAACATATTGTAATTAAAGGTCATTTCTTTCTATGGTTAGAACAAAGCAAGATAGGACAAACATAATATATGAGTAATACACAAACTATACAGAACACTGCCAGGAGTAAGACCTGAGTGCAGAGCCAGGACTAATTCCTGAAAATAATAATGGTTTGACCCCAAACAAGAAATAGTAGTAGTAGTAGTAGTAGTAGTAGTAGTAGTAGTAGTAGTAGTAATAATAATAATAATAATAATAATATGAGCAGATCAATCACAAGTAAGAAACTTGAAGTGGCAATTAAAAGTCCACAAAAATAAAAGCTGATGTCCAAAAAGGGCACTGTAGTTAGTTTTATCAAACCTACAAAAGATAATTACCTTTGGTCCTAAAGATCTTCTAAAATATTAAAGAAATGAAATTCTTCCTAACAGCTTCTGGAAGCCAATATTATCAACACAAAGAGATATTACAAAATATAAAATAACAGACCAGAAATTCTATAGTTTCTCTAACCTTGCACTCACATATACATAAATATATACACATATATATTACTCTTAAAATGATTAGCAAAAATTACATATTTAAAAGAACATTTTTTCTTTAAAAAGGTGGAAATGTGAATGTGGATCAAAATGCACTTTATCAATATCTTAATTTATAAGTTGCTACAAAAATATTATGTACATGTATGCATTTTACTTTCTAACTTCATCTCTAATAGAGAGTGCTATAATTTTCTCCATTCACATTTGAAACCACCATTAGCAGAGATAGAAATTATTATGCGTATTTATGTAGTGCAACCCAAAGAAATAAAATAATGAAAAAATTTGGACACATAAATTCCAAGAATTTTTTTTAATTCATAGGCTAGAAACATCTATCAGTTCAATATATATTTAATTACACTTTTTCAGAAACTAATTAATTTTAAATTAAATCAGCAAGATAAGTTTTAGAATACATATAAATAATCAAATCACAATTTGACAGTCAGCACTGCATCTCACAAATATATATAAATATATATAAAATTTGTTCTATATTTTCATTCATTATTACCTTTTCTTATTAAAAACAATAATGGTATATTTAGAGTATAAATGATGGAGCATAGAGTATAAGTAGTGGTGTAATTTGGAGTATAAATGATGTCCCCATCATGTTTTGAAACATTATGAACACTAATAAATATTGAAGTAGTATTGTAAATCAAGGTAGTCAGTTTGAAATAGAAAATAGGTACTGAACTTATGTTTCATGTGTGTGGCATCACAGAACACATAACAACAATAAATAAATTCACTCAGTCTTGTTTTCCAAAAAGTGAAAATAATATGTTTCTCATGAATTGTAGCAGGGATAAATGAAAACCATATATATTTACAGATACAGTCTCTTAATTCTATACGTTCTAATTATTTCAGTATAACCTTCCATAAACTATGAATAAAACTTTCATGGCCATGGGATTCCAGCTAGGCTTGACGAACGGCCATCCATGTTGGGGAGATCAAGTTGATACTAAGATGAAAACCAGGATATTTATTCCAAGATCCCAATGACAACACGAAATTTTCTGAATCCTCGTAAGTCAAATTTAGAAGCAAGTCATATTTCGAATTTGCTATGCAAAGCATTAGTTATCCACCAATATAAGAACTATAGACTTTAATTTCATCTGAATTTATAAATTGGAAATAATGCTTCTACTTCTGTATCTAATTATTACTTGTGTGACATTATTTCAGAACAATTGTTACTTCAGTCACCTTTTGCTATCTGCTAATGTACTCTTTCTATAAAATATTAACAAATTAAAAACTTTCAAATTAATTTAAAAAAAATTCAGTATCTCAATTAATCCCAAATAGAAGTGGTAGAATCTCATTAATGTCATTGCTAGTTAAATCAGTTTTACTCTAATGATCCATGGTCGTATTTTCACTTTATACTTGTTAACATATTTTGCTGTTCTTTCTCTTTTTCTCCACTTTCATTCCTCGCCTATAAACATAAATTACTGCCATCTGTCCTGCCAATTTAACAGGGTTTATGTGAAGGCAAAATATGCATTTGAATCTAATAGTGTTTTGTAAACTGTAAAGAATTATTCACTTATTAGGATAGCATTTTGCACCAGTTCTTTTGCTTTCTCTATATATAACACCAATGCGTTCAAATTTGTTCTAATTTTTCATTTAGTCTTAAAATGTTAAGACGACACATTTGCTTTATGGGATGAATCTCAATTATTATTTTTATTTCATCCAAGAGGCCACTGAGCAATTTCAAGAACCAAACAGCAAATGATCCTAGGAACCCAGCTTCACTCAACCTCTGGAATGACCAAGTATTGTCAGGAGTGATCCTCAGAACATCTAGCATCATTTAGTAGGTCCCCAATTATTTAATTGAAAATGGTTTAATCCTTTATTTCTATTGATTCACCATGAGATACATATCTACAAAACTGTTCATGCTTGAGTTTTAGTCATTCAATGATTTTTTGGTGTAGTCCCTTCACCAATTCACATTTCCCACCACCAACACCCTCAGTTTCCCTCCTACCCTCCTCACCACCCCAGTATGCCTCAGTGGCAGGCACTTTTCTTCTTCCTGGCTCTCTTTTTCTTTCTCTCTATTTGCATTTTAAATATATATACTTTAAAAAGATCTTTTAAATGTGTGTACTAAAGTTTAAAACTTTTTTCTACACATATATGTGTGAATAGAAATTTAATGACAAATTCCTATATGGGAGACTAAATCATCAATTAACCTCAATAGGTAAAAATATAACAGTTATAAAATGTAATAAACCATATCATAAACTTATATAAATCCAATCTAAAAAATAGATATAAGAAATATGGATTATTAGATAAGATAATGTGGATGAACCACCAAACAACATAGACTAATAGGTAAGCAGTGATTCAACAGCCAGTTAAATATGTATCATGAATCCAAAGATGCACGTAAGTAGCCTATGATTCCAGAACTGATTCCTTTGAAATAATTGGTACCCAGGAAGTATATGATGCTGTTGATCACACTAAAACCATCATAGTCAATATCAGATATGTATTTGAGAAAGAGCCTCACAACAAGCCAAACGACCCCCCACTCCATGAGGGCGCCATTTTCCACATTGGGACTTCCCTCTCCTCAGAACTCCACCCAGCAGACAACCTATCACAGCCTGGATCATCAACACCCACCCTGCAGCAGTTTTTTTTTCAACCTGGCCCAGGTATGCTGATCCAGAGACTTACAGACATGGGGTAGAGCTGTACTTGATCTCCCTGTGTCCAGTTGCTCACGAGGCACTGGAGAAGGATGGTGGGTTCTAGCCCTGGCCCTCCACCCCAGCAGAGCCTCACAACAAGCCTGACGCCCCCCGTACTCCATGAGGGCCGCCATTTTCCACATCCGGACATCCCTTTTGTCAGAACTCCACCCAGCAGACGAGCCTATCACAGCCTGGCTTGCGTGGCCGCTTGCAGCAGCACAGTTCAGTAATAAATGCTATATTTAGAGGTGACAACAAGAGTATGCCACCCACACAGCAAGCCTGGCGAGCTGCCCATGTCATATTTGATATGCCAAATACCAGTAGCAATTATATTAGTTCACTCCCATGACCTAATATAATGGGTTGAGGCTCTTTATGTTCCTGGAGCAAGCAGATGCCCTTGGGCTCTACTACCATGAGGCAGGACATATGGAGATATTACTTGTGCCCACTCGAGCAAATAGATGATGAATGGGAAGATAGTGATAGTGATTTGAGAAAGACAAACTGAAGTCCAGAAGAAAATGTATTAAAGATTATAGAACAGATAGTTAGATTCAACAATAATGAACTGATTTTTAACATTTCTTATCTCTATAAAAATGAAATAATGTTTAGATATGGAGCTGATATGTCTCTTTAATTGATCAAGAATAATCCACTTAACTGTGTTTAGTTCACTTACATTAAGTAAATAATAAGAAAATACATTTATTTTTCTACATCTAAGAGATAATTTCTTATAAATAAAATATATGATTATAACCATGAACCTAATAGTAAAAGTTAAAATCTTTTAATTGGCAAATGCTTTTCTTGGGTTATTTTCTATAGCAGCAGACTAGATATGGGGAAGAAATCTTTTCAAAAGACATAAAACATAATTATAAGTAATTTCTCTTAGAATATAAAGACAAATTCAAAAAATTTGAAAGTGCCCTGTTGGAATTTATCTAGAAATATCAATCTGTTATGATACAATATGGTTGCCTGCATGAAAAAAATATGTTTATGCCAAACCAACTCGCAGACAGATCATTAACAAACAGTATAAACAGAGGAGAAAAATGATGAATCCCCTAAGGAGATAAAGTATTGATGTATCCTGACATAGAAAATCACTTGTGTTCTTCCCAACAGGTAGTCCATTACAAAGAAACCATCTGCTCAGTGAAGTAAAACAAATTTTGAACTTAAAATAATATATACTACGTAATTCTAATTTATATGATTATATAGGAATATTCCTTATGTTTTAATTCTAAAGAGAGAAAACATGCTTTCTCTCTTCAGAATAAACTTACTTTCTTTAGAATTAGAACTCTTTCTCTAGGGTCAATTAGTTGTAATGAATGTGATTGGCAGACAGTCAATAGCTACTACAGCATAGAATAGACTGAATAGCACAGATCGCTAAACAGAGATGAATATTCTCACCTCTTCACCTTTACTGCCCATTCTAGTTAGATTATACAATTTACAAGAATGTATATAGAGGCCAGGGAGATAATATAGCCTGTAGGGCACTTATAAGTGGCAAACCCAAGTTCGATCTGCCTTGAGTACTCATTGCCTGCCAGGAGTAAATTGTGAGCATTGCTGGGTACGGTCCAGAAACAGAAAAGCAAACAAAGAAATACAGTGCAAATTGACCTAGATGCAGTATCTAGTACAGTATTATGTTTCCCTAGTTGGGATCCTTATTCTGTATTTAGAGACACAGCTAATTTGCAACCTCAGAAGAGATTCAGACCCATCCACTTCAGACCCACAGCTGCGCTGCTCGGCGGCCCCATGTGGAAGCAACCCATGGAGCTGACCTCACGGTAAGGGGCTCGGCCATCCCCTGGCCGAGTCCAACATTGCTCCAAGGGTTTGCTCTCATAAGCGGGGAGAGACCATGCTGGCTGGACTCGGAGTGGAGTTTTGGGCCCTGCCCTTTCCTCCGCATCCATGCCAGTTTCCTGAAAGAGACAGACCCACCCACGCCAGACCCATATGTCCCTTTAGCATAAGGTTCTTCCCAAGTTCTTTACATTTATACATAGTAAACAGTTCTAGACAGATTTTAACTGATACCAGTAAGCCTAGCAAGAAGCCAGAGCAAACCACACATCATGCAGTCAGTCATTCTCAACATCCAGACTCCATAGTTCCTCAGAGCTCCTTCCAAGAGAAAGCCTGATCTTCCCCTTTAAGTTTCATCAGCAAATGCTCGAGATGAGAGCCTTTTACTGAGACTATACCACCTACACGGTAAAGCCTGGCAAGCAACTCGTGCTTTAATTACCATTTATGCCAAAAACTAGTATAATTTTGGACCTCAGTTCCATGACCTGAAGAATGGTTTTGGGCTCCTCCTGTCCCTGGAGCAAGCAGATGCCCTTGGGTTACACTTGCTTGTGACAGGACTAATGGAGATGTTACTAGTGCCCAATCTAGCAAATTGATGAATAATGAGAAGACAATGTTACAGTGATACAGTGATTCTGTATTTAACTAGTTATTTTATCTTTCAATGTCGAACCTGTTTTCTCCTTTGAAATGAAGTTTCTCATTGAAAATACACATGTACCCATATCATAGTGTTCTTAGGATATTAAATGAAAACCTGAAACAAAGTCTCATAAAGAATGAATAAATGCACAATGTAAGACTTATTCTTTTTCATTAACAATTATTTATATGGGACAAAAATTATTTATTATATAATATTATATAAGTATGATGCATAAATTGCATTCTAATGAGATACAGATCTTCAAATATCCTCTTTTTCAGAATTTTTCCGTGTCCATTTTGTCTTTTATAGCTCAGATTAATAAAGCTCACATCAGGACATGAACTAAGAAGCCAAAACTCTGTTCTCTCAGCATCTTCTCTACATTTGTTAGATGTTCCTGTTAGATACTTTAAAAGGTTGCCAGGACTACAGATGGTGTACTAAAAGTTATACAAATAATGTATTCCAAAGAGCCAAATCTTTACCACCTATTTTAAATTCACACATTTCATTCTCCATCGTTAATCTTCAGACATTTTTAATTTTTTTAAATTTTTTGACAATTACAAAAATGTTCATGTTTGGGTTTAAAGCCATACAGTGTTCCAGCACCCATCCCTCCCCCAGTGCCCAACTCCCACCACCAATGTCCCTGATACCCTCCCCCTACCCTAGCCTGCCTCCATGTCAGGTTCTCCATCTCTTTTTTCTCTTCTCTCTCTCTCTCTCTCTCTCTCTCTCTCTCTCTCTCTCTCTCTCTTTCTCTCTCTCTCTCTCTCCGTCTCTTACATGTTGTGGATTGTAATAGACTTTCGACAATCATTGCTCCACTGTTCCTTTATCTGTCTTACCAACCTCTGCTCCCACACATTTGTGGTAGTTTTGACCTTTGGCAAGACCTCCTGATCCACATTTCACCTGACCTTGGATATTGGTATCATAATGTATATATATGTATATATACTTATGTTATGCAAATAAATGCAGTCATTCTATATCTGTCTCTCTCCTTCTCACTAATTTCACTCACCATGATGCTCTCATGTCCGTCCATTTATAAGCAAATTTCATAACTTCATTTTTCCTAACAGCTGCATAGTATTTCATTGTGTCACTGTCTGTCTGTCTTCCCGTTCATCATCGATTTGCTCTAGTGGGCACCAGTAACATCTCCATATGACCTGTCTCATGCAAGTAGAACCCAAGGGAACCTGCTTGCTCCAGGAACATAAAAAGCCTCAAACCATTCTATCAGGTCATGGGAATGAGGTCTATAATTGTTACTGGTATTTAGCATATCAAATATGACACGAGTATCTTGCCAGGCTCTGCCATGTGGGTAGCATACTCTTGAAGTCATCTCAAAATCCAGCATTTATTGATGAACCGCTCGGCTGCTTGTGGCTGCGCAAGCCGGGCTGTGATATGCTGGTCTGCTGGGTGGAGTGCTGACGGAGGGAAGTCCAGATGTGGAAAATGGAGGCCCCATGGAGTTGGGATCATCTGGCTTGTTGCAAGGCTCTGCAGGGCTAGATCCTGTCATCCCTCCCGGGCGCCTCATGAGTGGCTGGGCACAGGGAGAGCCAGTAGCACCTCTGCCCCATGTCTGTGAGTCTTTTGTTGAAGATTTTAGCATCTGTGTTCATCAGGGAGATCGGTCTATTGTTTTCTATCATTGTGATGTCTCTTCCTGCTTTGGGTATGAGGGTGATGTGTCCCTCATAGAAACTGTTTGGGAGCATTTCTTTTTCTCCTATTCCTTGGAAGAGCTTGAACAGGACAGGCAGAAGGTCCTCCTTAAAAGTTTGGTAGAATTCACTAATGAATCAATCTGGACTTGGGCTTCTGTGTTTGGGCAGACTTTTAATTACTGTATCAATTTCCTCGATGGTGATAGGCTTATTCAGGTACTGCAGGTCTTCTTGTTTCAGCTGTGGTAGGTTATAGGAATTCAGAAATATACCCATTTCTTCTAAGATCTCATGTTTCATGGCATCTGATTCTCAAAGTAATCTCTGATAATCTTTTGGGTTTCTGTGGTTTCTGTTGTGATGTCCCCCTTCTCATTTCTGATTCTGTTTATTTGGGTTCTCTCTTTCCCTGCCCTTACAAGTCTTGCAAGTGGTTTGTCGATCTTGTTTATTATTTCAAAGAACAAGTTCTTGGTTTCATTAATCTTTCAAATTGTTTTTTTTTTTTTTTGGTTTCCAGTTCATTTATTTCCTCTCTAAGTTTTATTATTTCCTTTTTTTCTACCTTGGTTGGGTTCCTTTTGTTGGTCTTTTGTAACATTTTAAGCTGTGAAGTCAGGTTATTTATGTAGGCCCTTTCTTCTTTCCTTATGAATTCTTGCAGAGCTATGAACTTTCCTCTTAACACAGCTTTTGCTGTGTCCCACAAGTTCTGATAGTTGGTATTTTCCTTTTAATTTGTTTCCAGAAATCTTTGGATTTCCTGTTTGATTTCTTCTGTGACCCACTGGTTGTTCAGCAATGAGCTGCTCAGTTCCCATGTGTTTTGCTTAACTCCCTGATTCTGTATGTGGTTAACTTCCATTTTCAATTGACACAATTTCTATTGTTTTCATTTTATTAAGGTATGTTTCGTGGCTCAGCTTGTGATCTATCTTGGAGAATGCTCCGTGTGCACTGAAGAAAATGTGTATTCAGCTTTTTGGGGAAGGAAAAACCCTGTATATATCAACCAGTTCTCTATCTTCCATTTCTTCCTTCAGGGTCAGTATTTCCTTGGTGAGTTTCATTCTTGTCGATCTATCAAGAGTTGATAGAGCAGTGTTGAAGTCTCCAACTACTATTGTGTTGCTGTCAATATCTTCTTTGAAGTCAATTAGCAATTATTTTAAATATTTTGCTGGCCCTTCGTTGGGTGCGTATAAGTTTAGGAGTGTAATTTCTTCCCTGATATATGCATCCCTTAATCATTAAAAAGTGGCCTTCACTGTCCCTTCTAACTTTTTAGCCTGAAGTCTATGTTGTAAAATACTAGTAAGGCCAAACTGACCTTTTTGAAGGAATTGTTTGTGTGGAAGATTGTTTCAGGCATTTTTTAATCTAACCAAATCTAGTCTGAAAGTCTTTAATTATATAAACTGTTTCATTTCCAACTATAAGATTAGTAAAAAATATGTCTACAGATAAAATATTTTTTGTAGAAACAATATAGAATTATGGACTACACCAGCAAAATCTTGTCTACCAAAATTTATTAGCGGATATTCAATTGATCACTTGACATCCCTTTATTCATTGATTTGCTTGAACGGGAGCCAGCAACTATTCTATTTGACCCTATCACGTGCCAGTGCACTCAGGAATTATTCCTGGAAGTGCTTAGCCCAGCAAGCTACTAAGACTATATTGCCCACAAGGTAGAGCCTGGCAAGCTGTCCTAAGCATATTCAATACGACAAAACCAGCAGTAAAAAATAATCATCTTCCTGACAAGTAATAGCAGATATTAACATTTTAAAAATAAAATCAAACATTTATACTAAGCTTTTTATATTCAGTACTAATGGGGAAAAAACTACTTCAGTTGAAAAAAGTTTATATAGAAATCTTTAATGGTAAAGACAAATATAAATGAAATGTAATCAGTGTTCTCTCAATAAGGACAGTTTTTGTTTTTTTTACTAAACATAATTGATATCTATTTAACATGGCTGCTTTCTGTTTAGTAGATGTTAATTCTTAGGAAAATGAAAGTATTTTATTCTTGTAATAAATAGCAGGGAAACTAGAACAGAGCTTTAGAAATTATAAAAATAATGATCTTGTGACTGAACAAAATCAATAACTTAATTTCTAGGAATGGATTAATAACTATACATACATATATATACATAAATATAATATGTTTTATGTATATGTTTATATATATGTTTAACCAGTGAAAAAATAAAAATATAGTACTGGTTGAACATAGTTAAATAACTTACTTTGGAAATATAATCCTGTGATATACATTAAATTTTCTACTTGTCAATATTTTGAAATGTTCTTCATTTAGTAATTTTGGTCATGTTTGCTTTTCTCTGAAACTAACCACTCATTAGTGATTATTTTCTTATATGTCTATTTCTATTCTGCCTGTACACTCTTAGATTTTATTCTATGTAGATAAAAAGCATATGGGTTTATGCACACAAATAAAAATGTAATTCACAGGATGGAGAGATATACTACAAAGGCATGCACATGTGTATTGAGCATTCTGGTACTTTATTGCCTACACTTCATTTAGTTTCCTAATCTCTCTCCCAAGATTCCTTGAGCCCTACCAAGTTCACGTGATCCTTACTTACTCATGGGTCTCTGAGCATACAGAGCCAGAAATAAGTCCTGTACACTACTAACAGGAAAATGAAACATAAACATGTTTAAACATAAAATTTCACGGCCATCCTAGGCTGCCAAAACGAAGAAGGACTAAAATGACTGTCTGTACTTTCAATCATGTAAGCTGGCATCGGAAGCATATATTGAGGATCTGATGGTGCAAGCCCAAAAGATCAAGTATGACGTCATTGGGCTGACTGAGACGAGGAGGCGTCAGTTGCATCATGCTGTTTTTGACACCGGAGAAGAAGTGTTCCTTGGAACATGCAACGAAAGAGGCGTTGGTGGTGTTGGTGTCCTTGTCAACACGAACATGGCCATCAACATTGATTCATTTGAATGCCTAACAAACTGAATAGGACGATTACACTTGAAGAGAGGTGGCCCACTGCCAGCAATTTCTCTTTGTTGTCTACGCACCAATATCCACATACAAAGAAGATGAAATTGAGAAATTCTACATGGAATTGGAGGAGTTCTATAAAAAAAGATAGCACCTTCTACAAGATCATAGTCAGTGATTTTAATGCCAAGATAGGACCAAGAAGATCAGCTGAAGAAATCCAAATCGGGACCCATGGCCTAGAATGGAACGAACAGGGTGAGAGACTATCTGAGTTCTATATGTCCACCAAGACCATTCATGGGAACTCACAGTTCAAGAAGACTGAAGCAAAACGTTGGACATGGGAATCTCCTGGCGGACAGTTCCACAATGAAATTGACCACATCATCTTCAATCGATGGTTTTGTCTGACCCATGTTTCTGTAGTCCCCAAATTCCAAACAGGATCGGACCACCATTCCCTTAGTGCAAAAATTCTACTTCCCACAACGGAGAGAAAATGCTGCAAAGTTTAAGAAGAGAACTCCCAGAACGACCACCAACTGGGAACTCTTTGGCACCATTGCAGCAACATGGGAAAGATACCATCATTGACGACATCGATGAAGAATACAACCGACTGGTTCAGCACCTCCATGATTGTGTGAAGAATGCCGAGAGAGAGAAAGACACAAAAGGACACTTGTCTTAGGGAAACTCTTGAGCTTATTGGTCAACGTGGCAAGGCGCGAGCTTCAGGAGACCAAATGCTAACGTCCAAGCTTGCTAAACAGTTCAGAGAAGCGATAAAAGAGGACCTCAAAGATAGAAGAGCAGAAATATTGGAAGATGCAGCAGAAGCCGGGAAAAGCATTTGCACCGCCCGCCTGTCCTTCGCCAACTATAAGACCAAGATGACTGCCCTCCGACGCCCTGATAGATATATCACTTCTTCCAGAAAGGAAATGGAGAAGATTATTCAGGACTTCTACTCAAATCTCTTTGATAGCCACATCCACCTGCCCACATACCAAATTCCACAGGATAGATTTGTCATTTCCAACGTTCTCACTTCTGAAATCCGACATGCCATCTCATTGGTAAAGAAGGGAACAGCACCAGGCCGAGACAAAGTCAGACCCGAACACCTGAAGAATCTGTCGTCGGTACTCATCAATACACAAGCTCGGCTCTTCACACGCTACCTGTCCGAATGCAAGGTGCACTCCCAATGGAAAACCAGCAGTATAGTTCTACTATTCAAGAAGGGAGACATTCATAACATAGGCAACTATCGCCCCATCTGCCTGCTGTCCGTCATCTACAAGCTGTTTACACCAGTCATCCTGAACAGGATTAGCAGAACACGAGATGAAGGACAACTAGGCGAGCAAGCAGGCTTCTGGAAAGGATTCTGCACAATTCACCATATCCACACAGTAACCAAGCTCATTGAGGTTTGTAGGGAATACAAGATGCCACTCTGTCTCACGTTCATTGATTTACAGAAAGCCTTTGACTCTGTGGAGACTGAAGTGGGTCATTGAAGCCCTAGCCAAACAGGGTGTTCAAACCCAGTACATCAAGATCCTTCGTGAGCTGTATTATGGATTCACCACCAGGATCTCACCATTCTACAAAGAAGTGATCATCGATGTCAAAATAGGAGTTCGACAGGGTGATACCATTTCACCAAAACTCTAGAGTGCCGCCTTTAGAACATCATGCAACAATTAGAATGGGAAGGAATGGGAGTGAAGATAGATGGTCAGCAACTACACCACCTCCACTTCGCTGATGACATCGTTCTAATAACACCAAACATTAGCCAAACGCCACAAATGCTGGCTGACTTTGACCGAGAATGTGGAAAGATAGGTCTACAGCTGAATCTAAAGAAAACCATGATTATGAAAAATGAACTAGTTCCTGAGGCCCCATTCACTCTCAATGGAACAAACATCTCTGAATGCAGCAGTTATGTGTACCTAGGTCGAGAAATCAACATGATGAATGACCTAAAACCTGAGCTGCGCAGGAGGAATAGAGCAGCATAGAATGCCTTGAAAGGCATTGAAAAATAGCTAAAAGGACCAGGAACCTCCTGCTCCGGGCACATCTCTTTGACTCCACCACTCTCCCTGCATTAACATACGCCTCAGAGACCTGGGCCCTAAGGAAGCAGGATGAGAATGCTATTCGGGTCTCCCAGAGAGGCATCGAAAGAGCTATGCTTGGAATATCACGCCTCACTCAAGTGAGAGAAGGAATCAGGATTTCTGACCTCCATTGCTATTCTAGAATCAGGGATGCTGTCTCATTTGCCAAGGCATCGAAAATCAGATGGGCTGGACATGTAAAGCGATTTGGAGACAACCGCTGGACTAGAGCCATTACCAACTGGATACCAACGGATGTCAAAAGATCACGTGGCCACCCACCTACAAGATGGTCAGACTTCTTTGTCAAGACCCTGAAGGAATGATTTGAGGCTCTTCATATTCCTGAATCAACCAGATGTCATTGGGCTACATTGGCACGTGATAGGATCCAATGGAAATGTTACTGGCGCCCGCTCGAGCAAATATATGAATAATGGGATTCAAGTGATCAAGTGAAGTGACACTACTAACACAAATGCACACAGATACATAAACTTGCGTACAAATCAGTAGCTAAAGATTTTAATCAGATGCTAAATGCAGTACACAAATGAGTTTATAAAAAGTAAATTAGCTAGAAAAAAATTTCTAAGGAAGAAAGTATACTATTGTGGTAAGAGCACAATTTGAATTTAAACTAATTCTTTAAAGCATTCTAAACACCAGCCTGTCGTTCGCCAACTATAAGGCCAACATGTCTGCCATCCAATGTCCTGATAGATTTATCACATCTTCCAGAAAGGCAATGGAGAAGATAATCCATGACTTCTACTCAGAATTCTTTGATAGCCATGTCCACCTGCCCACATACCAAATTCTACAGGATGGATATGTCATTCACAATGTTCTCCCATCTGAAATCCAACATGTGATTTTGTCAGTAATGAAAGGAACAGCACCAAGCCCAGACAAAGTCAGACCCGAACACCTGAAGAATCTGCCCTCAGTACTCATCAATACAGTGGCTTGGCTCTTCACACACTTCTTGTCTGAATACAAGGTGCCGTCCCAATGAAAAAACCAGCAGGACAGTTCTACTGTTCAAGAAAGGAGACATCCACCACATTGGTAACTATTGCCCAGTCTGCCTGTTTTCTGTCATCTACAAGCTGTTCACTCGAATCATCCAGAACAGGATTGGCAGAACATTAGATGAAGGACAACCATGCGAGCAAGTTGGCTTCCGAAAAGAATTCAGCACAATTGACCATATCCACACTGTACCCAAGCTCATTGAAGTTTGCAGGGATTCAAGATGCCACTCTGGCTCACATTCATTGATTCAAAGAAAGCCTTTGATTCTGTGGAGACTGAAGCAGTCATCAAAGCCCTAGCCAAATAGGGTGTTCAAACCCAATACATCAAGATCCTTCGTGAGCTGTATTACGGATTTATCACCAGGATCTCATCATTCTACAAAGAAGTGGTCATCGATGTCAAAAGAGGGATTCATCAGAGTGATACCATTTCATCAACACTCTTCAGCACCACCCTCAAGAACATCATGTGACAATTATAATTGGAAGGAATGGGAGTGAAGACATATGGTCGGCAACTACACCACCTCAGCTTTGCTGATTACAGCATTCTAATACCACCAAACATTAGCCAAGCAGCCCAAATGCTGGCTGACTTTGACGGAGAATGTGGTAAGATAGGTCTACAGCTGAATCTCAACAAAACTATGTTCATGAGAAATGAACTAGTTCCAGAAGCCCCATTTACTCTCAACTATGTTCATGAGAAATGAACTAGTTCCAGAAGCCCCATTTACTTTCAGAGATGAAACAAACATCTCTGAGTGCAGCAGTTATGTGTATGTAGGTTGAGAAGTCAACATGATGAATGACCTAAAACCTGAGCTGCACAGGAGGAAGAGAGCTGCAGGGAATGCCTTCAAACGCATAGAAAAAATAGCTATAAAGACAAAGAACCTCCGGCTCTGGGCGCATCTCTTCAACTCCACCGTTCTCCCTGCACTAGGTTACGCCTCAGAGAACTGGGCCCTATGAAAGCAGGATGAGAATGCTATTCGGTTCTCCCAAAGAGGAATCGAAAGAGCTATGCTTGGAATATCACACCTCACTCAAGTGAAAGAAGGAATCCAGAGCTCCTACTTCTGTTGCTGTTCCAGATTCAGGGATGCTGTCTCATTTACCAAGGCATCGAAAATCAGATGGGCTGTACATGTAATGCGGTTTGGAGACAACCGCTGGACTAGAGCCATTACAGACTGGATCCCACAGGATGTCAAAAGATCACGTGGTTGCCCACCTACAAGATGGTCAGACATCTTTGTCAAGACCCTGAAGAATGGTTTGAGGCTCTTTGTATTCCTGAAGCAACCAGATGCCAATGGGCTACACTGGCACATGATAGGATCAAATGGAGATGCTACTGGTGCCTGCTGGAGCAAATCGATGAATAAGGGATGTCAAGTGATCAAGTGATTTTTATTTCTACTTTTGAATATAACTGATTCTGGGTAAATCACCTGATAGTTTTAAAACATTGTCTACAATTCAGTTGTCTTGATTTTAATATAAATATCCAAATTTGTCTCAGTTATTATGTAAAATAATTTAAGTGTTAAAGAATTTAAACTTAAATGCCTGAGTATAGTGAATGATCTGAAAATTCTAAATATAGGCATGGCATAATATATTAGTATTTCATAAATAGTTTTTGCTTTAAGTGTTTATTTGTATGAAAAACACTTCAAATTAAATAATTTTTTATCTCACTAAATGTAACCATTACTTTGATGATACAACTTTATATTCAATATATTCTCTGGTGCATTTTCACAAATAACCCCCTTTGACACATTAAATACATTATATTGATAGATACCTTGTATAGAATTGTGGCTATGAACAGAACTGCAATTTCTTACAAAATGAAATTAAGAATTTCTTAAAAATTAAATTGTTCAATTTTCTATTAATTAAAGAAAAGGACAGTAGATTTTGTGGAAGAGTTGGTAGAACATCTCCATATATTCGAAATTATACACTCAATAAATTCAAGGTCATCATAAAGTGTCAAGGCAAAGTCAACTTTTAGCGGTACTAAGAAATAAAGGCATAAGCTTATTTTTTGTATTTGTGAAAAATACATATTTATGCAATTTTTAAATTATGCTATTTAACATACATATCCTTGACTTCCGACTCTCTTTTAACTAAACGTGTAATCACTCTTAGTCTTCATTTTAATTCTTTACTTTCATTTATTATCTCTGAAGAGGGAAAACAAATGAGGAAACGTCGAAAATTATTTTAACTGATTCTCAGCATTAAAGACTATTTTCTTAGGTACAAGGAAGCCTCTTTGAAATTTAAGCTTTACAAATTGTTAGAACCTGTAAAATCCATTTCAAAAAACGGTGAATGTGTTTTTCCTGAAGCATTCTCTAAGGTCCTCTGTGTTGAGTAAAAGTGGTAGAGGAGGCCTGAAAGTCTCTGATATCAAATTAACGTCATTTGTAGTACGGGGGGAATCTCTGGCACTTATAAAAGTGATATAGTGATTAATCTCTCCCAAAGAAGAATGAAGAAAATGTCATCCTCTTGAAATTTTAACATTCTTGAACTATCACATGAGATTGGGATAGTTATAGCAACAAAGTACTTATGGATTATGCTAAAAATTTATGAGGAGGATAAAATGATTGGAAAGCTTTAGTTTAGAGGAAGAAAGGAATTCACATGAATATACAGGGATTCCGTAATTTTGGAAGTCAAGAACATGGATTCTACCTGGGTTTGATCCTTGATGTTTTTCTTTCATTAACACCTCAGTCACATAAATCTCTCACAAATAATCTTCCTACTTTATAAAATAAAAGCAGAATCATTAAATAAATAAAGCACAGACCAATGCTTACAATAAGTGTATGTTCCAAATCCATAATGATTAAATCAGTATAAAGTAGGTACTGGCATGCTTTTTAATGCCATGTTTAATTATTATTGAATAATTATCTTGTTCAAGTCTGAAAAAATATTTAAATGTGTTTTTATTTTATAATTTCAATAATTGTTGAAATAATTCACCATTATTTAAATGTGTATCTGCTTTATATTTCAAGTGATTTGCATTTTTGATAGCATGCAGGGATAATATTCAATTTATTTTGGTTCTTGACCCAACATGTTTGGTTGCAGATAAGTGCTGAAGATCTGGAATGTAATTTTCTTCCCTGATTTCCTTCAACAATACAAACTCACAGACTGCCAAAATATGCAAGGATATTTTCAAATAAACTGTGATGGAAACAGAATCAAATAAACTGTGATGGAGATATGAGAGAAAATATATTGTAAAGCCTCTAAGAATGAATCTTATAGCCTTTTCATTCTGGCTACTGTTCCAATCACTTGATTAATACCTGACCTTGTGGTTCTAATACCAGAAAAACTTTTCCAGTTTCAAGTTTTAACAGTAGATGTTTAGACAACACTTTTTAATAAAGATAGTTGGTAGTATCTGTGTTGAAATACTTTAATGACAATCCCTTAATGGCTTCTGTAGCACTTAAAATGCTCAGAGTTCATGTCTTTGTAAATGGAGTTTCTGAGGGAAAAAAAACCTCTGTGAACAGAACATAAGAGAAATAATTGTCTTTCATTGCCTTAGGCATGTTCTCACCAACACAATTTTAGAGTAGAAACAAAACACAGAGCAGAGGGGTAATAACATCCATGTTTTATAAGGTGAGGCAAAAATGTTAGATGATTTGGGCAAAGTCTATAGATTGAATTTTTTTAAGCTGGCCCCTAGGGATGATAAACATTTTTAAAAAAGAGTAATATCAGTAAATATCATCATGATAGCTGAAGATGACACACACATATGTATAGTGCTAAAAAATGAAAAGTAAATAAATGAATATCCTATAATGGAAATACAAATACTATATACAAGAAACAGTTTTTTATCATTTTTATATCAGAACAAATATTGTTGAAAAAATTTTCTACTACACCATGCTAGCATATAGTGTCTGGATCCCTCCAACCAGTTTCCCAAGTCCCCCTTTCTCCATCCATCACCCTTAGCTGATTACTTGTATTGAATTTAAAAAAGTTCAGTAATAGAAATGAGATATGGTGGGATGTAACATTTGTATGTATAGCTGAACTACATTATATGTTCATAGATAGTGCATTAACAGTACTTAGGTGAATTTCTACCGCCCCACCAAATTGTTTCTGTTTATTTATCCCATTTTAGTTTATGATTAGTTTAAAGCATAATAAAATTGCAGGTGTTGAAAAACACATGAGTTGAGACAAATATTCTATTCTCTATATATTCCATAGAAATATTCATGCACCTAAATTATATAGTATGTTTTCATGCCCTTAACAATCAAGGTATACAGGATAACTATAACTGTTTAAAATGTTTCCTAAGGTCTTAAATTGGAATATTCTAGACACAATGATTGGCAGAATTTTATTCTGTCTGGAAATGTAATTTATTAGTTGTTTGTTTGTGGGTATATGTCTGTGCGTATTATACTTTGAGGTTAAATTCCTAAAAGTCTGAGAGTCACCAAACTTACGTTATGATTCTTTACATATGTAGAAATATGACAAAATGGAAAACTAAACAATTTATAGTGTGTTGGAGACAGTAATATTCTTGTAAAATTCATAGCAGTTATGTATTACCATTTATTTTCTTGTTGCCTGGTCAGTGGTTGTGAATATAGTATTTTTTCCTTGAAAATATTTTTCAGCATTTCTTTATTTTCAAATGTGTTTTACCCAGTTCATTTTATGTGCACCTATTTATACATGTGGATAGAGTCACAGTGCTATGAATCTTTGAAACATATTTACACAGAAGCAATAGTTCCTCTTCACTCCCTAGTTTTCTGAAACTATTTAGCCAGGTTACATGGTTCATATAGCTGGACCCCCAAAATCTATGGAACTGGCTTCCAGTGAACTACGTAAAGTTGGTAATATTGATTCCTTTGTGATAAATATGAACAAAAGTCTTATTTTGAGTATGCAAAAAATATGAATCATATTTTTCACCAGGGTCCACAATTTTTTATTAGGACTTTTGGTTGTTTAAAATCATACTTAGTGGATTCACAGCTTCTACACACAGTTTCGATTCAGTCTTCCTCAATATCTCTCATATAGGTTTGTACTCTTATGAATTTCAGTGACATCTTATATCACATTATGGTTACTTCTCGAGGTATAATAGGATTTGATTCCCAACACAAAAACACAGTCAGATGAGCACAGCGAGGAATTATCTCGAGCTAAGCACCACCAAGTAAAACTAAAAAATAAACAAGCAAATGATCAGAAAGGTATCCAGCATAAATATATTTAAATAAAGTAATTCATAATTTTATATTTCTGCATTACATTCCTGCATTTGAAATTTATTTTTATTAAAATAATTTAAGGGGCCGGAGCGATAGCCCAGCGGGTAGGGCGTTGCCTTGCCGCGGCCAGCCCATGCCGGCATGGGTTCGATCCCCGGCATCCCATATGGTCCTCCGAGGCACCGCCAGGAGTGATTCCTGAGTGCAGAGCCAGGCGTAACCCCTGAGCATCGCTGGGTGTGACCCAAAAAGCAAAAAATAAATAAATAAAATAAAAATAATTTAAAACTGTTGGTTTGTCCTATGTTTTCTTAATTGTATTTGTAAATAAATTATTACATACATGATTTAAGTTTCACATTACTAAGTGACAGTGTAGAAAAAGCTATGGTGAGAGTGGGCAACTTTTTCTTGTATAGTACTGGAAGTACTTGCCATAGCAATCAAGGAAGAAAGGACATTAAGGGTATCCATATAGGAAAGGAAGAACCAGATAGGAAAGGAAGAAGTCAAGCTGTCATTATTTGCAGATGACATAATATTATGCCTAGAAAACTCTAAATTGTCTACCAAAAGCCCTAGAAACAATAGATTCCTATTTAGAGTGGCAGGATACAAAATCAATGCCCAAAAGTCAATGGCTTTCTTATAAGCAAATACTGAAAGAGAAGAAAGGTATATTAAAGAAACGATCCCATTCACAATTGTGCCATCAAATACCTAGGAATTAATTTGACTAAGAATGTTAATGATCTGATCCTCAAAAGTGGCTCAGGAAGCTGGATTTCAGCTCTCCCCAGGCTCAGCTGACCATGGGGCCCCAGGAGGACAGATGGGTTTTGGGAGTGGGCCCATCACCCCTGCTTCCAGGGTTCCCGGAAGCAGGCGGATGAGACTTCGCCCACCACACTAGCCGCCACCTTCACTGTCTGGACGCTGTAGTATATCAGCCTGCCCAGGGGGATGCTGCCTCAAAACCAGATTAACAGATCAAAACGAGTTGGAGCCCAGGTAGGCAGCTCCCAGATGTGGAAATCACTGGAATTGGTCAGATGGAGTCAGGGTCGGCCCTTCCCCCCTCCATTTTGTCTGAGCCTAGTGGCCCCGCCCAGGAGGTGCCCCAGGGCGACCAGCCATACCATGCAGAGCCTCAAACGCAGCCAGGGAATCTGGATCTCGGCTCTCCCAAGGCTCAGCTGACCATGGGGCCCCCAGGAGGACAGATGAGTTTTGGGAGTGGGCCCATCACCTCTGGGGGTCCCAGAAGCAGCCGGATGAGAATCGCCAACCACACTAGCTGCCACCTTTGCTGTCTGCACGCTGACCATGAGGCCCATAATTCGCGTGGCCACTTGTGGCTCTTGCGGTCCATCAAACTAGTGGAAACAATTATATCCTTTAATATACTGCATTCTACGATGTGTATGAAAGTTAGGCAGGAGAGAGAGAGAGAGAGAGAGAGAGAGAGAGAGAGAGAGAGAGAGAGAGAGAAAAGACATACAGAATCCTCCAAGTAGTTGAAGTGTGGGAGGGGAGGTAGGTGGGGACATTTGTGATGGGAGATGGGTTCGGGTGGAGGGATGGGTGTTGAACACAGTAGAACCAAAAACTCTACATGAACATCTTGCAATTGTATGTCTAGAAGTGGTGTAATAAAATTTGAAAAAAAAATTAAAAACATGAAAAAAAAGGCAAAATTTCAGTTTCTCATGGCACAGCCAGCTCTGGTAAAGGGCGTGGCTCCGGGTCTTGGCCCCATCATTTCCCAGTGGCGTTAATCAAGCCTTGGCCAGTGAGCGGTGCTGCTCGATACAGAGGAAGTAAAAGCCCTTTGGGTTTGCATTTTCTTGCTGCTGAGGTGAAGGCCTCTGAACCGGGATTTCCCTGCTCTTCCTGTGGTGGTGGCACTTTATGTCTAGGGGTCTGGTGTCTGAGTCGTTAATCCATTCCGAATTTGGGCTGTGTGTGATTGTGTGTACATACTCATGAGTGTGTGTGTTCGTGTGTATGTGGGACTGAGTGGTTGTTTGTCGTAAGGCAGCAAGTAAAGCAGAAGCAACGCCATGGCAGGCTGCAAAAGTACTTTCAAGTGAAGGCAGGCCCAAAGTTCCGTATCCTGGGCAAAACCACCAAGGCCAAGGCCAATTTTGATGCATGGGGCACTGGCCAACAGGGAACAGGGTGAAAAGTCCCTGATCGCAGCAGAGGGCAACAGATGGAACAAGCCAAACAAACCCTAGGCCCCTTATCCGAAAGTGTGCTCACTACAGATTCTGGGGATTATTTATAAAATGTGCTCATGTAACTTAACCCTGTATAAAATGCTTCTAGTTTTGCGGCTGTCAGAAAAAAAAATGAAGTCGTGAAATTTACCTGCAAATGTATGGACATGGAGATTATTATGCCAAGTGAAATTAGTCAGAAAGTAAAGGACAGATAAGAATGACAGCATTCATTAGTAGAATGTAAATATATACCATTGATATACTAATTGTGGGAAATGGTACTGAGCATTGAATGTACACAAAGGTATTTACATGATAATCCCTGATTGTATATACAGTAAGCCGCGATCTGTAAGAAAAGGCAGAGAGAGAGAGAGAGAGACAGAGAGAGAGAGAGAGAGAGAGAGAGAGAGAGACAGAGAGAAAAGGAAAAAGTGCCTGCTACAGAGGCAAGCTGGAGAGTGGGGAGGGAATAATTTGGGGACAGTGTTGGTGGGGATAAATAGCGCACTAGTGGAATGTGGAATGCTGTATAACTGAAACCCAATCACACATCTTTGTAATTTTATATCTCAGGATTTTATAATAAAAATTAAAAAAAGAAACACTATGGATATTCTCTTATTCACATGTATTTATTGCCTACTAGATAATTGCTATATTTTATTTACATTATATAAAAAGAGCTCTTACATGTTGACTATCTAAAATGTGCTTAATACTTTTCCCTGAATCTACAAAATGTCTGATTTTTTCAGATGCCAGGGTGGCACTCATGAAAAAATCCTCTGTGAACTCCACTTCTAATCTCATGTCTATTTTTCGAGTACACTATTATTTAAAAGTTCTTAATTAAAAATTATGTATATACTATATTTTAAAATTGAAAATTTTCATTAAAATCTTATTCACCTAGGTTAATATTTTGTTTAGTGTCATCTATGGTAATTTAACCATGAATTATTTGCAACTATTATTATATTTCAAATAATAATTTGGGACAATTTCTAAGAGTAAAATTTGATAAGAAAATAAAAATATAGGAGGAATACCAAAACAAGAGAAGAAAATTTGGGTCTGATTTTCAGAGATTACATTTTTAACCTAAGTATTTAACAATTGTTCGATATATACATTAAAGTATCTTGTAATATAGTTTGAAAGTTTTACTACTATTTTTAATATTGCGAAGAAGAATTTCACACCTTAAATGATAAAGCATAATTATGTATCTACTGCTAAAATAGACTACAAATCTCTTTTCTCGTAATAAGAACTTTTTTAGAAATAAAATTGCTTACTCTACATATTAACTTTGATATTGCATGCCAATGTTGCTCGATAAAGTTGATTTTTTAATAATGAAATTGCACTTATTTTTGATCCTTCAAAAATATTAGACAGGTGCGTGTGTGATCCTGTGTCTCCACGGAACTAAGCAGCCCCAGGGAAGGCTGGAACTTTTACCAATGGGACATGAGGGAAACAACCTTGGATCCGCCCGGACCACTTCTGCCCTGCTCTTCTGGGAACACCTCCCGTCCCTCCTACAGGTGTGTGAGTGTGTATGTATGTATGTGTGTGTGTCTGTGTGTGTGTGATATTTGCTTCTCCTCGAAACTAGCCAGCCCCAGGGAACAGGCTGGAACCAGCCGCCCATATCCCAAAACTCAAAACCAGGTGGGCGCACTAGTGTGGATGCCCGATCTATCTTACGTGAGGTACCAGTAAGCATTTGTCCCTACACTCCTTGCCACCCACCCAAACTCGGTAACAACACAGACACATACTAACTGTACTATCTAGCCACCTAAGAACTCACATTTGCAACCGACAATAGTCATAATAGTAAAGCAATGCAAAATTCCATCAAGCTCAGTGAGTGAAGTTACTAGCCCAGATGAGCCAAGCAATAATGATGTGTTGTATAATGTCTCTGATAAGGAATTTTGGAAAGAATTATTAAGGATGCATAAGGAACTCAAAGAAACAATGGAATGCAAAATCAATAAAATACAATAGCACATGAGAGAAGAAATGAGGTAAATGCTAACAAAAATACAAATGGAAATGACAGATATTAAAAATGTGATAAATGAGATAAAACAACTGCTGAAGAAAGAATTAGTGATCTCCAAGTCGAGTTCCAAAGATTCTCTACACAACAGCAGAAGATGGAAAAAAGACTACAATTAACAAACAGACAACAAGAAATAATCGGGATGAATCCAAAAGGAATAACATATGGATCACTGGGGTCCCAGAAGGGCAAGTAGAAAATCCTGATGAAGAAGAAACTGCCAAAGCCATAATTGCTAAGAAGTTCCCAGAACTAAAGAATGCTTGCCTCCAGATTCAGGGGGCCATAGGATACCAGTAAAAAGAAACCCCAATAAGAATACTCCAAGACACATCTTAATTAGAAAGTCAAAAACTATAGAGATAGAACACTGAAAGCAGCAAGATCAAAGAAGGAAATCACATACAAAGGAATATCTCTAAGATTTATAGCAGACTTCTCCAATGACACACCCCGAGCCCGAAAACAAAGTTGGGTTATTGTGAAAGGGCTCAATGAACTGAAGGCCTCACCAAGAATTCTTTACATGGCCAGACTCACATTCAGATATGAAGGAAAGATACACAACTTCATGGATAAGCAAAAAGTGAGAAACTTCATGGACTCAAAACAAACTTTAAAAGAAGGACTGAAGGGTCTACTGTAAAATATGACCAAACCAAAAGCACAAGTGTAAACAGAAAGATGGCACAAAATCCATGACAATAATGTCTCTCAACATCAACAGTCTAAATGCACCAATTAGGAGACACAGAGAGGCAAAATGGATTAAAAAATTGTACCCAACATCCTGCTGTCTACAAGACACACATCTGACTAATCAGAGCAAACACAGACTCAAAATCAAAGACTGGAAGAAAATTCTCCACTAAAGAACTCTTCCACAAAAGCTGGAGTGGCCATAATAGTATTTTATAATATAGACTTCAGGCTGAAAAAGGTCAGAAGGGACAATGAAGGCAATTTCTTATTAATTAAGGGGTATGTATGCCAAGAAGAAATTACAGTACTAAACATATATACACCCGAGGAGGGGCCAACAAAATACTTAAATAACTGCTAATAGACCTCAAAAAGACATTAACAGTAGCACAATAATACTTGGAGATTTCAATACTGCTCTATCAATTATGGATAGATCGACAAGACTGAAATTCACCAAGGAAATATTGGCCCTGAAGGAAGAAATGGAAGAAAGAGAGCTAGTGGATATATACAGGGCTTTTCATACCAAAAACTCTGAATACTCATTTTTCTCCAGTGTGCATGGAACATTCTCCAAGATAGGCCATATGCTGAGCCACAAAGCTTACCTCAATAAAACAAAAAGGTAGAAATTGTGTCAACTACCTTTTCAGACCATGATGCACTGAAAATGGAAGTTAACCATACACAGAAACAGGAAGTCCAAATTAAACATCTGGAAATTGAACAGATCACTGATGAACAATCAATGGGTCATAGAATAAATCAAACAGGAAATCCAAAGATTCCTGGAAACAAATGAAAATGAAGACACCAACTATAAGAACTCATGGGACACAGCAAAAGCCATGTTAAGAGGAAAGTTTATAGTTCTGCAAGCATTCATCAGGGGAGAAGAAAGGGCTCACATAAATAACCTGACTGCACAGCTGAAAACATTAGAAAAGACCATCAAAAGAAGCCCAACCCAGGCAGAAAGAAAGAAATAATGAAACTTAGAAAGGAAATCAATGAGTTGGAAACCCAAAAAAAACAATCCAAAAGATTAATGAAACCAAGAGCTGGTTCTTTAAAAAAATAAACAAGATCAACAAGCCACTGGCAAGACTTGTAAGGAGAGGGAAAAGAGAGAACCCAAACAAACAGAGTCTGAGATGAAAATGGTGACATCACAACAGAAACCACAGAAATCCAAAAGATCATCAGAAGCGTACTTTGAGAGTCTGTATGCTGTGAAACATAAGAATCTAGAAGAAGTGAATAAATTCCTCAAGTCCTATACCTTCCACAACTGAAGCAGGAAGACCTGCAACACCTGAATAAGACTACACCATTGAGGAAATTGGAACAGTTACTAAAATTTTGCCCAAACCCAAAATCTCAGGTCCAGATGGATTCAATGTGAATTCTTCCAAACCTTAAAGGAGGACCAACTGCCAGTTCTTTTCAAGCTCTTCCAGGAAATAGAAGTAACAGAAACAGTTCCAAATAGCTAGTGCTAGGCATATATCACCCAGATACCCAAAGCACGGAGAGACAACATAAAGAAAGAAAACTACAGACCAATCTCCCTGTTGAATACAGATGCTTAGTTCTTCAACAAAATACTAGGAAACAGAATCCAAAGATTCATCAAGAAGATTATACATCATGACCAAGTAGGATTCATTATGGGAATGCAAGGATGGTTCAACATTTGCAAGTCAATAAACATAATCCATCATATCAATAAGAGAAAAAATAAAAACCATATGATCATATTGATAGACACAGAGAAAACATCTGACAAGATCCATCACCTGTTCATGATTAAAACCCTCCAGAAAATGGGAATTGAAGGAACCTTCCTTAATATAGTCAAAGCCATCTATTAAAAGCCCACAGCTAGCATAATTCTCAATGGGGAAAAACTGAAAGCCTTCCCCCCTAAGATCAGAGACAAGACAAGGTTACCCATTCTCACCTCTTTTATTCAAAAGTACTGGAAGCACTTGCCATAGCAATCAGAAAAGAAAAGGACATTAAGGGATCAGATAGTAAAGGAAGAAGTCAAGCTATCTTTACTCAGGCTATCATTAAAAAATCCTCGCAAGATGACATGATATTATACCTAGAGAACCCTAAACTATCTACCAAAAGAGACTCCTAGAAACAATAGACACATATAGTAGAGTGGCAGGATACAAAATCAAACCCTAAAAGTCAGTGGCTTTCCTATATACAAATAACGATAGAGAAGAATGGGATATTAAGGGAAACAATTCCAGTCACAACTGTGTCACAAAAAAAAAAATAAAATACCTAGGAATCAGCTTGAACAAGTGTGCAATAACCTATGAAAAGAAAACTACAAGACACTGCTCCAACAAATAAAAGAGGACACGAGGAAATGGAGACACATTCCCTGCTCATGGATGGGGCAAATGAACATTGTCAAAATGGTAATAATCCCTAGAGCTTTGTACAGATTCAATGCAGTCCCTATAAGGATACCCATGACATACTTCAAAGAAATTCACCAAACACTCCTGAAATTTGTATGGAACTTTAAACCCCCAAAGACAGCTAAAACAATCCTTGGGAAAAAAGAAGATGGGAGGCATCACCTTTCCCAACTTCAAACTGTACTATGAGGCAGTAGTAATTAAAACACCAGGTATTGGAATAAAAACAGACCTGTGGACCTATGGAATAGAATTGAGTATCCTGACACCCAAACTCAAACACATGATCATTTAATCTTTGATAAAGGTACAAAAAATCGAAAATGGAATAAGGAAAGCCTCTTGATCAAGTGGTACTGGGAAAACTTGTCAGCGGCATGTAAAAAAATGAATTTGAACACCATGCATAAAAATCAGATCAAAGTGGATTAATTATCTCAATATCAGATCTGAATCCAACCAGTACATGAAGAAAATGTAGTAAAAACCCTCCATGGCATTGATGCTAAAGGCTTCTTCAAAGGTGAGACACCACTAAAAAAGCAACTAGAAGAAAAGATAAACATAAGGGACTACATGAAACTAAAATTTTCTGCACCTCAAAAAGAAACAGTGACCAAGATAAAAAGTCAGTCCACAGAATGGGAAAGAATATTCACCCAATACCCATCTGATAAGGGGTTAATATCCAGGATATATCAGGCACTGGTAGAACTTTACAAGAAGAAAACAGCAAACCCCATCAAAAAACCGGGAGAAGAAATGAACAGAAACTTCAACAAGAAATTCAAATGGCCAAAAGACATGAAAAAATGCTCATCATCATTAATCATCAGAGAGATACAAATCAAAACAACAATGATATACCATTTTACACCACAGAGACTGGCACATATCTAAAAGAAAAATAAAACAATTCTGTTTTTGATGCAAGGTAAAGGGGACTCTCATCCATTGTGGGTGGGAATGTCGACTGGTACTTCCTTTCTGGAAAACAATATGGACTTTTCTCCAAAGACTAGAAATTGAGCTCCCATTTGTCCCAGCCATACCACTTCTCTGGATAAACCATGGGAGCCAAAAATAAAAAACACAGAGGAAACATCATCTGCACTTTTATTTTCATAGCAGCATTATTCACAATAGCCAGAATCTGGAAAAAACCAGTGTCCGACAACATATGACTGGATAAATGTCGGGAACGCTGCCAGGGTCCCCGACAGTGTCAGGACAGAGGTTGTCTTCTACCTCCGAGGACGCTGGGAGAACAGATGAAAACTCATGAGTCCGGTGCAGTTCCAAAAATGACTTTTAATAGTACAAAAGCTCTTCCACAGCACTCCAATATAATGAACAAACTTTATCTCTGGTCCGAACTTAGACCATACAAAAGAGCCTAAGTCTCCCACCAAAGAGAGAGAAGATCTCACCCGATCTGAGTCCTACCCAGAAGAAGGAGCAAAAGACCGAAAGCCAAAAGCCTCAGGAGCCAAAAAGCTGAAGGCTGAGGAACCAAAAGGCAAAAGGTGAAGGGGCCTCAAGTCATCCCCTTATATACACCAAAGTAATCCAATCGGGAGGGGCATGTCAACAAAGAACTCTAAACAGAGTGCAGTGCCACACCTTATTGCAGGTATAAACAAAGGTTATGCCAAGGACTAAGGAGATTATCTCTTATGTAAAACACTGGAGAGAGAGAGGGCTGATATAAAGTAATACATTTTAACATCATGAGCTTCATGTAATCTAGATGGTACCCACAAGGTCCTTCTTATTATTATCTGCACCAGGGTGATTCTGAGTATCTTGTTCTCGTGTACTGAAAGGGTCACTCCGCCTGCTTAGAGCAAACTAGTATGATCATTCCTATAGTCTTCCTATAGTTTCAGCGTAGCCAGGGTGGTAGTCTCCTGGTAAATTCTAACTGTTCCTCGCTGGGTGCAGTGGGTATAAAGAAGAGCTGTGCCCAATCTAGAAAACATAGACGTCTTAGTAGATGTATAAGTCAGAAGTTATTCAATCAAGGTGACTTCTGTAAGTGCCACACCCTCTAGCAGTGTTTACATAGAAGAGAAATCTCATTAGAATGAACCTTGACTTAAGTAGATTAAGCTTGGAGTGGGCAAAACAACAAAACTCCCAGAATAGCTAAACCTGTCCTCCAACAGATAAAGAAACTTTGGCACATCTATACAATGAAATACTATGCAGCTGTTAGGAAATGTGAAGTTATGAAATTGCCTATATTGGATGAACATGGAGAGGATCATGTTGAATGAAATTAGACAGAAGGAAAAAGACATATATTGAATGACTGCATTTATTTGCATGGCATAAATATATATATATGTATATATATACATACATATATATGTACATATTATGATACCGATATCCAAGATCAGGTGAAACATGGATCAGGAGGTCTTATCAAAGGTGGAAATTATCACAAATGTGAAGGAGTCAAAGGTTAGGTAAGACTGAAAATGGCACTTGTGCTAATAATTGTCGAAAGTGCTAATACCAACCTTCAACTGAGTATTAAATACAGGCAAAAAGATGCACATGACAACCTCTTAATGTATATATTGTAATCCACAATGTGGAAGGAAGTAAAAGAGAAAGAGAAAGAGATAAAGAATTTGCCATAGAGGCAATATTTATATGACTTTTCTGAAAAAAAAATTTAAATCATTATTAACAAAAAGTATTCATTGATGACTTTGTTCTGGCAAATTTTTTGGTACCTAGCACTAGTTCTTCAAATAAAGTAAGAAAGATAAATGATAAAGAGCAGAAAGTAATCATAATTTCTCCTTTTAAGACATGATTAAAAGGGCAATTTAGAATGTAATAATTAATGTCACCAATAATTGCCTTACTGTATGACATGCTGAGACATTAAGTGTCATTTAGTAGAATTTGATTTTCAAGGCAAACTCTGAAACCTGGTTAATCCCTCCCAGATAGTTGCTCACAGTTTACTTAGGGGACACTACATTTGTTACTCTGGATGCAATGTGGTGACTTTAGTGAATAACTTAGAATTGTATTAGAGAGAAATATAAGGAGTCGGCAACTTTTAGTAAGTGTGGCGTTTCTATAAGAATAAAGTGTGGCATTTCTACAAGAATAAAATTTTGATAAAAATGATAGCATAAAAACTTTTTTTGATAAAAACTTGCAACCATCACTTTAAAATCATTAAAAGGGAGACAGACCAATAGCACCGCAGGTAGGGTGCTATCCATGAACACAGTCAACCCAAGTTTGATCCCTGCAGCCCATAGTTCAATTCACCCTCCAACAGTGATTCGTGAGGGCAAAGAAAATAATTGAGCCTTAAGTACTGCAAGTGCTTAAGCCTCAAGTACTTCAAAAAATATTCCAGAAAGTTATGATAGGGAGATCTTAAAAGGAGAAATTATGATTACTTTCTGCTCTTTATCATTTATCTTTCTTACTTTTTAAAATATTGAAGACCTCATTCCCATGACCTAATGAAATGGTTTGAGGCTCTTTATGTTCATGGAGCAAGTAGATGCCCTTGGGCTCTAGCAGCATGATACAGGACATATGGAGATCTTACTGGTGCCTGCTCAGGCAAATCAATGATGAACAGGAAGATAGTGACACAGTGATACAGAAAATATTGAGGAACCTGGGAATCGTGGGCAAACACAAAGACCTGCTGTCCCCCTGCTGTCCTGTACCAGCTCCTCTATAGGCCTAAAATAAGGGACAAGTTAAAGAATATTGTTTTCAAATAAGCAAAAAGTATAAGATTTTATTTTAATGGAAAATTATAACAAAAGTTACAATAAATTAAGTAACAAAGGAAAAGTGTGTCCTTTTGGTTAAGAAAACCAAGAGTCTAAGGTCCCAAAAAATCTGATGCTGAGCACATCTGAAAACATCCAAAGGGCAGAAGGAAAATTGTTGGATAAAAATCAGGGAGTCTGTGAATGCAGCAGATTGTTAAATTTTCAAGGTCGTTGTAGGGATTCAGGCATTTACTTAGAAAGAGATGCCATGTCATTGCAGGATCTGAATAGAGCAATGACAAAATCATTCTGTAATATCACTTCCTGCTGTATAGAATGAAAAGAGTCATTTAGAAGCATTTCAATAATTCACTTGCAGAAGATCAAGTTAGGGAATCATATTGGGAGCATTTTTAAAAAGTTGGAAGAAATGATGAGAGTTTTGACCAAAGCAGTAGCCAATTAGATTGTAATGGCCATATTTCAAATAAACATTTTATTCAAAATGAATAAAAAGTTGTTTATGAAAAATGGATAATGTGTGAAAATATGTCTGATTCAAAGCACTTTCTGTTATTGGCATCTGTTTGTTTTGTCAGTTAGCAGTGGAATTTATTGAGATGAAAATTATGGTAGCAGTCTTGCCGTAGAAGATAGTTCTGGAGGACAGAATCTGAATACCATTTTGAGCTCTATGGTCACATATAGGTGATTTGAAAAGGTTCCCAGATAAATCCTACATTCTTGAAATATTCTTAGGTCAACGACAAAGTGAGCTAGAACATAAACAGAAAATAAGATGGTGTTTGTTGAGAGTTAGAATGTGAACTGAAAGAGTGTTGAGTCAGCAATGAATTCCTGCCAATGTACACACTATAACCAATAACTATAAATAGAATATCAAGAGAATAACTAAAGGAAATTAAACTAAGAGATTATTCACTATGATTTTTCATTGTATGAGTCTAATAAATTATTTGTAAACATAAAATTATTCAATCTCATTATATTTCTGTATATTTACATATAGAAGTTACCAAAATGGAACTTGAACCTGCATAGAAAAAATAAAAATTCCAAGAACAAAGTGACAGACTGACCAATAACAAAATTGAGATTATTTATAAACTTTTACCTCAGCAAAAAATGAAAAATAAACACTCAAGTCCAAGCACAGCACTTGGGATCCATCAAATGGCTTTTTCATCACATTTATTCATAAGAATACTTTATTCTTTCTAACAGTATGCTGACATTTCATGGAGAATGATATTTGATTACTCATCCCTATTCTTTTATTTTCTTTTTGCTTTTTTGGGTCACACCCAGTGATTCTCAGGGGTTACTCCCGGATCTGCGCTTAGGAATTACTCCTGGCACAGCGTGGAGGACCATATGGAATGCCGTGCATCCAACCTGTGTTGGCAGCTTGCAAGGCAAACACCTACCCGCTGGATTATCACTCCAGCCCCTCATCCCTATGCTTAAATTTGTATCTGACAGGACCTGCAACCAAAAGACTAAATATTTTGATAAAACTTGGGGAAAATCTCTATTCTGATTTAACTGACCCCTGAAATGAACCAGAGGATGAGAAACATAGAAACAAAGAAGTCCCTAATTAAAAAAAGGGCGAAGGTGGAGTTATAGATTCCAGGAGACTGAATGAGGAACCGGAATGCTCTAAGAAAAGGTAGCAACATTATAAAAAAAAAATAGGCTCCACCACTAAATTAAAAGCCCTATTTTCACATATGTCCCAACTTCATGACAATTTTGTCATATTTTCACTAGCTTAATTTATGCTAAGTATCAATATTTAGCTATTAAAGATGAAATCAACCTAATCAATTGATTAAATGAAATTGAAGCAAATTGAACTTGGACTTCTGAGAGTTAAAGTTGATTGATTTTTTTAACTGCATCTTTAATTCAAAATACTAAAAAATAATAAGGGAATTATTCATAAGCACTATTACTGGAGCCAGTCTTTGGTAGCTTTATTATGTTCTATAAAGTAGCTGCAATTACCAAGTAAGTGTTTTTCCTGAAAATTTTATGATTAGGAATTAGTGCTTAGATTGCTAAAAAGTTAGACTAAAATTGTATCAATAAATGTTGATAAATCTAAGTTGATATCAATTAACTTAAGTTTAAGATCTGAATTTTATTAAATTGCAATGGTTTCTAATCGTGAACATCTTTTTAATTGCATTTCACATGGTGGTACAATAAAAAATTAAAAATAGTCTCTCTAATAGTAAAAATTGCAATGTTTTCATACATATATGTGTGATGTAGTTAATATTGAGTATTAATCATCTCACACATTAATCAGTTATAATGAAGTACATTTGATTCTGAACAAAAATAATCCACATGTAGCCTATAAATTATAATAATGCAAATAGGTAACATTCTATATTTCTAAGTATGAAGTAGATTATTCATATTAGCATTTTAAAAATAATAGATCATTTAGAAATTGAGAGAACTTTTTTCTCTATAATTTGCATTTTTGCCTTTCAACTTTATTTCTCACAGAGGGTATTTGAAAATACATCCAGTTATTGTTCTTCATTCTATTAACCCAGTTTCCTCTGGAGCTTAGTTTTTGTTTGTTTGTTTGTTTCTTTTTACTACAATCTTCTCCAGTCACTGCATTTGGAGTTAAAAATCTGGTGTAGGGTCTGAGGATAGTTCAGTGGTAGAGCTTATGCCTTGCATGCATGAGGTCATGTGTTCAATTTCTGACATTCCCCACACACAAAGAACCTGATCCTGGCAGTACTGCTGTTAGTGAGGTTCCTTGGTAAACAAGGTATGTGACCATTACACATAGCAAACAAATATGTATAAGTTTACAATCAAGTGTATGACTCTTAGTGAGTATCACAGTCAAATTTATAGATATTGAATCAAATGTGTACAATCCTGTTTTCACACAATAAATAGCAATAACCCCTGCTTTTAAAAATTTGCTAGTTTTTCAAGAATTCAACTCTATTTTTGTTAGATCGCAGTTAATAAATTTGCCATTAACGTGTTGAACTCATTATTATTGTACGTTACAAGAATAAAAATAACACTGTCTAAACTGCAAAATAAATTATGGTTTATTTCTTCATATAAAGCTATAGATTAATATGGGTGAATAGCCTTTCTCTATTATTACACTTAAAGTATATGTGGTCTAATGTTGTATTTGGTGCTATAATTACAAGTGAACAGCCAGTGTTAGGTGCGAAAGCTTTCTTCTCAGTTATAGAAAATGTATTTTCTGTTTGCTGAGTTTACGACCTCGGTTTCCACCATCAAAAATACATTTTTATAGCATAAAGCATTGTCTATCATCTTTAGCAATATTTTCAAGATTTCAAATTCTGAAAAATAACATGTTTTAAAACTGCCTAGAGGGGCCGGAGGGATAGTACAGCTGGTAGGGGGTTTGCCTTGCACGCAGCAAACCTGGGTTCCATCTCTGGCATCCCATATGGTCCCCCAGCACTGCCAGGAGTAATTCCTGAGTGCAGAGCCAGGAATAACCCCTGAGCATTGCCGGGTGTTTCCCAAAAAAGCAAAAAAATAAAGAAAGAAAAAATAACTGAAGAAAGCCAAATGGTGGTTTTGTTCATCTTTCTGTAACCTATCTATTCAAGGAGGTAAAGATCTGATTGTCACGGATTTACTTAATGGATCATTCTTTTCTTTGAAGAACAGCATACATTTGCAAAACAAATGTTACAATAATCTCATTGTCTGAAATCTCAGAGACTCTTTCCTTTTGTAAATTTTTCATACTCTACTCTTCAAAAGGTGTGTTTTCTTGTAATTTCATGCTCTCTTCAACTAATGACAATTTTATCAGTATAGTGAGTCTTCAGTGTTTTCTTTAAAACATATTTTCTAATTTTTATTTGAAATGTGAACAGTCTGGATATTTTTCAAATCTTTAAGCTCCTGTTTCTTTGCTTTTTTTTGTTTTGCTCAGTTCTTTCTTCATTTCATCTCTATTCTCTCTTGTTGAAATATGCAGTCAGAAAGATCCAAGAGTCATCTTAAACATTTTGCTAAGACAAATATCTAATTTTATCAAATATTCTCCTTCCACAAATCATTGAAAAAAATTTAGTCAACTTTCTTTTTTCCTTAAGTTTGTTAAAACTCCACCTTTCCTTCCATTCTCCATAGCTTGTTCCTGATTTGCATCTGAAACATTGCGTAATTGGCATTTAACATTGATATTTGCACCTATGTTCTTATAATGATTATTGACATAGTTTCTAAAGACATAGAGGCTTTTAGACTAAGAAATAGTCAGTATACATCTATTTGCATTGTTAGGGTCCAAGAATCTAATCCCCTTCTAGAGACAGAGAATCACACTAGAAGGTAGTTAACAAAGCAGAGTTTATTGGGCTGGCTAGCCAGGATCAAGCTCCCACACAGACACACGTAGGTCCAATTAGGCAAGCAAGACCCCGAGCCTCCTTAAGGCGGATTTTATATAGGCTCTTACTGACCGTTACAGCAGAGCCCGTGCAGTACATAGCCAATTAGTTGTAATGCCACATACACCTTCAGGCTATCCATTCAAAGGTACATCATTTCTTAGCATATAGATTCAGCGGTTAGCATTAGGGTGTGCAGTTACATGAGCAAGCAGGCAGGGCACATCTTGCACTGGGCCATGTCCCTTGACCTGTCCACATTCCGTAGGCCCCCTTCTTTTTATTTTATCCTGGCCCAGTATCCTGGGTGGAGAGGCATCAGCACCTGGGATGGAGGGGTTTATTGTACTGGTTTTACTGATCTCTTCTTGGGGGAATCTGTTCCTTTCAGCAAGAGGTTCAAAACGTGACTCCAAGACCTCCTGGCTTTCTCTGTACTGCTGTGTGTAGGTCTTGTGACTTTCTGAGTCTCCAGTTCACCAAAGCTTCATAGCGTGAGTGTTGCCTGATCATAAACGGAGGTCTTTAAACATTTTGTGGGAAAGCACAGTCCCTCTCAGCAAGAGAAAAATGAAATACTTCCATAGTGTCCAGTAGAGACCTGGAAGGACTAAGACACATTAATACAGATCTAGTGACCCAGCAATGCTGAAATCCAGAACCAGTGCATTAAATGGCAGTTAGTATTGATCATTCTGAGTTTCATCAGATCTGGCATCCAGGTTTCTCGTGTCAATTTTTTCTTTTGAATCTTTCCCACAACTTCTTCAACATCCACATTTCTGCCAATAATCCTCTGATGGTAACTTAGGCTTTTCATGGCATGCACTTTAAGCTCCGTTTTCCTCTACCATTATATAGCTCCAAAGTTGCTTACACTTTGTTATGTCCTTGTTTCAACAGTGCCCTGCTTCTTTCTTAGTATAAAATCTGCAGTAGTCATCTAAGCTACCATAACAAAATACTGTAGAGTAAACTGGTATAAAAATAGGAATTGGGCTGTCATAGTTCTAAAAGAAAATCCAAAATTCAGATAACTGTCAGGCAAGATTTCCAAGTTCAACATCACTTTTTATTTGCTTATAGACAGCTACCTGTCATTTCTATTCACATGCCTTCATTTGGAATATTGACAGCAGAGGGAGGGGAGTAAAGATGGGTCCTCTTATACATTGCCTCCTCTTAAAAGTAAACTAAATCTACTGGGTCAGGGCCTCATTCTTAGAATCTATTTAACTATTATTATTTCCTTAGCAGTTAGTCACCAAATATACTTACACTGTACTTTATGTCAAAGTATTTATTTTAGTGTAATATATAATATAATTAGATCACTGACAACGCGTTAACTCTTTAATTGAACCTAAAAAGATGTTACACATAATCAAATGACAGGAGACTGTTGTTTTTGCTACCAAAAAGGAGAAATGTCCTTATAATTGGTCTACTGGATAATCAAATCATTTTATCAATCAAGTGCAGAAAATGAAGGATGTCACTTAGCTTAAAGTTTAAATATCCTGTTAATATTTTGCAATTTTTATGAACATGCCAAACATAACCACAACACAATTCTAATTCCATGAAGCATTTCTTAAGTGGAAATGAATGCCAGTATTGAGCATTAATGCCATTTAGTGATTTCCATTACCAAACTGATTCCTGGGGAGCAACAAGACCTATAATAATAAGAATGTCCAGGTATAATGGTTTAAATAATTAATTAAATGGTTTGAGATGCATTTGCTATGTGACCCCAGAAGTTGATAAATTATAACTTAAAATATGGTTAAAATAATGAAAAATATATGAATAAATATGAATAAATATGCACAGAAGTTATCTGAGAAGGAAAATAAATTAAAATGACTTTGTTTATAGTGTCATAAAAATTTAAGTGTGCAAATTATTTTATATGACATTAATTGAAATTAACAATCAGCCAAATAAATTATATGTATTGAAAAATGCCTAGACCTTTAATAGTAATGCTCCAAATATTTAAATTATGCTTTCTGATTTTTGTAAGACATGATAAGCTCATATCATTGAATAGTAAATATTTTAATTTTTAAAAAACTTTTTAGTTATTTTAAAATACTTTAAGTTTTTATACTAAAATGGTAGTATATTAGACAAATACATTTTAAACTAAAGTGTATCTGTCTAATACACACATGTGTACAGTGGAACTCAGCTTCAGGTTTGTAGTAATATAATTAATGTTAGAGCAATACTGGCAATATTGACAATATTGAATGTAAGAGCAATATTGGCAATATTGGCAATATTGAACTGGATTGGCAGAACAGTAGATGAAGGATAATCATGCGAGCAAGCTGGTTTCCAAAAGGATTCAAAACAATTGACCATATCCACACGGTAACCAAGCTCATAATGACAACCAATATATACTTTAATTACTTTTATCTATTTGTGGGAGTATTATTTGCATTTATACCTAGATAATATTCCTTTACATGTAATTTATTGTTCATTAGAGAAATTAGTTTAGGAAGTTAGCCAAGAGATTTGAATCAAATATTATATATTGTATTCTACTAAGAACTTTTCCCCAATCACAACATTAAGGACAACTTATAATATGTACAAAATGAAAATAATCAGATATAATACACAATGCCAGGATTTAAAGAATATTAATGAGTAAACAAAACTATCAAACAATAATATTAAATAAATGAGTTTTATTTATATAGTATTGACAATTACTGGAATTTCTACATTATGACCCTCAAAAACAATAGTGAGTATATTTATGATGAATTTATTTTTATCTAATTTAAATTTATTCTGTTTTCCATTGCTTCAGGGTAAAGCTCTTTCCAAAAGATAAATATGTATTTTTAAGTATAAAGTATAAGTTTCAAACTATTTTCACTAAAATAAGTTTCACTATTTTATACATCTACTGCACTGTTATTTTGCATTTGGGATCAGCCTGAGGAAAAGGTTACCTGTTTACTAAATATGGTAAGGTAATTATATTTTCAGTTTCTATACTTTATCATAAAATTCTACTTTTCCTCATGTAGACAAATATGCCCATCAGCAAGCCACTTTTGTATGGAAACTTATATAGAAATATATGTATGGATACATGTAGAGAAATTTGTCTTTTGAACTGTATTTAATCTAAATTGGTTAAAAAATTTAGCTATATAAAAGATGCTTAATGAAATTGTACATGTACAATAAATGCTAGCACATATTGTTTATGAAAAAGGAGATATGCTATAAAATTTGAAATAATTATTTTATCCTGAATTACACAATCCAAAATGTGATACCTTACTATTATATGCCCAACATTGCACTGTACGGCAGTATTTTTAGTAAATAATTCTGCCAAATTAGAATAAAAGAAATTTATCTATTGTTTCACTCTATACAATTCTTGGATAGAACAGAAGTTACGATCTGATAAGGCAAAAAGTTTACTCCCTCTTGGCCCAAAAATAAAGGGTATTTTTAATAGTTATTTTTAACTATATGGAATCTATTATTTACTCTTCTACTCTACAAAGTGTGTTTATTATTGGCTTGGCAAATCTATTCATATTATAGCTTAGGTATCACAAATGTATCATTTTAGTTGAAACAGTTGTAAATATAGTGATTAGAAGTTGATCATATTAATTATCTGCCATTTTTGAGACTAGATATAACTTACAATGATGTTTGAATTTTCTTGCATTACTAGTTGAGGCAATAGTTAATTTATGTCCACAGTATTTGTTATCTTGTTCTTATATATGGTGCTTTATGGTTTTGTTTTCCACATGCCCTTTGAAAATCAACATTTGATTTAATTCTCACTACTTTATTTCTTCAATTACATTGCAAAGATTTTTTTTCAGGTCACAGTCAGCAATGTTCAGGTCTTTCTCCTGGCTTTGCATGTTTTGCAGTACTTGGGAAGCAATATGCTGTATTGGTATTGAAACTGGCTCAGATACCTTGTCATACTTCTGGTGTTCATATTGAAAGATTTTTGAGGTCCTTATGATACCTAAGGCTTATGATACCTAAGGCTTTCCCTGTGCTCTGCTGATAATAAGGCATCCAGGTGGGAGGGTAGGTTTGACTCTGTTCTGCCACCCAGTAGAGCCTCAGAAGAAGCCAGAGGAACCCCCGCACCATGATGGCAGTCATTTTCAACATCTGGACTATACAGCTCATCAGAGTTCTACCCAAGAGAGAAGCTGATCTGGAACCCAGCTCATCAGAGCCCCACCCTAGAGAGAAGCATATTTCAAGCCCAGTATGCTGGTCTCAGCAGCTAAAGTCACTGGGCTTCCATGAAGATGGAGTTGGGGTCCCTTTTCCCTACCTCTGAACCCACCCATGAACTGCTACGGGCCTGTAGTCCTTGAACCAGAGACACAGAAACACAGGGCAGAGCAGTTACTAGCACTCCCTGTTGCGAATGGTCACTTTGTGGTCATACAGCACATTTGTATATGCAAGAACTGAGAGCCTGCCTACTACCGAGAGTATCCTGCCCACACGGCAGAACCTTAAAGCTACTGTGTCATATTCAATATGCCAAAAAAACAATAATAGACCTCATTCCCATGATCTGAATAAATGGTATGAGGCTCTTCGTGTTCCTGGGGAAAGCAGATGCCATTGGGTTAAACTAGCACACGACAGGAATGAATGGAGTCGTTACTGGTGCCCTCTTGAGCAAATCAATGAACAACAGGAATACAGGTGATACAAGTGATACAGCAAGTTGAGATGTAGAGTGCCAGGTCACTATAAATCTTCACCCTGGAAAAAGTAGCCAATCATAACAGAATAGGAAGGGTGGTGGCTTGGTGGGAAAGTGGGGGGGTGAGGTGGGATTTGCTACAGGAAAAAAGGAAGTCACCTCAGCATAGGCTCAGAATAAGAAATCTGTTAGCTTGGCTCCCTATTGGAGCCAACATTCTTGGAACCCACCAGACCTTGAGGTAGAACTGCATGTGCAATGTCTCGGCTAAACAAGAGACAGAATCCAGAAAGGGTTGTCACCCCAGGATGTGACAATGTGCTGAACTCAGCACTCACCCACACTCACATGGCTGTTTTGGGAGAGTGGAAACCTGGAACGAGCATGCAAAACTGTTGAACTATACCTGGATGGTCAAGCCATGGATGTAGGATCTGTCCATGGGGGCAACTATTGCAATCTTGGGGATTGAGTGGCTCTGGGAAGGGGCCGCTTCCTTCATTCACCTGAGGCAAGCAGACTGCTTGGTTCAGGACAGGGAAATCGCGCATGGGACTGGGGGAAACATTAGGGACAGGACCAGGATGTCATTCACAGGTAATGGAGAGGCCGTGATATATGCGGAGGGACCTGGAACCATCAATATAATAAAATAACTTTCAATCTCCTGAGTTTTCTATGTAAATATTTTATACAATGCTTAAGATTCTATCCGGCAGGAAAAACTACTTTCGCATCAATATATAATGAAATGTGTAGATTTCTTATAATATATAATTTATTATATAAATAAGCTAATAGCATATTTCATCTTTCATATCTTTGTATTAATTTTGAAATCATATTTTTCTATATTGTACTTCCATTAATATACAATTCATTGCTCTGGTCTGTGCTCTGCATTGCTGTTTTTTAAAAGTAATTGCTGTGATGAGTGTGGGACACTAAGAAGGGAAAGGTAATTTTTAGAGGGACTATATTTCACTACTGTACTGTTGAGCCCATCACAAACATATTATCTTAGTGCCTGAGGAATTTAGGACTCATAAAATTCCACAGGAGCATAAGCACACCTTGGGCTTTGAAGTCTTGACTCTTCAAGTTTTTCAATTTTTTAACATATATATATACATATGTATATGTATATATATATGTATATATATTCTACACAGCAAGCAATTTCAGAAGAAAATGAATCCCGAGATTTATTTCTGAGCTAGGGAGTGGAGGAGACATGTGTGAGAATATGTGTAGGTGAATAGAGATCCCTGGTTTCTAAGTAAGAATAAGAATATCATAAAATAAAGGGATTATATAGCCCACATTGGGATGCAGGCAATTCCTAGTAAATGAATTTACACTATTTAGTAAAAATCTGACCCCAAAGAATACATTAGGAAAGTCAGAGTCAAGACTTAAGAGTATAGGGAAATAGTTACAAGTTCAGAGTAAACAGTTGTGAGTGACTCTCAGGCAAGATAGAAAGCATCATACTTCTTCTAATCTGATCACTTGATCACTTGACATCCCCGTTATTCATCAGTTTGCTCCAGCAGGCACCAGTAACATCTCCATTTGACCTTATCAAGTGCCAGTGTAGCCCAATGGCATCTGGTTGCTTCAGGAATACGAAGAGCCTCAAATTGTTCGTTCAGGGTCTTGACAAAGAAGTCTGACCATTTTGTAGGTGGCGGCCCTGTGATCGTTTGACATCCCGTGGGATCCAGTTGGTAATGGCTCTAGTCCAGCGGTCATCTCCAAATCACATTACATGTCCAGTCCATCTGATTTTCGATACCTTGGTAAACAAGATAGCGTCCCTGACTCTGGAACAGAGATAGAGGTCGGAATTCGGATTCCTTCTATCACTTGAGTGAGTCATGATATTGCAGGCAACTTCCATTCCTCTTTGGGAGACCAGAATAGCATTCTCATTCTGTTTTCGTAGGGCCCAGGTCTCTGAGGCATATGTTAATGCAGGGAGAATGGTGGAGTTGAAGAGATGTGCCAGGAGCCGAGGTTCTCTGTTCTTTTAGCTATTTCTTCCATGCCTTTGAAGGCATTCCATGCCGCTCTCTTCCTCCTGTGCAGCTCAGGTTTTAGATTGTTCTTCATGTTGACTTCTCGACGTAGGTATATATAACTACTGCAATGAGAGATATTTGATCCATTGAGAGTGAAAGGGGCCTCTGGAACTAGTACATTTTTTCATGAACATAGTTTTGCTTCAAAGTTCTTTTTCAACTTTCCCTTACGGTACTTGTTGACTATCGGTCTCGTGCCAGTATTTAGCCTTAGATTTTCACGCCCTCTTGAACTCTCTCTTCAAAGTTCTTTTCAACTTTCCCTTATGGTACTAAGGGAAAGAGACTCTTAGACATGGGGCAGAGCTGTTCCTTGCTCTCCCTGTGCCCAGCCGTTCATGAGGCAGTCGGGAGGCATGGTGGGTTCTAGCCTTGGCCCACCACCCTGGCAGAACCTCACAACAAGCCAGACGACCCCCCCACCCACTCCATGGGTGCAGCCATTTTCCACATCCGACTTCCCTCTCTTCAGAACTCCACCCAGCCGACCAGCCCATCACAGCCCGGATCATCGACACCCACCCTGCAGCCGTTTCTTCCTCAATCCGGCCCAGGTATGCTGGTCCAGAGACTCTTAGACATGGGGCAGAGCGGTTCCTTGCTCTCCCTGTGCCCAGCCGTTCATGAGGCAGTCGGGAGGCATGGTGGGTTCTAGCCTTGGCCCACCACCCCGGCAGAACCTCACAACAAGCCAGACGACCCCCACCCACTCCATGGGTGCCGCCATTTTCCACATCCGACTTCCCTCTCTTCAGAACTCTACCCAACCGACCAGCCCATCACAGCCCGGCTCGCGCCGCAAGCTGCAGCGCGGTTCATCAATAAATGCTTTATTTGGAGGTGTTTCAAGAATATGCCTCCCGCATGGCAAGCCTAGCAAGCTGCTCGTGTTGTATTTGACATGCCAAATGCCAGTAACAATTATATTAGGTCATTCCCATGACCTAATATAATGGTTTGAGGCTCTTTATGTTCCTGTAGCAAGCCGATGCCCTTTGCTCTACTGGCATGAGACAGGACATATGGAGATATTACTGGTGCCCGCTCTAGCAAATAGATGATTAACGGGAAGATCGTGATCATGATCGTGATAGTTTTGCTTAGATTCAGCTGTAGACCTATCTTTCCACATTCTCGGTCAAAGTCAGCCAGCATTTGTGCTGCTTGGCTAATGTTTGGTTTTATTAGAACAATGTGATCAGTGAAGTGGAGGTGGTGTAGTTACCAACCATCTATCTTTACTCCCATTTCTTCCTAATCTAATTGTCTGTCGCATGATGTTCTCGAGGGTGGTGCTTAAGAGTTTTGTTGAAATGATATCATTCTGCTGAAACCCTCTTTTGACATCGATGATCACTTCTTTGTAGAATGGTGAGATTCTGGTGGTGAATCCGTAATAGAGCTCATGAAGGATCTTGATGTATTGGGTTTGAATGCCCTGTTCAGCTAGGGCTTCAATGACTGCTTCAGTCTCCACAGAATCAAAGGCTCTCTTTATATCATTGAACCTGAAACATTCACTTGAGAATGAGACACTCACGTTCTCACGTTCATTGTTACTCAATAGTATTTATTTTTCTACTTTTAAAAAATATATTTTTTGGCTTTTTACTGCAAAATACACCAATCAGAAACACTACTAATATTTGCATACCCAACACATGACACAGACTTAATAGGTATAGTAAGGATTTTATAAAAGTTGGCTTAAATTCAATAAACTTAAATACTTATAGTAAGAAGTGTTCAGGTAATTAGATCATCAATAAAATACATCTATATGCTTATATATACATTATTCTCTTAATGTGAATAGTGATTGTGACAATTTTGAAAACTTTATCTTCAATTGACTTATAAATAACTGTTCCTTAATGTCACATATCATGAATAAGCACCTTTCCAATTACTGGTTTCAGACAATCAGTTATTTTTTATCCATATCTTTTATATGATTATTCAGATAAGGAGCAATCTCAAAAAATATTTTAAACTGAGTTGTTTGATGAGAAGGCTCATATTTTTTCTAGTGGCTTTTATTGTGTGTATAATATGGCCTATTGCAGTATGTGAGAAAAGTGAAACTATGTTCTATAGTGATATAAACAATTAAACTAATAAAATAAATAAAAACTATTTTAACTTATACAGGAATATATAAATACTTCTGGAAATTTCACATAGAAGAGAATACATAACACAATTGTTTCATACATTACAAAAATTTTCATTCTACTTTCTATATCTTACACATCATAATTAAATAAGTAATAAATATTAATTAAAAACAACTTATTCAACTGATTCTATGCATGTTAAAATGTTACTCATTATAATCTGACAGTAGTAAGCATAACAGAAGCAAACAGCCATCCAAATAACAAATCATGTAGTCTAATTGTTTTCCTCTACAAATAATTAGTTGATCCTCAGTTAGAACACTGCCTCAAAATAGAAATCCTCTTTTTGGGCAAGAACATTGTAATAGTAAATTCATGTATGAACACTAAAGAGAATAATCTATATTTACTGATAACTGAATATTTTTCTTCAGCTAAAGCCTTGGAAAATTCAACTAGCAATTACTAATTTGTTGTATCTTATGCAAAGTGTCTCTTACTCTTCCAAAGACTGTGTAATTAAGTTCAATATAATTTTATTTCACACTGTATAATGTCAAATTTTCTTAAAACTTGAATATTTCTTCTTGTTATAAAAATGTCAGATAACTGACCGAATACGTTTTCCAAATACCTATACCGAGAGCAAAACATCATTCTTCACACAAAGTGCAAGCAAACAGTTTTATTATAGTTTGTGGAGCTTAACCTTCTGCAAAAGTAATTAGATCTATAATTAAAAAGCTATTTAGAATGATTAAAACCCTGTTATCTTGTGGCATTTAAAGACAAATGTAAATGTCAAAAAGGATGAATTCATTAAAATGTCTATTTAAGAGAAAAATTGTAGGTGGGTGGTGTTATTTATTAATTTGTTACTGTTTGAGATGTTTGAACAGAAAAAGAGATAGTAAAAGTGGATGGTATCATTTTCTAATATTTGACACATCAATCAATTCTACTAACAAATATTTATTTAGTGGATTATTTTAAACTAATAACTCAGAAATTTTCATGCTATTTCAAAAGTGACATAAGCCTTTCTGAAGGCATTCTTTTCAAAAAAACACAAATTCTTTTCAATAAAACACATTATTATTCTTTTAAAAATAATGTGTTTTCAATGAATACACATTATTATTCTTTTCAATAAAACACAAATCATTAATGTATCTAGTTCTGGGTTGATCATGTCTATAGGTTTGTTTGAGCTATCTAACAAACACCAATATGATTAATCATACAGCTTTAAAGTGTATGAATTCAAAAAATTTAAATCAAACATGTTTATGTATTTAGCATTTCTATAATAAATACTTTTAAAATTTAAATATTTTTCCTGTTTTAATATATTCTCCATTATGTTAGGGTTTCTCATACTGTCAGGTGTCTATCATTAAAGAGACATTCAACCATAAAATCAATTTAGCACAGAGATAAAATGGAGTGTGGGATTTTCAGGATTTTCTTTTTTGAAATATAGTGCCAATGAAAGAACTGATCATTCACGGAAAATGAACGAAATACTTCAGGAGTCAGTTCTCTTCAGTTGTGCAAGTTAGAAAGGTCTATAAAGTAACACTTTATGTACTTGTTTTTAATGGGAGTTTATATGTATATTAATCTAATGCATTCATTATGCTTTTTCTGGAGCAAGGGAAGAACTTATCATAAAAAGTGGCAGGAAATGAGTATTTAGTGTAGAAATCAATGAAATGAGAGATAGATGATCTTACAACACTGAAATAGATGAAACCTCATAATTCAAAATGAAAAGTGATCAAAGGCTAGAAAATTTAAAATGGTTTGATGTGACCCTTTTACTGATAGTATTATTAAATATAAGTATTAAATTTGAAAATAACCATTTCACAAGAGAAAAATTTAAATATATAATAAACATCTAGTAGTTCATGCTCACTTTCAACGCATTTCACACAAGTATGGTAACCTATAAAAGTCCTAATTATAAAATACAGAAAATATGTATGCCTTAGATTTAATCTAAACACACATCATATAATGAATATCTATGGGTATAAGAAGTCTAGGTATGAATACTTTGAAATATAATTTATATTTGTATAATGAACTTAGGTGCAAACCCTAAAATATGTAAAGGCTTTTAAATAGCATATATCTTAATATGTGAAAAATTAAATAGAGAAAATCTAGGTAAAGATAAGTAATTATAATTACTTATCTTTTATAATTATAAGGCATGTGGAAAGACCTTTAGTAAGTTTAATAACTTACTCAGTATCAAAGAAATACAATAGTAGGAAATTATGTAAGCATATGGATTCTGGAAAGGAATTTGTGAATGATTCATAGCATACTGAACATCCAATAAGTACATGTGAAAAGCTTTTCAAATATAATCCCTATGGGTAATATGAAGGTTATTTTATGACTGTTAGGGACATGAAAAAATTCTGTGATAACTCAAGAATTACTTTTTATCAAAGAATAAACCCAGTGAGGAATCATGTAAATTAATACTATGTTTTTCAAAGACCTTTAGGTATAGCTTTCAACTATCTCAGTATCAGAAAATTTATACTAGTAACAAACTTTGTGAATTGAAACAGTGAGAAAGTCTTTAAATTATTTTGTGGCAGGATCATAGCACAAGCAGTAAAAAGTAAGGGACAAAAGGTAATAGCACAAAAATGGCTTATATGGATAGATCTGAATCTCCTTCTGATATTTTAGTCACTTGATGACTTGAATCCCGTTATTCAACAATTTGCTCGAGCGGGCGCCAGTAACATTTCTATTGGACCCTATCACGTGCCAATGTAGCCCAATGGCATCTGGTTGATTCAGGAATACAAAGAGCCTCAAAAGGTTCCTTCAGTGTCTTTACAAGTAAGTCTGACCATCTTGTAGGTGGGCGGCCACGTGATCTTTTGACATCCCTTGGGATCCAATCGTTAATGGCTCTAGTCCAGTGGTTGTCTCCAAATCACATTACATGTCCAGTCCATCTGATTTTCGATGCCTTGGCAAATGAGACAGCGTCTCTGATTCTGGAATAGCGACGGAGGTCAGAACTCCAGATTCCTTCTCTCACTTGAGTGAGGCGTGATATTCCGAGCATAGCTCTTTCGATTCCTATCTGGGAGACACGAATAGCATTCTCATCCTGCTTTCGTAGGGCCCAGGTCTCTGAGGCATATGTTAATGCAGGGAGAATGGTGGAGTCAAAGAGATGTGCCCGGAGCCGGAGGTTCTTTGTCCTTTTAGCTATTTCTTCGATGCCTTTGAAGGCATTCCATGCCGCTCTCTTCCTCCTGCGCAGCTCAGGTTTTAGGTCATTCATCATGTTGACTTCTCGACCTAGGTACACATAACTGCTGCATTCAGGGATGTTTGTTCCATTGAGAGTGAATGGGGCCTCAGGAACTAGTTCATTCTTCATGAACATTGTTTTCTTTAGATTCAGCTGTAGACCTATTTTTCCACATTCTCGGTTGAAGTCAGCCAGCATTTGTGCCGCTGGCTAATGTTTGGTGTTTTTAGAACGATGTCATCAGTGAAGCAGAGGTGGTGTAGTTGCCGACTGTCTATCTTCACTCCCATTCCTTCCCATTCTAATTGTCGCATGATGTTCTCAAGGGTGGCACTGAAGAGTTTTGGTGAAATGGTATCACCCTGTCGAACCCCTCTTTTCACTTTAATGATCACTTCTTTGTAGACTGGTGAGATCCTGGTGGTGAATCCATAATACAGCTCACGAAGGATCTTGATGTATTGGGTTTGGACACCTGGTTTGGCTAGGACTTCGATGACTGCTTCTGTCTCCACAGAATCAAAGGCTTTCTGTAAATCAATGAGCGTGAGACAGAGCGGCATCTTGTACTCCCTACAAACCTCGATGAGCTTGGTTACTGTGTGGATATGGTCGATTGTGCTGAATCCTTTCCGGAAGCCTGCATGTAATGAGGTAAGTAATTACCTTAACTTTCACCTATTCCAATAACAAAAGTTTAAATAAAGAAGTCTAAAATGAGCTCCACAAAAATTAATCTTTGCAAAGTCCACAGAATGGGAAAGAATACTCACCCAATAGCCATCTGATAAGGGGTTAATACCCAGGATATATCAGGCACTGGTAGAACTTTACGAAGAAAACAGCCAACCCCATCAAAAATGGGGAGAAGAAATGAACAGAAGCTTTGACAAGGAAGCAGTTCGAATGACCAAAAGACATATGAAAAATTTTTCATCATCATTAGTCATCAAACCAACAAGGAGATATCATCTCACACCACAGAGACTGGCACATACCCAGAAAAGCAAGAACAACAAGTGCTGGGTCGGATGCAGGGAAAAGCGGACTCTCATCCATTGTTGGTGGGACTGTTGACTGGTACAGCCTTTTTGTAAAACTAAATGGACATTCCTCCAAAGACTAGAAATTGAACTCCCATTTGACCCAGCCATACCACTCTTTGGAATATACCCTGGGAAGCCAAAAACACACAGCAGAAATACCATCCCTACTTTTATGTTCATAGCAGCACTCTTCACAATAGCCAGAAACTGGAAACAACCAGAGTGCCCAAGAATTGATGACTGGATAAAGAAACTTTGGTGCATCTACACTTTTGGGGCGGGCCACCGGGTCCCCGACAGTGCCGGGAAGCGCGTTCCCTTCTACCTCCGAAGCTGGCGAGGAATGAATGAAAACTCAGGAATCCGATGTAGTTTTAAAAGGGTTTACTTATCACAGGTTCAGGCATATAAATCAGCAAAAGGAAAAGCCCGGTGCTTAGGATTCCAGGCTAGAACCCCAGCCACGTGTAGGCCAAGATGGCGGCCACCACGTTTAAAGGCCCTGTAACAGGAGAAGACAAGAATTCCAAGAAGGGTGAGCACTCACAAAGAGAGAGAGCCCACAAAGAATCGTGGGAGAAAGAAAACAGGCTAATTTTATACCCCTGCCACTCAGACCTTCTTCCCACTGTTATGCAAAGCAGGGAGGGTCAAATGCCCTTAGGTAGTCCCTCCCTGCACCTCACCTAGGCCCTTTAATATGCTAATGTTTTGAGCCAAGATCTGCCTGGAAATGCCTTTATAGGGTAGAGAAGGGGGTTTCTGAGATGGCATGTCTCTGTACCAAAGACTAATACTAATGTCAGTTAAATATTTCTCCAAGCCTTCACAAGTCTCTTCTACTTCATTGTAGTTTTATATTTTAGTTGCCTTTGAGTATATCAGGGAGCCATGCTTCTTTGCTTGGAAGCAAACAGCATTTCTCTCTAGTCTAATTACTTAGGGTTCCAGCGTGGCCAGGCTAATATGCTGGTAAGATCTAGCTAGTCCCACGATGATTGTGGTAGCTTGGGAGAATATTTATACCAGCTAGTACAGCATACATGGTCAGATAAACTGCCACACTTAGACTACCCCCTTATCTACGAAGTGATTTGCAGGAGGTAATCCAGAGCAGATGCAGCAGCCCTTAGGAGTCCTGCACCACTACACAATGGAATACTATGCAGCTGCTAGGAAAAATGAAGTTATGAAATTTGCCTATAAATGAATGGACATGGAGAGGATCATGTTGAGTGAAATTAGCCAGAAGGAGAAACGAATATAGAATGACTGCATTTATTTGCATGTCGTATATGTATATGTATATGTATATGCATATGCATATGTATATGTATATGTATGTATATGCATATGCATATGCATATGTATATGTATATGTATATGCATATGCATATGCATATGTTTATGTATATGCATATGCATATGCATATGCATATGCATATGTATATGTACATGCGTATGTGTATGCGTATGCGTATGCGTATGCGTATGTGTGTACGTGTATATGAATATGTATATGAATATGTATATGTATATGTATATGTATATGTATATGTATATGTATATGTATATGTATACGTATACGTATATGTATATGTATACGATACGTATACGTATACATATACGTATATGTGTATGCGTATGCGTATGCATATGCGTATGTGTATGTGTATATATATGTATGTGTATGTATATGTGTATATGTATATCACAAAAGTTTGGGAGCACAGGTTAGGTAAGACAGAGAAGGGAACAGTGTGCCAATAATTGTCGAAAGTGCTATTACCACGTAGAATTTAGGATTAAATACAGGAAAAAATATACACATGATAACCTCTAAATAAATACATTATAATCCACAATATGTAAGAGAAGGAAGAGAGAAAGAGAGAGAGAAAGTGTAAGATAGAAAAGAGATAAAAAGCCTGCCATAGAGGCAGGCTAGTGGAGGGGAGGGAATCAGGGACATAGGAGGTGGAAAATATGCACTTGTGGAGGGATGGGTGCTGGAACACTGTATGGCCAAAACCCAAACATGAACATTTTTGTAATTGTTAAAAAAAATAAAGCAGAGCTACAGACAAAAAAAAATTAATCTCTGCTTGTGATTTATATTTTTAGCGAGTAAATTTAGTGTATAACTGTTTAGTAAAGGAGGTGAATGCTAGCAAATTAAGGTTGTGGATTTTCTTTAATTTTATATTTAATTAAAAGCAAATAGCAAAAATATATTCTGGAATTGATATTCATTGGATGCACTCTGTTGTACTTTCCAGACTGTAGAAAAACTAGAAATTGAAAATGATATTTAAAGTAGAATTATCAAATAAACATATAAGGAAGTAGCAGGGCTACAGTATCTAGCTTATCAGTAGCTCACTTACTTGCCTTGCATATATGAGACCCTGGTCTTGATTCCTGGAAATTAAAAAAAGAAAATGAAGAAAAAAGAAAAACACATAAGAAGCTTTATTTGATTATGTTGATGATGAAATGTTGATAAAAATACTCAATATTCCTGACCAATAAAATTTTGTTAGAGGCAATATTATAACATTTAAATTTTTAAACTTTCAAGCATGTTTTACTTATTTCATTGCCATGAGTTAAATGATGTACTTTTGACATGTATTCAATCCTTAACATTATTAAGGTTGAATACCTTCTTTAACTACCTAGGGTCGTACCACGAGGCAATGGAAACTCAAGGGTCAAGTAGATTATATATATTTAAAAGTGTTTATATATAAAATTACAAATAAAACCAAAAAAACCTGAAGTATATAAAATAATTTCTTTTATAGCTTTATAAGAAAATGGGTAACTAAGCACTGTTAATGGTGGAGAAATAAAGTTCGAATAAATTATATTTATCCTACTGAAAAGGCACTAAATTATTCCGTAATTTCACTCGATGCAAGCAGTTATTTCAGAAAACACAGCAGTGTGTATTTATCATTATGACAGGAACTTTACTCGGTGTGACATGATCAATCTTCACCAAAATCCTTAAGGGAATTGGTATCTTACTTTGACTAGTGAATGAACTGATAGCTATGAAATAAGTTGAATAAAGCTACCCATATATTAACGGCAAAACCTAGATTGGAACTGAGATAGTCAAACAATGCTTTGAGACTAAATCAAATTCCAAAGCATAAATAGATTTGGACATTATTTAGGAAACTTCAACTTTTAATGTTCAAGGTCCTGAGTGATCAGACCTTGAACAGATCAGCTTGGTCAGGTCTTATAATTGATGTTGCACTGATATGATTTCCCGAAATTTAGCCTAGGTATTTATTGTAGACTAGTATTGTATTAATGATATGATAACTGCTTAGATTAGTATTTAAATATGTATGGATATAATATGTTCGTGCGGAATATATTTGTATACACTTTGCAATAAGTGAGGTAGATAAATGGGGGATATTTGAAAACATCATTTTCATTTGGGGGCCACACTTGACTGTGTTTAGGGCATTCTATGACTTTGTGCTCAGATATCATTTCTGGCAGTTCTTAGCCACTTTGCTAGCAGTTCCCATAGGCAGTGTTGGAGACTGAGTTAGGATCAGTCTTGCACAATTGTTTAAAATTGTTTACAATTTTAAACAATTGTAAGGATTCATGTTTGCAAAAGTAAAGATTATCTGGAGAAAGGACATACTTTTATAGACTATGTTCAGTATGTCAGAATTGTTATACATTTAATCCAGTAAAAATAGTATAATTGTGTATAATGAGGTCTTTCTTTATGGATTCCATTATTTATGAATCATAAATGATCAGTATATTCTATCTAATTTATTATTTAATTATATCTTTCAGTATGTTATAATACTATAGAAATGATCAAATTAAGTATATTCTTTTTATTGACTCTATCCTGGTTACTAAGCAAGCTAAATAAGCTCAGTCAGTAAATTCTAAATAAAGCTCAGTCAGGAAATTCCCAATTTAAATCATTTTCACCTTTTCTTAATTCTTAAAATAACCAACAATTTCTCAGTGTCCCTGATATTACCTTATCATATCCATTGAGCTGAAAAAATCAATAGTTTTGATATCACACAAATTTTAAATAAAATTTAAAATAAAAATTAATAAAATTATATGCTGTATTTAGGGATAAGATTATAATTAAAAATGGTGTGAGTACAATTTATAGTATTTTACTTTTGTACATTGGTAAGAATGCAAAATGTTTTCATTTAAGAAAAAGAATGTCACATGTTTTCTAGCACAAAATGCATTAGTAAGATATTAACATTATTTATTTAAATTAGAGAATTAAACAGCAAAATTTTGTTCTCATATCTGATACAAAAATGTTCATTGGTAATTGATATGCTTATGCTATTCATCAGAAATATTTGCTAACAAAGCAATGAAAATCTTTTTTTCCTGACCACATACATTGTAAGAGTACAATGCTGTTAGGTGCTAAAGCAGTTCCTTAAAGGAAGTTGTTCACTCACAATATGGAATTACAGGGTATATGTTTCACTTTGTATTTAGACAGGAAAAGCTCAGATGGTGAGCAGAAAGTGCCTGTGGGAGGTCACTACTGTACATAATAGTAACTCAAAATCTTTAAGACTTGGCATGGAATAACTTCTAGGCACACTGCAACTCTAAGCTAACACGCTGAAACCCATGTCTCACGCAGGGGTTTGCCAAAATCAAAGGCAATCATGTGGTTAGGAGAGCCCGGGAAGCATATTGTTTGTTCCGATCAGCCATAGGAAAGACATCCTTTTAGAAGATTTTATTTTGATACAAATGGAATCTTATTTCAGTATCATATTTTGAAGGGGAGTCACTAATTATAAAAGGAATATTCATCTGTCTGTTATTAAGATGTGACATATACTATGGTCCCGGGAAATTACATGGTGAGAGAAACAGTGTTCCAATTTCTGGCTGAAATCACACTTATTTCTGAAGATTTTACATGGATGATATCAGTCCACTTTACTTTGACTTTTTGACCAAAGTGCAGCCATTAAAATTTTTGTCATTTTGAGTCCAAATTGTTTGGCTTCTGAAATCAATATTATGAGGGAACAGAGTGTACTGACAAATCTGTATTTTCTCTCTGCTCACAGATGGAGACCCTAAGCACCTTCACCTAGTATCCTGAAAGCATCACACACAGTTGCCTCTTGTCAGTTTGGCTCATCACTTGGCTATTTTTGGCCAGGAAAAGATTATGTGCTTCTGTGCTACAGTGATGGTTATTTAACATGATTTAACTATTGAGAACAAACTCTGGCTGTGTACATAAACTGAAGCAATAAACCTGTGTTACTTCATAGAAAATGAATATAAATATATTGCACTATATATATATTACATATATATATTGTGTGTTGCAGGACTCCTAAGGGCCGCTGCATCTGCTCTGGATTGCCTCCCCGCAAATCACTCCGTAGATAAGGGGGTAGTCTAAATGTGGCAGTTTATCTGACCATGTATGCTGTACTAGCTGGTATAAATATTCTCCCATGCTATCACAATCATCGTGGGACTAGCTAGATCTTACCAGCATATTAGCCTGGCCACGTAGGACACCTAAGTAATTAGACCAGAGAGAAATGCTGTTTGCTTCCAAACAAACAAGCATGGCTCCCTGATAAAATATAAAACTACAATGAAGTAGAGGAGACTTGTGAAGGCTTGGAGAAATATTTAACTGGCATTGGTGTTGATCTTTGGTACAGTGACATGCCATCTCAGAAACCCCCTTCTCTACATTTCAAAGGCATTCCAGGCTCAAAACATTAGCACAGTAAAGGCCCTAGCTGAGATGCAGGGAGGGATTACCTAAGGGCATTGGACCCTCCCTGCTTTCCATAACAATGGGAGGAAGGTCTGAGTTGCTGGGGGTATAAACTAGCTGGTTCCCGCTCTCCCGGTCTTTTTCTTCCCGGTGGGATCTCGCCTTGTGAGCGTTTATTCCCCTTGGAAGTTTTACACGTGGTGGTCACCATCTTGGCCTACACGTGGCTGGGGTTCTAGCCTGGAATCCTAAGCATCGGGTTTTTCCTTTTGCTGATTTGTATGCCTGAACCTGTGATAAGTAAAGCCTTTTAAAACTGTATCGGATTCCTGAGTGTTCATCCATTCCTCGCCGGCTTTGGAGGTAGAAGGGAACTCACTTCCCGGCACTGTAGGGGGACCCCGCGGAGCGCCCGACAATTGTGGAACTATGTAAGTACATATTTCCATATATATTTACTTGTTCGCCTTTCTTAGAAGTGCTTTGAAGTTATTCTTGCCAAAGCATTGAAAATCAGATGGGCTGGATATGTAATGCAATTTGGAGATGACTGCTGGACTAGAGCCGTTACCCAATGGATCCCACTGGATGTCAAAAGATCACTTGGCCGCCCACCTACAAGATGGTCAGACTTCTTTGTCAAGACCCTGAACGAATGGTTTGAGGCTCTTCATATTCCTGAATCAACCAGATGCCATTGGGCTACATTGGTAAGTGATAGGGTCCAATGGAAATGTTACTGGCGCCCGCTTGAGCAAATCGATGAATAACGGGATGCATGTGATCAAGTGATCAAGTGATTTACTTGTTGGTTTTCTAATTTCTTTGATTAATTTTATTTAAACACTGTGATTTACAAAGTCATTCACAGAACAGTTGTTTCAGTCATTGGATATTCCAACCACTGTCCTACTGCCAATGTGCCTTTACCACCATCCAAACCCTCGTTTTCCTCCCTGGTCCCAAGCCCATGCCTTATCCCTTAGCAGGCACTAATTATATTGCTTATTCGAAAATATATCTTGGAATGGTATTGCTAACGTTATGATCTTTTTACTGATTTGTTGCATGTGAATTGGGCAATCTGTTATTGTTTCACTTAGAGGGTATCAAAAGGAGTGACTTCTGCACAATTTTGAGCAAAGATGTTAATATTAATCTCTTATATATGTTCAATAATCAATCCCAAACCCACCACAATTGCAAATACGGACAACAATTATTTCAAATTTTCCTACCTCTGCTTTGAGTCTGTCCTAAAAAGTTATTCAGTACTTAATTTTTATTGCTTGTTATACATAGTCTGCTGATATGGTCACTTGATCACTTGATATCCCGGTATTCATTCATTTGCTCGAGTGGGCTCCAGTAATGTTTCCATTTGACCCTATCACATGCCAGTGTAGCCCAATGGCATCTGGTTGTTTCAGGAACACTGAGAGCCTCGAACCGTTCGTTCAGGTTCTTGATAAGGAAATCTGACCATCTTGTAGGTGGGTGGCCACGTGATCTTTTGATGTCCCATGGGATCCAATCGGTAACAGCTCTGCCCAATGGTCATCTCAAGATCACATTATATGACCAGCCTATCTGATTTTTGATGTCCTGGCGAACAAGACTGCATCCTTGATTTTCGAATGGAGACAGAGGTTGGAACTCCGGATTCCTTCTCTCACTAGATTGAGGAGTGATATTCCAAGCATAGCTTATTCAATTCCTCTTTGGGAGATCCGAATAGCATTTTAATCCTGCTTTCCTAGGGCCCAGGTCTCTGATGCATATGTTAATGCAGGGAAAACAGTGGAGTCAAACAGATGTGCCTGGAGCCAGAGGTTCTTTGTCCTTTGGTTATTTCTTCAATGTTTTTGATATATGGTATATGGTACATATCTATTTATATATATATATATATATATATATGTGTGTGTGTGTGTGTGTGTGTGTGTGTGTGTGTGTGTGTGTGTGTACCATGCTGATATATGGTAGAGAAATATTTTCTAGCAAGAAGGTTAATGAGGATTGTTCGATCTCCCAAGGAACAATTGGGCCATTGAGCCCTTAATATAAGAAATTACTCATATGTTGTTACAGAGTAGGCACTGTGACTACATATTTTGTTATCGGGCTCCGTATACTTATAACTATACAATGCAATGCTATATTGGTTTAACTGTATTCTAAAGCTTAAGATGTCACACATCCATGAAAGCAGTCTTGCATCACAGGACTTACAGAGAATATAACTGAGTTATTCAACCAGTGTCTCTTTGGGGACTTATGAGATTACTTTGCCACCTCAGGCAATTCATGTGAGTGACCACCACCCTTGTGGAACACAGGGACATGGGGCAAAGGCCCCATCCCTGGCTCCATAAAAGCATGGAGAGATAAGTAGCAGAAATCCACATACCTGGTAATAATGATCTTTCTAAAAGCAAAGTACACCTATGATATGGTCAGACTTCTTTAAAAGCATGAATGAACAGTTTGAGGCTCTTCATGTTCCTGGAGCAAGCAGATGCCATTGGGCTACACTTGCACATGACAGGGACAAATGGAGACATTACTATTGCCCGCTCGAGCAAATCAATGAACACCAGGAAGATAAGTGATATAAGTGAAGTGAAGTGATTATATATATAATTATATATATATATAGAGAGAGGGGGGGAGGAGAGAGATAGCTATAAAATATTATATATAATAAAACATTATATATAATAAAACATATAGAATTATATACAACATAATCATATGTAGCATATGTAGATATTCATTTATATATAAACCATATGTGTATATATATGGTATATATATGTGCTTTATATATTTTCCCATTTTGTCACTCTGTGAAATAAGTGTTGTCCTTATTTCACTCATATTTTATAGTAATAAACCTCAGAGTTCATGTGACTTAGGGTTTTATATAGAACTGAGAAAAATATGGGCAATCAATAATCCTATCTGAGTTCTAAAGAAAGTTGTATTAGGGCCAGAGCAATAGAACAGTTGGGAGGGCATTTGCCTCATATGAGACTGACTCAGGTTCTACCTCAGATATGGTCCCCAAAGCAAGGAGTGATCCCTGAGTGTTGAGCCAGGAGGAAGCACTGAGCACAACTGAGTGTGGCTTAAAATAGAAGAAACAAACAAAAAAGAGAACAGTGTTGATCGCATCATATATTACAACCTCTATACCCATATTATGCTATTCTTGAGACAACTTATCCAATATATTAAAGTAGACTATCAAAAGCAACAGATTTGCCAATATTATATTGGTGTTGATATAAGCTGAGGAAATAGTCAAAGGAGTGTGAAATAGACAAAAAAAAGTCTCCCTTGTTCACTGTCAAGAGAAGTTCCTCTACCTGAGTCCGAACCAGAGATATCCTTGAATGCCCAATTCAATTTTCCACATTGACAATATCTATAAAATTATTTGCATAACAACATTGTATAACAATCTTATTTCTCTGACGAATTGCATTCCTGGATAGAAGAGATTACTTTAAACATTATAAGTATGCAGCATGAACTTTTTTGAGAAATGGCAAGTTGAATTACAAAAGGAGGAAGTCTAAGCAAAAACAAAACACAACTCACTCAAATGAATCCAAACTCACTGTAATTTTTTGGAAAATGGCCTTCGACTTTTATTTTCTGTTTTTAAGGTAACTTCATATTTGATTAGAAATTCATTAGTGTGTTTCTGTGCCTCCACCCAGCAGAAGAGCTTATCACAGCCCCGCTGGTGTGGCTGCTTGCAGCCGTGTGGTTCATCAATAAATGCTGGATTTTGAGATGACTACAAGAGTATGCTACCCACATGGCAGAGCCTAGCGAGCTACCCGTGTCGTATTTGATATGCCAGATACCAAAAACAATTATAGACCTCATTCCCATGACCTGATGGAATGGTTTGAAGCTCTTTATGTTCCTGGAGCAAGCAGGTGCCCTTGGGCTCTACTTGCATGAGACAGGTCATATGGAGATGTTACTGGTGCCTGCTCGAGAAATCGATGATGAACGGGAAGACAGTGACAGTGACAGTGACAGTGTGTTTCAGGTAATGAATTAACCATGGACATAAACTATATATGGAATGTAATGTCAACCAGTGCATGCAATTCTCTAATTACAAATATTATTGAGAAAATATCATCTTCATACATTTTTATCTTTTAGTAAATTAGGTTTATTTAGGAATAAGTAGGGTAGTAGGGACAGATAGTGAGAAACAAACGAAAGAGTCCCTAAAATTCCTATAAGTTGGATTCAAGGAACTCCAGAAAGGGGAGTAGTGCACTACTTTGCATTATTATGATAAATGAAGTAAATAATGTATGATTTTATTTCTTGAGGCATTAGATTAGTCAGAACCTGGCAAGGTACCTGTGTTTTATTTACTTGTTATGATAAAAATTAGTAACAATTATGGACCTCCGTTCCATTACGTGAAGAATGGTTTGGGCTCTTCCTGTCCCTGGAGCAAGCAAATGCCTTGGGTTACACTTGCTTGTGACAGGACTTATGGAGATGTTACTAGTGCCCACTCGAGCAAATCGATGAACAATCGGAAGACAATGACAGTGACAGTGATTAGATTAGTCAAATATATATAAAGCAGATGTTAAGAGTAATACAAAGAAAAAAATGTTGTTTAAATTAGCACAGTTTCAGTTTATAAAATTGAACTGGAGTATAATGATGATTGTTGTACAAAAAATATAAATGTATAGAATGCCAAAAATTGCACATTTAAAAATAGTAAAATGGTATATCAAATTTATATTTTACCAGAATAAAATAATTGACCAAATTAATATTTATATGTGCTCATAATATTTTTATAAACATGGTTATTAAGATTCCCAAATTTTATAAAATTCTAGAATATTAGAAAAAAACATTCAATTTTTTAAGTTACTGAAATTATATCACTGATATATAATTGCACCTATACATAGTTGATGCTGATTTCATTGATATAAATATTTATCTTATTAAGGTAATCAATTTAAATTTTACTTTGAAACTTTTATATTTTACTTTGAATTATTTAATCAACTTATCACTTCCTGTATATTCAAGTAGTTTGTTTTCAATTAACTTAAATTGTGTCAGTATTTTGCTTTACGTATTATTAGAAGTCTTTGGTATATATTTTGATAAGTGCATGCAAATACTTGGAAAGTAAACATCTTAATCTTTAGCTAGGCTTTCCTTTATTAAAAAGCTATGAATATCTTATACTAATATTCTAGAACTGTGTAAAATTTGGGAATAGATATGACCACATTATAAAATATTTTGATTATATATCACTATTAATTCTAATTTTAACATATATTTTTGTAATTAATTCACTGAGAATGTTATTCTACACTTTTCTATAGTACACATTTGTATACTGGCAAATAGAAATAAGAGTATGGACTTAGAATCAGCTTAGTCAAAACAACTGTCAATCTGCTGCAAATCATTTTTAGGACCTTACTCGAGCTTCAGTTCTCTATATATAGAGTAGACAAGGAATAGTTGCTACTTCATATATGTGCTTAAGGGATTTACATAATATATAAAAATTTGTGTGACATATGTTTATCCCAAGATCAATAACATGTACTTTATATGCATATGAATGATATTTAAAATCAGACTGAAATTATAGACATCAATTTCAAACTTTTTAAAAGTTGTTATAAACTTGCAAAGCAACCTTCATGAGTCTCAGAGATTTCATAGTGGAACTGTTTTCAACCTAGTTTCAAACCATTTCCTTAGATAAGATAACAATTCTTCCAGAGCAAAATATTTTGTCACTAAAAATCATTTTTACAGGTTCTGTGATATTGAACAATGTGTAAACCATTTCAAGAACAAGTTGATCTTGGAGCTAGAGAAACAGAGTAGAAGGTTAGTTGCTTGCCTCCATGTGACTGTCCCAGATTGAATTCACTGGTTTATTTAATATCCATTCCAGTTGTTCAAGTAATATCTGAAATAATGTGATTTGGTAATGGATTAGTCATTTACTGAAATATATATTTTTCCAATTATAGCATTATTTTATCTAATTTATTAAGTGGAAATCAAGAAAGTTTTATATTAAAAAAAGATATAAAATGATCCTTTAAAAGAAATAAAGAAATTACTACCTCCTGGAAGCATCTCTAGGAAGAATAAAGGTGTGAATTTTTTTTCTCATTGTCACACTGGTTTAGCATAGTTAAATATTATCTTCTCATGAAGATAATAGTTATATTTAAAAGGGAAAAACATAAGCCTTGTCATTAATTATTCATTTTTCTCCAAAATTAGAAAACTGCTAAATACTTTAATAATTATCTTCATTAAATTAAACTGATTTTCTGCTATATTTTACAAGAATACATTCATATACTTTTTTTAAACATTTTTTTTTTATTTTTAAAATTACAAAGATATACAATTAAAAAGTTCATATTTGGGTTTTGGTCAAACAGTGTTGCAGCACCCATCCCGCCACCAGTGCCCATCTCCCACCACCAATGTCCCCGGTTCCCTCCCCCTCCCCCAGCCCTGCTCCATGGCAGGTTCTTTATTTATTTCCATTTCTCTCTCTTTCTCTTTTCCTTCCCCTCCAGACTATGGATTACAGAACATACATTAAAGGGTTGTCATGTGTATATTTTTGCCTCTATTTAATGCTCAGTTCTAGGTTGGCATTAGTACCCTCAACAATTGTTAGCACACTGTTCCATTTCTGTCTTACCTAGCCTCTGAATCCCACACGTTTGTGATAATTTCCACCTTTGACAAGACCTCCTGATGTATGTTTCACTTGACCTTGGATATTGGTATCATAATATGTACATATATATTTATGCCATGCAAATAAATGCAGTCATTCTGTATCTGTCTCTCTCCTTCTGGCTAATTTCGCTCAACATAATCTTCTCCATGTCCATCCATTTGTAGGCAAATTTTATAACTTCATTTTTCCTAACCGCTGCATAGTATTCCATTGTGTAGATGTACCAAAGCTTTTTTTATCCAGTCATCGATTTTCGGGCACTCTGGTTGCTTCCAGATTCTGGCTATTGTGAATAATGCTGCTATGAACATAAAAGTAGGGATGGTGTTTCCGCTGCGTATTTTTGGTTTCCCAGAGTAGATTCCCAGGAGTGGTATCGCTGGGTCAAATGGGAGTTCAATTTCTAGTCTTTGGAGGAAAGTCCATATTGTTTTCCAGAAAGGCTGTACCAGCCTGCATTCCCACCAACAATGGATGAGTGTCCCCTTTTCCCCACACCCACGCCAGCACTTGTTGTTCTTGTTCTTTTGAATATGTGCCAGTCTCTGTGGTGTAAAGTGTTATCTCATTGTTGTTTTGATTTGCATATCTCTGATGATTAGTGATGATGAGCATTTTTTCATATGTTTTTTTGCCATTCGAATTTCTTCCTTTCTGAAGTTTCTGTTCATTTCTTCTCCCCATTTTTTGATGAAAACAAACAACCCCTTCATATACTTTTTAACCTTAAACTTAATTTTTATTGCTCACTAAATTCAAGACATGAGTTGAAAAGTATTATATAGAGATAAGTGTGCACTATGCCTGATGAGCTGGTTTCAGTAAATTATAAATCAAAGTGGAGGATAAGAATCAAGGTTAGTAATCATAACAGATGGAAGGGAGTGAGGATAATAAAAATGGGTGTTATCAATGAAGGTTGCAAATCTATAGTACACAAAGAAATACTATGAAGAAGTGACATTTAAACGCCTCTAGGAAAGCTTAGCGAAATATCTCTTTGTAAACCTAATAAAATTCTCTAATAGTACAAAAGAGGTTCAATTGCCTAAATTTGTTCCAATCTAGAACAATATCATAGCTGTTAACAAATCAGAATATGACATTTCCGTAATGACACTTTATGAGAACCATTTTCTGACTTGCCGCTCCTAAAAATTAAATTACATACATTTAGCAATTTTCCAAGTGCTTTGAAAATATCTTTTTCTCTCATCTTGCTATTTAAAGTTTTATTTTACACACTAGAACTTCCTAAAGTATATGAGGGAAATAGTATACGGAAATTCTAAGGACACTTAAATTTAATATTTTTTTTCTTTTTAAGATTAATGGCAGTAAGAGAATAACTTTTAGTTTAGTATTAATTTGCTTGAATTTTTTTTTTACATTTTCACACTCCTTTTTTAAATCATAGTAGAAATACTGCTCTGTATCAGAGCATATGAGTGTACTATATCAGAGCATTTGTGTACTATATCAGAGCATTTCCCTTAATGGTATAAGGGAAAATCTAAGGACACTTAAATTTAATATCTTTTTTCTTTTTAAGATTAATGGCAGTAAGAGAACAACTTTTAGTTTAGTATTAATTTGCTTGAATTTATTTTTTTACATTTTCACACTCCTTTTATAAATCATAGTAGAAATACTGCTCTGTATCAGACACTGAGTGAAAGATTTTGGGGTTAATATGATCATATAAGTGCAATTCATTTTTTAAGCATGATGTTTTAGAGACAATTAGTAAGGATGCCTAAATAATTTCTAGCTGCATTATCCTGAAGATGTCAGACAAAATGCCTTGATCTAGACCTGTATTCAAAATGTTGTCAATCTAGGTGCATATTCAAGAATAAAACCTAAGGCACTCTTTCCTTCCTTAAGACAGTAGGTACAGCATACACCCTGCATGTAAAGTCCTCGGCTTGATTCTTAATACTGATGGTATTTCCCAGCACCATGAGAAATAAATCTGCCAACAAACATCTGCTGATCTGCCACCTGCATACCCCCCAACAAACAGCAATAGCTAATAAAATAGAAAGAAATAATTTCTTTGGGGCAAGGACATAACCCAATAGCAGAACACTTCCGTTGTAAATGCGAACACTGGTTTGGTCTCAGGAAGTGCAGTCAAAGAAACACAAGGTTTTTATGCAGAGCTAAGTAAATTTTTTAGTTGAATAGCCTTGTTCACAACCTCTGTCCTTGTTCCAGAGTCAGGGACACTGTCTCTTTTGCCAAGGCATGGAAAATCAGATGGGCTGGTTATGTAATGTGATTTGGAGAGGACTACTGGACTAGAGCCATTACTGACTGGATCCCACAGGATGTCAAAAGATCACGTGGCCGCCCACCTACAAGATTGTCAGACTTCTTCGTCAAGACCCTGAACAAACGGTTTGAGGCTCTTTGTATTCCTGAAATAACCAGATGCCATTGGGCTACACTGGCACCCAAGTCAGTTGTATGCAATATAAGCACCGTGCCTGTGGCATTATGTCTCTGTCCCCACACAAAATGAATTTAAATGCTCATTAATTACTACACTGGCACAAGGGTCAAATGGAAATATTACTGGTGCCCGCTCGAGCAAACTGATGAATAACGGGAAGTCAAGTGATCAAGTGATACAAATTTTTATTAAAAATATCTTTGACTTCTTGAACTTAGAAGTGTATTGTATCTAAAACAAAATTAATTCCACAAACAATAAAATACGAAATAAAGGCCAATAATAACTTATGTCAATATGTCAATCTTTGATACAAATAGCTTATACCAATTTTTCTCTTTCAATAACTTACCCTTTAGTAAATAATATTCTAGTACTTTTATATTACCTCTGGAAATTTGTGTATTTGATAATTCATATATTTTAAAGGATACTAGTTTGATTGAAAATGATCATGTTTATATGCATATTCTAGCATGATATATAGTTTGAGATTTATTTACTGTTTTTGACCATACAGATATAAAACAGCATTTACCAAATTTAACATGTGAGATAAGAAACAATTTGGAATTAACTATTTTATTTTCCAAACCAGTAACAAATCAAAAAAGACTGAATATTAAAGTATAGTTTGAACCCTGCTATGATTGATTTTTCTGCTCTATACTGTGAAAAGAAATAACTAGTGGACAGTGAAAGCATTTTTTTTGTGTGAATTCTAAATGAACAGGTAATAAAGTTGATCAAATCAGACCACCATAAGATTCTGAGATTTGTTGTCCATGACAAGTCCTGCCCTGATTGGCAGATTTTGAAATAAGAGTAACCAAGGTCACTGAAAATTAAAAAAAAAAAGCTTTATTCTAATCTCTTTGTTCACCATTCTTTAATAGAAGTGCTGTATTTCAGGACCCAGAAGAATGCTCTTTCGGAGATGTCACTTAGGTGTAGGTATATCAGTGCACATATCGTCTCTCTGAGAACCGTAACTATTATTTTCTATCTGAGCGATTAATGAAGCTATTTTGTATCTTAAGTCCCTTTCATATGTAATACCATGTTGCCCATTAATTTTCTCACTGCTTCATAATTACTCCTGATCCAAAATGGAATCTGCAACATCGTTAGAACATTCCTGTGCAAACATTATTAAATTATTATTATTATTATTATTATTTTGCTTAATACTAGGTGCTATATTTATTACAGGAGAAGTCCAAGAAAATTACAGAGAGGTAACATTTCCCCTCTGATAATACCATAATTATGAAAATTATATACATACATGTACGTTTATATATGCACATAAATATATGCATGCATTTAGTAAAAGCAGATTAAAATTTCTTAAATTGTGTTATGAACTCAGCTATAGCTTATGTAAAAATATCACTAGTAGTTTTATATTGAGCTATAAAATATAGTTCAATATGAAACAAGATATCAGAAGTATGACTTTATAGTGTATTTATGATTCATTTTTTTATTCATGATAACGTTTTTATTCATCCATTTTTTACTCTAGGGCTTTATCTAATACATCACACATGCAAGACAAGTGATCTGCAGCTCAGCTACATATAACATCCCAAAATAAACTTTATTTTATTGATTTGGGGCCATATTGGATAATGTTTAGGACATATTTCTTGATATGTATTCATGTACTACTAATGCAAACTTAGAGGGAAATTATATTGTGTCAGGGATCAAAGCTAAGTCAGTTGTGTGTAATATAAGCACCATGCCTGTGGCATTATGTCTCTGTCCCCACACAAAATGAATTTAAATGCTCATTAATTATTTGGAAAGTTTTGGCTAATGCTTAACTCAACTATATTTCTAATCATTGTAAGTATATTACTCATCCCAATTGTAAAATGTCTGTACAGAATTATTTTTCTAAAGTTTTATATATAATTATAAATTCCACAAACAAAAATATAGATATATTATATATATAATATGTATACATATTTATGTGTAAAAACTGTTTATGAAGTCTTTTTTTTGCCCAAATGTAACAAATTAGTTTCTTATTTTTAAAATTCTTAGTGATTTCACACAATAATAAATAAGACAGAATTTATCATGAAATAAAATACACGTAAATCTTTAAAAATACTGGTACTTGTGTGTTTGTGAAGCTTCCATACTGAATCCTATGATGTCTGAGATTTAAAAGAGTTCACATTTCAGTAAAATATAATGTGAAGTACAAACCTAATACTAATGTTTCTAATAAAATGAGTTCTAAATTTAAAATTTTTTGCTTTAAAAAAATCAAGCAGTTCGTCAGAGGGATAATATAGGAACAGGATTTCTGCTTTGCATGAAGTTGACCCAGGTCCAGTCCTTGGTACTACATGCAGTAGCCCAAGCACTTCTAGGAGAGAGACCTGAGCAAAGAACCAGGAGTAAGCTCTGAGCACTTCCAGGTGTGGTCTCAGAAGAAACAAACAAATAACCAAACAAAAAAATCAAGCAAGATGTGAAGAAATACTTTAAATAGTTTCTGATAAAACTGAATGTATCAAATATAATGTATAATGTAATTAATAATTTAAAATAATTGTGATTATTTCCCTTTTATTTCTTTTAAATTCAGTGTATATCTTACATGTACATTGTAACTCGACTTTAATGATTTTTCTTTTACCTAAAAGATTTACAGTTCTTAAAAGTTCTTAAAAGAGCTTACACAGGCATGCTATTGCAACCAGACTCAAAATTCCCATCTGAACTAAAAATCACCTTTGGCTTTTAATCCTTACAATAGAGCACTACTAGGGAGCTTGTTTTTCCTTAATAATGTTGTCAATATTACATCTGTTCAGAAGCCACATTCTTGTGGTGGTTATCTTTTAATACAGGTCAGGTTTCTTTTTCTTGTCCACTCTTGTTATCATGGGAAGACACTGAGGATACAAAGTAATGTATATTGCAATCAAGTGGAAGAGACAGACAAGAAAATAACCAAGTCAAATTATATTTGACTATGAATTTTTTCAAATATGGAAATATGCACTGAATACTATACAAGAAAGTGAATGAGATTAGCAAAAATCATATATAGTCACGTCAGGATTAAAATATTATCATTGGTAGCCATAAAAATCAGAAAAACAAACACAAAAAATCAGAAAAACAAACAATATCAGAAAAACTAGCAACCTAATAAAATCAAATGAATAAAATTGTATATATAATTATATACTTATATAATATTATATATGTGATATATGCTATAGGAATATAATATAATATATATTATATATAATATATCATATTCCCATGACCTAATATAATGGTTTGGGCTCTTTATGTTCCTGGAGCAAGCAGATGCCCTAGGGCTCTACTAGCATGAGACAGGTCATATGGAGATATTACTGGTGCCCACTCGAGCAAATAGATGATGAACGGGAAGATAGTGAATTATATATGTATATATTATACATATACGCATATAAGAATATACATGTATAATTAATATATAAAATTAATAAAAGTGGCACGTTCTAAATAACCAGAATATTTGTAGTACTTTTGTTTCATTATTCCCAGTTTCTATCCAGGGTGGAATGCTGCAATAGGGCAAAAAAATCTATTCCTTCCTACAAACTGGAGAGAGCAAAGGGGATAAACTTATGTTTTTCCAGACAGTTCTGTAGTTTGCCTTAACATTTGATTTATGTAAAAAAAATCAAAGCCCGAGTTGCCCTCATCTTCTCAATCTGAGGTTATGGAAGTTATGAAAATAGCTCATTAAAACTACATGGCGCGGGGCTGGAGCAATAGCACAGTGGGTAGGGCATTTGCCTTGCACGCAGCTGACCCTGGTCGGCATCCCATATGGTCCCCTGAGCACCATAGGAGTAATTCCTGAGCAAAGAGCCAGGAGTAACCCTGAGCATTGCCAGATGTGACCTAAAAAAGAAAAAAAAATACATGGGGACAAAGAAACATAACATCTAAGTCAGAAATTTCAAAATGTGAAATATAATAAAATAGCAAAAAATAAAAAGGAGGGGGAAATTGGGAGAATTAAGTTATTTAAAAGTTCCCAGTTTAAAAAAAATGATGGCACAAACAGGTCCTGATTATATGATATGTCTGATTCTGAGTCATCTGGAATACTAATTCTTAATTTTCTGGGAAGAGTCTGTATTGTTTTTCAAGGAACATCAAGGAGTCTATATTCCAATCAATAGAACACAAGGGTTTCTTTTTGCTCACAGAACTGAGTATTTTCGCTGTTTTGTGCAAAACTCACTTAGGTCAGGGTGAACAAACTGTTCTGATTTGCATCCCCTCATAATAAGTAATGAAGAGCTTTTTTCCATATACCCATTAGCCATCTGTACGTCTTCATTGAGGGGTGTTTATTTCTCTCTTCCTCCTTTTTGTAGACCAGCTTTCCAGTTGTATTGCTTTGAACCTTCCTTGTATCCCTATTGTTTGTCTACATCCCTCATATGATAGCGATCATTCTGTATCTGTCTCTCTCCTTCTGTCTTCACTTAACACAATGTCCTCTAGTTCTATCCGATCTCCAGCAAATTGTTCCCTACATTTGCTGTATTGTTTTATGTGAAATTATTGCTACTTCAGCTTTATGCAGATTCTTTCTCTGTGGCCTTTTTATCTTTTCTTCCCCTCCTTTACTCTTTTCCCTTTTTAACTTCTCTTTCTCTCTCTGAAAATAATGTTTTGCTATTGCAGAACAGAAAATATTTGAAGAGCATATTTGCTGTCCAAAGTTAATGTAAGACCATGGCTATAAATCTTACAAAAATAAATACCAGTGTGACTACAAGCTCAATTAGTTTTAGTAGAGGCACAAGCTAAATTCAGTAGTTTCCCTGTTAGGACAACCTTTACTAGGAAAGAGGTCTGTGTTTGATCTCAAATAAAAGTGGATGGTGATGATGTTTCATTTGCTATATCACTCTTTAAGTCTCATTTGATACTAGTGCATAAATATTCCAGTTTTTCCTTGGTACATTGTGGCTTCTAATGCAATATCAACAAAATGCTGTATATTATGAATTCAAGCATAGCATTTAATATTATGTAGCTTGTACTCACAATGAAACAGAAATGAGAAATGTTTTAAGAAAATTGAACCTAGATTAGCATTTCAGGCTTCAGGTAATCCTTAGTTTTGCTTTTAATGCTACTTGTAGAAACGTTCTTCACTTCTCTGTTCCATTACTTTTTTCCCTATCAAGGTTTATCATTTTGCTTTATTAATAAGTAGTTTCACTTCTGAATTTGAATTAATAGACACAAGTAATATTTTTCACCTTTTTTACTCTGAGAACATCATGCTTCTGAGGTTACAACTTAGCAATATGAAGAAAAATGACATTTTTAGTGAGAAAGAAAAATAGATTTCAGAGAAACTCCTAGACACCAATGCAAATTAAGTGAAAATTGGAAGAGCTAGATTTTTTTCACATGACTAGATATTTTCTTACAGAATAAATACAGGGTTGCTTGAGTGGAAAAAACCACTGATTGGCAAAAGACAGGAGAAAATCTGTCCTATTTTACATATAAATGAAACTGATTTTAAAAATATATGCATCAAAATTACAGAAACAATTTGATCTGTTACAAAGAAGTCCCTACCCATACTCCCAAAATATCTGTCAATATAATTAATGTTTTTCTCTTGTTTGTTGAAATATTTATAAATAAAGTTAGGCCATACACTTTCTGTAAAGAAAGTAAACAAGACTTTTCATATAAAGTTTATTTTAATAGAATAATTCAACAATAAAGTACAGTAATATGGGTTTTGAATGTTTCATTATTTAAATTGCATAAAATCAATATTTCAATTTGATAAATTCCATAGTAGTTTTTATTGAAGTAATTTACCTATTTAATGCTTAGTATAAAATATGATTAGCATGCTGGAAACAATATTTGGCAGACATCAGCAGAATCCCTTACCTATATTAAACAGTTATGGTAGTAGGCCTTGTAATGCATACTGGAATAATTATTTTCTTCCAGTTTTCAGTATATGTTTTTATTATTAGGGTACCTTTTATAGAGGAATCCATGCTTTGAATATTTGTAAATGTTAGTCAATGTATACTTCACTTGAGACATAAGATTTTGATTTCTATCTTTGAGAGAAAGGAAGATAAAAATGAGTAAAACATTCAAGAAAACAACTTTATGATCATTATCACAAACCAGGTATTTGGTCATAATCATAATGCAGCATATAAAAAAATGTGGCAAAAAAATATTGCACACCTCAAATTCATCTAATGTTGTAAATCAATGTTTACCTAGTTTGAATTTTTTTATTACATTGATAGCCACATTGTCAAAAATGAATTGACTACATTTCTTTGAACTAATTATAGGCTTTCTAGTCTATTATGTATCTTTGAATTATATTGTTTTGATTGTATAGCATTACTCTAATTTTAAATTGGGGATATTGATTTATTTCTCCATACTTCTTTAAAAGCTATTTGAATATTATAGTACATTATTTTTCTAACTACATTTTTCAGTTTATTAAAGTTAATCCAGTATGTTTGGAATTGGAATTCTTTTTAGATAAATGCTGGCAAAAATAGATATTTGAGAACATAAAATAAATCAATATATGTAAGCTTAATATATTCCTATGTAACTGAATAATATAACTGCGTAATATATTATTTCTTACCTTAATATTTTTGGGTTTGCACAGTAAAAATAAATGTGTTTTTTTATTTATGAAGCTTTAATACTTAATTTTTGTTGAATTTAAAACTATTGTCTTATGCTTAAATTCAAAACTGTTCATAGCTGGTAAATATATATATATATACAATTATATGTATATACAATTGCATATATATGAATATATGTAAAATATAATATATATATATATTTTGTGTGTATTTAACTTACATATTGCAACCATAGCAGACTTACTTACCTATTCTAAAAGATAATCTTTATTAATCTGGGTAAATTTCTATAAGTCATTTGTGTTCTATAAATAAAGTAATATTATTTGTTTTTAGTCTGCATGCCTTTCTACTCTTTTTCTACTACTTATTTTCTTTTTGTTTGCCTGTTTATATTGGTTTTAGTTGCATCTTGATGCACTAAGAAATTACTACTGGTTCCATGCTCTGTGATCTCTTCTGGCAGCTCAGGGGATCATCTGAGATACTTGCAGTGGAATCCAAGCAAAAGGCAAGCTCCTTCCTTACTCTTTGCATCTCCTTGGTCCCTGCCTTTTCTGTTATTTAGAATTGCTCTAGTTAGTATTTCTAGTGCAGCATCAAGTAGAAGAATGAACAGATTTCTTTATCACATATATATTACTAATAATGTGAAATTTAAGTGCTAAAATCAACATACTTGTTAATTATTTGTATATTTTCTTTCAGCATAAACCTACGCAAAACACTAAATAGTATATAAAGTTAAAGCATGTGTCTTCAGTTCACTGGTTCTGTTCAATACCAATCCCAAACACTCTCCTAAGTACAGTCAGGTACAGATATGGAGATCCCTGAGCAATACTGGGGTTGCCTGGGAAACAAGAAGAAAAAATAATTATATTTTCTATGAGGTAAATATTCTTTATGTTTATCCTACCTTCTCAAAGAATTCTTAAATTCACAAAATAGGACAGGACTTTGTGACTTTATTCTTCTAATAATGCTATATAACCAGTACTTACTATCAATGTCTTTGTCATGCTTCTCATATATCTCATATATGAATCTCATACATCTTATAAAGGATATATTGGGTACTCAATAATTTTTCATTTTTGGAGGGCCAGAGCTAAAGCCCAGCGGGTAGGGCATTTGCCTTGCACGCGGCCGGCCTGTGCTGGCCCGGGTTCGATCCTCGGCATCCCATATGGTCCCCTGAGCACCGCCAGGAGTAATTCCTGAGTGCAGAGCCAGGAGAAACCCCTGAGCATAGCCAGGTGTGACCCAAAAAAAGCAAAATGATAATAATAATAATAATTTTTCATTTTTATCCCCATTCCTTTGATATTCTCACTTTTGTTGGTTTATCCATTAGCTTCTACTCAATGCTGACTTTTCCTTTACTCTTTGTATGATCACATCATTTTATGTTGTTATTACCATCTCTAGAAAAAAAATTCTCACTGCCTGGAAAATTGATATGTTATATAATTTGATTTAAATCTGGTTCAGCAGAGTCTCGCAACAAGCCAGATGATCCCCCCACTCTATGAGGGCCTCCATTTTCCACATCCGGACTTCTCTCTCGTCAGACCTCCACCCAGCAGACCAGCCTATCAGCGCCCGGCTCATCAAGTTCCACCCTGCAGCAGTCTTTCTTAAATCCGGCTCAGGTATGCTGGTTCAGAGACTCGCAGACATGGGGCAGAGCTGCTACTGGCTCTCCCTGTGACCAGCCGCTCACGAGGGGCCCGGGAGGGATGGTGGGTTCTAGCCCTGGCCCACCATCCCAGCAGAGCCTCGCAACAAGCCAGACGACCCCCACTCTATGAGCGCCTCCATTTTCCACATCCAGACTTCTCTCTCGTCAGACCTCCACCCAGCAGACCAGCCTATCAGTGGCGCGCGGTTCATCAATAAATGCTGTACTTAGAGATGCCTACAAGAGTATGCTACCTGCATGGCAAAGCCTGGCAAGCTACCCGTGTTGTATTTGATATATATGCCAAATACCAGTAACAATTATATACCTCATTCCGGAATGGATTGAGGCTCTTTGTGTTCCTGGAGCAAGCAGATGCCTTGGCTCTACTAGCATGAGACAGGACATATGAAGATGTTACTGGGGCCCGCTCGAGCAAATCGATGATGAACGGGAAGACAGTGAATTTGATTTAGTTTTTAAAATATTCCTCATTTTAAAATGGTAAAATCTATATGTTCTCTCTAATTCTTCATTGGTAGTCACTGTTTTACTCACTAAAACTTTTCTCTTGATCCCTTCATTCAGATAAAATATTTAAAGGACAAGTTGTTATGCAATCTCTAAATGTAATGCCCTCTTTAAGTTATCTCCCTTTGAGTCTCTGCTTTAAAATTTTAACGCTATTTTTTCTGTTTTAGATTGCTGTGTCAGTAGTTTGCCTACAACATAACTGTTTTCTTCTGATTCTTTTTATTTTTTGAACTATTTTTTTTCATTTTCAGTGACTTAAAGTCCCCTAAATTGCTCCATAACCTTCCTCTTTAAACTTACTTTTCCCTATGTACATTTATTATAGTATTTTATTTAACCCTTGCTTCAAGTGTTGCAGAGATGGATGGTAATTAGCATCTGTTAAGCTATATTCCATAAATGCTCTAGGATAACGTGACTATCATTTCTTACAACACTGCCACAGACTTACAAGCAGAATATAGTTTTCATAGTTCAAAATAAAGAAAGAGGGGCTGGAGCAATAGCCCAGCAGGTAGGGCATTTGCCTTGCACGCGGCAGGCCCATGCTGGCCCGTGTTCGATCCCCTGGCATCTCATATGGTCCCCCGAACACAGAACCAGGAGAAACCCCTGAGCATTGCTGGGTATGACCCAAAAAAAGCCAAAAAAAAAAAAAAAAAAAAAAAACCTAAAAACTAAAGAATGAGGACTAGAGAGATAGTACAGGGGACTAGGTGCTTGTTTTCTACATGGTCAGCACTGAGTAGACCTTCAGTACCACATAAGATCCTGAGCACTGCTGAGAGTGATTCCTGAGCTCAGAGGTAGAAATCAGTCTAAGTACTTCCAAGTGTGGTTCCCAAAACATACCAAATAAAAACATCCATAATTTAAGTATATATTAAACTTTTTTGGCTAGTTAAAGTCAAAACAGTGGATCTAGTCTCACGTTGTACATAACAGTTGAATGCACTTCTTGCATGTGTCAGTATTTAATCTTCAGATCCCCAGAATCATGAAATAGAAAGATGGGGGGGAACAAATGCTTATTTGCATGATACATTTTAGATGAAAAAGAGCAAGTAAGTCAGAAGCAAGGCAACAGAGGGAAAGACTTCAAATACCCAGATAACAAAATTGGATCTGACCCCAAATATGTTTGTTATGTTACAGTTACAGTGTGTTGCCTTACTTCCTTCAAGTAATGTTTAATATATTTATATTTTCTTTGCTGTATGGGACTGCTGGGGTCCCCAACAATAATGGGAAATAAGTTCACTTCTACCTCTGAAGCCGGAGGGAATGAATAAAAACTCAGGAATCTGGTACATTTTGAAAAGACTTTACTATCACAGGTTCTGATATACAATCCAAGAACAGGAAAAACCCTGGACTCTGGGTTCCCGGCTGGGCTCTGGCCACTTGTAGGCGAAGATGGCTGCCACCACGTGTTGAAGCCCAAAAGAGAACAGATGGAGAGAGGCAAAGGCCAAGGGAAGTCGAAATGGTAAAAAGTCCCCTTCTTATTTCTCCTAGCTTTTTTTAGACAGATACCTGCCCAAATCTTCCAGCCAGCCCATTGTGGGTTGAAGCCAATTAAATGACTCTTTTGAAATGTAGATCTTTAGGTGGGGTTTTGCAAGCTTCACAAAAGCCAGAGCTGATTTCAGAGGCAAAATCTCCCTAGCAGAGAGAAGAAGGGCTGCATCTCTGAACCAGAGAGATGTTCAGAATGTAATTTATAGGAAATGACATTAATACCCTTATCATAAATATATAGCTAGCAGATTCCAGGCTCTAGATTCCACTAAGGTCCCAAATCGAGCAGAATAATTCACTTTGGCATCACCTTTAGAGTCAGAAATGTTAGTTTGCCCAGAGGTGCACTGGCATGTCTCTGAACTAGGAGAATCGATTGCATTATGGTTGATCCAATGTAGCCATGTACTCTTGGAATATCTACATGATGTCCCATGCAGAGATCCATGGAAACAGAATATTGATCTAGAGCAAGTGAGATTCATGATAAAAATATTTATGCCATATAAAATTATGAAATCCATTCAATTCTGCCCGAAGTCCCATTGTGTCTGCTTCAGAGATTCCCCTGGAACAGGGGAATCGGGTGAAAGGCAGGGATCAGCTCTCCACATAAACTAAGTGTAGCTGGAGGCTAAGGTTCAGTAGGGCGTGTCCCTCAACACTTTGCCCTTAAAAAGCATAGACATTTAGTTAAAGAAAAATGTTTAACTTATAGGTTAGGTCAGTGACCTAGCAGGAAAAGAAAATATTTAGAAATGTTTTAATCTGAATAAAATATGAGAAAAATACATAAAAGATTAAAGCATGGTTACAAGTGTTAAAATAACTGAAAATGGTTTTCGTTGAATGCTATTGAGAAACATTCAGGAGTCTGTAAAATACTACACCACATCAGAGCATTTCACACTAATTAATTATTCTGAATGAAAATTTGCCATGCATCTTTTGTAGACAGGCAGACAGGGGGTGCCACATGGCAATAAAAAATTCCTGAAGAAGAAGAAATCCTGAGCTACACCTGATTGAAAACCAAAACCAAACTTGACAAGACCACTATCAATAATAGACCCTGGGGAAGGGAAGGCCAAAGGGAATGTGTAAAGCCCATTGCCCACTGACCCTTCTAAAGGCTTCAGATAATTAACTCTCCCAAGGAAAATAAATCAGCCTCCCAGGCCCAGTACCCAGCTCACAGAAGACTCCAAAGCATTCCAGTCAAAGAAGACCACTCCCAAAGTCTGCTCCCCTTGGCAACTGCCCTAGCAACTTAGGTTGAAGCCCCATATGGGAGTAGCTTGGGGAGAAATCTATAAAAGCCATTCTGACTAAAGGACAGCGCGAACATGCTGCATCGACACACATGCTGCCTAAGCCCATGTGGCCCAGAACATGTGGTGTCTAAGCACGTGTGTTGCCCACATCTCCCCTCTTGAGATGTGTACTCTCTCTCTTACTTTTCCTCCTCCTTCCCTTTCCAAAAAACCTCCTTAATAAAATCTATTTTACTTCACTGCTCGTCGACTCCTGAAAATTCTTTTTCTACGAGAAAGACAAGAACCTTAAGGCAGACCTGGATAAGGCCTAGTATTGACTTTCCTTACCTGCAAAGAGCAATTCCTCGCTCCAGCCTGAGTCTGTGGCTCCCCAAGAAACCTCGGATGGTGGGGATTAACTCCCGTGCCTAGAGATCAAGCAGGCATCAGGCGTGGCTTGACGGCCACCTTGTGGGGCTGGTGGGGCTCAGGTCCACGCCGTGCAGGGGCTCATTGCAGACTTTATCAGTCCTGAGCCTGCCCAGCGGGTCCCGGGTGGCAGAGGCGGCTGGGGAGAAAGCGACCATCTCTCTCCCCTTCCGGCCTCACATAAGCCACCCCTGAGGCCCACCTGAATCATATCCACTGTATATATTAGTATATCAGAAATAAAGGCTGAGGTTTTAATAAAAATTCTAAAGCCATACAAATTCAAAACTGGCTGATCCCATATTTTTTGCTCAAGAGATAAAAATACTGAATTATAAAACTATGCATTGTCAATGGAACATTGTGTATTATTCCCTTTGATTAAGTAGTCTATTTGGAGTAAAAACCTGATGAGATTCTTGTCCATCCAACACATCACCTAGCAGACTATATTGAGTGGGGAATAGAGGGAAAAAAGTCACACTCAAGTATAGTTGTTCTCTAAACTATCCGTATCCTATATTTTTAATCCACACATAATACATATTTGTTAAAAGTAAAAATCAGCTACAAATTATGAATATTTCATTAAATTTCTAGAAAAATATGGCTTAATAATGGATATTGAATCAGAGATTTGAGAGAAACCTCACAAATAAACAACATTACAAAAGAATATCAGTGTTTTCCTGAAGATGGAAAAATTTGTTTTCATAATACTTGCATTAGATAAGGTTATTTCAAACACTCTTTTGAGTGTTTTATGGGTAGAAATAGTTAATATGTTTGCAGCAGTAAAAGTGAGTTCAGAGTAATGTAAAGTACACCAGAAATCAATCATCTAAATACTTGTTAGATTTTTTTTCTGATATTTCATACCTCTGCAAATCTTACTGCTGTGCTGCCATGCTAAAATGCTAGTGTGTAAAGTTCCCTATCAAGTGAGGAAAGAAAAGGTGCAAGTTTATTTTGGTCCTCACAGAATCCAAGACTTCACACATCTGACAACACTTTAATCAGGACACCAAACAAATGGAGAACTGTTTCCAATTTTAGTTTCACAACTCATCTGTTAGTATTGCAAAATGCAGTGTTGTATAATAACCATTTGATATTAACTTTAGGTGTATAAATCTTCATGTGGAAGTTCCTTGATGCAGAAACTCTGTTATTCTTTATATGACCAAATGGCTGGTGGTGCCTTGGTGAAAACTTCCTGCAATCTGATTGAAGTGAGAAACATTGCTTCAAGAAGTTTCCTACAGTTCCTATCATTATTATTATTATTATTATTATTATTATTATTATTATTTTGCTTTTTTTGGGTGACCCCGGCAATGCTCAGGGGGTTTCTCCTGGCTCTGCACTCAGGAATTACTCCTGGCGGTGCTCGGGGACCATATGGGATGCCGGAGATCGAACCTGGCCGGGCTGGGCCAGCCACATGCAAGGCAAACACCCTACCTGCTGAACTAGCACTCTGGCACAGTTCCTATTAGTATTTAAATGTGCTCTTCTAAATGTTTATTTGGATATCTATGTATGCATACATTTATATGTATGTGTCTAAACGTATATTTGGATATCTATCTTTCTATACACAATGCCTTTCAGAATACATAATTAGGTCTCATACAAGTCTGTAAAAAGAAAGGGGAGAAATGTAGTTTTATCATTACTTTTAAACCTTGGGAACATTATAGAGTATAACCAAATATATGGGTTGAGAATTTAGAAAGCTGTGTGTGGTAAGTATAGTCCAGGTAGCAATCAAGCTTCTTCTGTTAGTAGCATTGACTACCAGTGGTTTAATAATTAGCCATTTATATTCTCATTTAAAAATGATTATAGTCTTCATTGACTGTTAAATTTTTATTGCATAAGATTATAACATTATAAGATTGTAACATTATATACATGTGTATGTATATATGTACATACAAGTATATGTATATAAGTATGCTTATATACATATACCTGCATATACATATGTACATATATGCATATACATATACACATATGCATATACATGTATAAACATGTATACATGTACATATATAATATACATAACATATACACATATTTATATATGTATTTATATACATATTACATATATGTATATTATATTTACATTTTTCTGATGTATATGTATATAAAGTATATATATAATTGTATATATGTATATCATTATAAACATACATAGATAATTATTTCAGGTATATAACATGATTATTTGGAGGTTATATGCAGTAAATATGCAATAGATTGCTTATTGAAATCAAGCTAATTATCAACTTCCTTATACAGTTATAATTGAATGTCTGCAGTAAAAGTTCTTGAGTCCGGGGCCAGAGTGATAGTCCAGCGGGCGGGTAGGGCATTTGCCTTGCAGGCGGCCGGCCCATGCTGGACCGGGTTCAATCCCGGCATCCCATATGGTCCCCAAGCACTGTCAGGAGTAATTCCTTAGTGAAGAGCCAGGAGAAACCTCTGAGCATTGCCGTGGCCCAAAAAAAAGCAAAAAAAAAAAAAAAAAAAGCTTTTGATTTTGAGCTCCACACTAAGCAAATGTTCAGTTTATAACTGCAAATTTCACCCTTTGACCATAATTCTCTATATCTTCCAACTCCCTGATCCTGCAAATGGTAACTACAATCATAGATTTTTTGATTTGAGTTGGATTTTTATCCTACATATAAATAAAATTATGCAGTTTTTGAACTTGTTAACAATGTCACTCAAGCACCTGTAGATAAGGTCCCTGAGCACTGACTCAGGTGTGATCCCAAAGTACATAGCCAAGAGTAGTCCCTGAATATAGAACTGGGCATGATCCTGAAGTACTTCTGTATATGTGTACCTTCTCTCTTCCCGTAATGACCATCCTACCCAAAGTACTATGTAGATTCAATAAAATCCCATTCTTAAGGCATTGGTGCAAATTCCACTTGAATTCTTATATTTAATATGAATTATAGATCCATGAAAGCCCTAATTACCAAATAATGTCCTAGGAAAAAAAATTACAGGAGGTCTTGAAGTCCCTTTCTACAAACTTCATTCCCTATGATAAAGGTATACTAAGGCTGTGCTGTCGTTGGAATAGTATAATTTTCAGACCAATGAAATATAATTAAGAGTCTTCAGATGTATGTATAATCAATTAATTTGAGAAGAGTAAGGTCCATAAAGTGAAGCAAAGAAAAAAGACTTTAAAAAAAAAAAGATTGGTTAGCCTCACATTAAATAGAATTAAGCCAGACCCTACCTCACACCACTAACAAAAGGTAATTTAAAATATCAAGCTAAAATATTCATGACGTTGGCTTCAAAGTTGCAATCAATGATTTGATAACATTGATTAAGAAAATAAAAATAAAAATATTAATTTAATAATTTAATTTTTATTTTAATAAAATTTAAATTCCCTTTACTATAAAGAAAAAGATACAGAAAACTAAAGATAAAGAAAGATAGTAAATAGAGTTCAGACATGATAGATTAATATTCAACAATTATAAATGATAAAGTCTGGGACTGGAGCAATAGCACAGCGGTAGGGCATTTGCCTTGCAAGGGGCTGACCCAGGTTTGATCCCCGGGCATCCCCAAGTACCACCAGAAGTAACCCCTGGGTATTGCTGGGTGTGACTCAAGAAGCAAAATTAAAAAAAAAATGATAATGTTTTGCAAATCACTGAAACCTGAGTAAAGAAAATGAAATGGAATCAAGCTAAGTGAGATGACTCAGAAGAATAAACACTAGATGCTTTAATTCATTGTTGGAGTATAAATGAAGCAAAGTGAGATCATTTGCAAATAAAACAGATTCTGAGATTCTGCCCACTGCCCTGATTTGCTAAGAAACATGGTGTGGGGGGGGTGACTAGAGGTGACAATGATGTACCTTAAAGCATTGGTGGAAGAATATTGGCTTACAGTGGGCGTTATCTTGTGACATTGTAAGTCTAAATCATTAAAACTGGGGCCGGAGCGATAGCCCAGCGGGTAGGGAGTTTGCTTTGCACGCGGCTGGCCCAAGCCAGTCCGGGGTTCCATCTCCAGCACCCCATATGGTCCCCCGAGCACCGCAGGGAGTAATTCCTGAGTGCAGAGCCAGGAGAAACCCCTGAGCATTGCTGGGTGTGACCCAAAAAGAAAAAAATGAATAGACAAATAGACAAATAAATAAATAAATAAATAAATAAATAAATAAAGTTGTCATGCTACATCTTTTATCGATATAGATTAACTTGATTCAGAGTCTATGATAGAAGGATATTCTATCCTACTGCCAACTAAATCAAGGGTAGGGATTGAATCAGATATGTACAAAAAAAGAAGCAAGATCTCTATTATGCCTAAAATTGTTTACTGTCGATTTGTTTTCTAACTTAGAACATGAGAATTTTGTTTCCATTTATGTAATATGCAATCTCAGGAAAAGTTTAATTTTGTAAACTTTAGAAATTTTTTCTTTGAATTCCTAGTCAACCGACATTCAGTTACAGTTATCATAAAATTTAAGGAGCAGAAAAATATATGGTAAATCCAAAGCATTACTAGGAGACTATTTACATTTAAAAAATTATTTATGAAGTTGCTGAACGGGAAAAATAACTAGTAATTAGTCCTCTTGGTAGTGGTGACACAGCTTTATCCTGTTAAGTAGATGACTAAATCTAGCAATGTTTGATTACAAACACAAGCATGATTACATATAAAAGGTATTTCACCTTGAAAGTTATTTTTGAAAGTAGATGGATGAATTACACAAATTAGCTTTTTCCTTTCGTGAGTTTCAGAGTCAACATTTTTTGTTGTATTTGACAATTCAATTATGTGATTCAGCAGTCATTTTAAAATAAACTTTAATGGCCTTTTCATTTATTTAATTTTCACTACCTCCCCCTGTTGCTTCTGTGAGGACTGCAGGTTGTGTATTCTTGGCTGTGCTATTTGCTGCAAATTGCACACTTCCATCACAGTGCTTAAACGTATCAGACTACAGACGAGCGTGGTGGGGCCAGCAGTCTCTGACCAGGGCCACTTGAACCATACTCAGTGCAATTCATTGAACTTGTTGGTGTTTTAATGATAAATGAAAAATTATTGTAGTAAAATAATTTTTGATAGTTCATCTTTGATTTACTAAATGTTGGTGAAGACACTATTTATGCTTGCTTTCATATTTCTTGTTTTATTATTATTCATTTCTGTGACTTTATTCCTGAAATATTATGAATTATTAATTTTATTTGGTATTAAACAGGGCAGAGCTGCAGCCAGCTCTCCCTGTGCTCAAGTGATCATGAGGCATCCGGAGGGAAGGTGAGTCCTAGCCCTGGTCTGTCATCCCAATAGAGACTCACGAGAAGTCAGAGAAACCCCCACACCATGAGGGGCCACCATTTTCATCATCCAGATCAGAAAAGCTGATCTCTCCTGCTTTGGGACCGTGCAGTTCAACAGTAAATACACTAACTGAGAGCCTAGTACTGAGAGTATACCACCCATAGGGCAGAGCCTGACAAGTTATCCATGTAGTTTGATATGCCGAAACCCAGTAACGATTATAGAGCTTGTTCCCATGACCTGAACGAATGGTTTGAGGCTTTTCGTGTCCCTGGTGTGAGCAGATGCATTGGGCTACACTCGCATGTTATAGGATGTATGGAGATGTTACTGGTGCCCGCTCGAGCAAATCAATGAACAACGGGAAGACAAGTGATACAAGTGAAGTGAATTTTATTTATTCTATTTTTAATGATCACTGTTGAACAGACATCACAAAGCTTTCTATGATTGGGTTTCAGTCACACAGTGTTCCAACATCATTCCTCCACCAGTGCACATTTCCCAACACCAAAGGCCCAGTTTTCCTCCCAATCCTTCCCGCAACCAGCCTCTATAACTGGCAGTTTTCTGTCTGTCTCTCATTTTAAGCATTTTGGTTTGCAATACAGATGGTGACAGGTTATTATATATATCCCTTTAACTACTTTTTCTATTCAGTTATAGCATCACTACTTCCAACTACTATTGTCAAACTTGTCTTTCCACCATCTTACTACCATCCACACCCTACACAAATACACACACATACACATGTACTCACACACCTGTGGTAGATTCCAACTACTGAAAAGTCCTCCTGGCCCCTGTTTTCCTGGGCTTTGAATATTAGTCTGTCACTGTATCACTGTCTTCACTTTGTTCATCGATTTGCTTGAGTGGGCACTAGTAACATCTCCATTAGCCCTGTCACAAGCAAGTGAAACTCAAGGGCATCTACTTGCTACAGGGACAGGAGGAGCCCGAAACCATTCTTCAGGTTATGGAACTGAGGTCCATAATAGTTACTAGTCTTTGGCATAAAAGTAAATAAAACACGGTAGCTTGCCAGGCTTTACCGTGTAGGTGGTATAGTCTCAGTAGAAGGCTCTCAACCTGAGCATTTACTGATGAAACTTAAAGGGGGGAAGATCAGGTTTTCACTTGGATGGAGCTCTGAGGAACTATGGAGTCTGGATGTTGAGAATGACTAACTGCATGATGTGTGGTTTGTTCTGGCTTCTTGCCAGGCTTACGGGTATCAGTTAAAACATGTATATAACTGTTTACTATGTATAAATGCGAACGTTTATTTTAAAATAAACTTTAATGGCCTTTTTATTTATTTAATTTTCACTTCCCTCCCCCAGTTGCTTCTGTGATGACTGCAGGTTGTGCATTCTTGACACAAATTGGGAAGAACCTTAAGCAAAATTCAGTATCCTATAAAAATATCGCGGGGGCCGCAAAGTGGCTGCGTGCCAAGAAACATGTGGGTCTGGGTGGGTCTCTCTCTTCCTGGGCAACTGGCATGGAGGCAGAGGAAAGGGCAGGGCCCAAAACTCCACTCCGAGTCCAGCCAGCATGGTCTGTCCCACGCTCATGAGAGCAAACCCTTGGAGCAATGTTGGACTCCACCAGGGGATGGCCGAGCCCCTTACTGGGAGGTCAGCTCCATGGGTTGCTTCCACATGGGGCCGGCCGAGCAGCGCAGCTGTGGGTCTGAAGTGGATGGGTCTGGATCTCTTCCGGTTTTTTTTATATCCTACAAATGAATGCGTTCATTCTATATCTGTTCTCCTTCTGACTCATTTCACAAAGCATGACCTCTCCAGTCCATCCAGCTATAGTCAATTTCATGACTTCATTTTTCCTTACAGATGCTAAGTATTCCATTGTACAGATGTACCATTGTTACTTTGTCCTGTCTTCTGTTCTGGGAACTCAGGTTCTTTTGGAATATTGTGAATATTGCTGCAATGAATATAGAAGGGAAGATTGTATTTATGTTTTGTGCTTTTTGAGCCCCCAGGCTATAATCCCACAGTGGTATTGCTGGGTTAAATCGGAGCTTAATTTCTAATTTTTGGAGGAATGTCCACATCAATTTTCAAAAAGTCTGGACGAGTCAACATTCACACCAACAATGAAGGAGAGTATTTTTTTTCTCCCTGCATCCATACCAGCAGCCTTCTACTGAGACTATACCACCTACACGATAAAGTCTGGCAAGCTACCAGTGTTTTAATTACCAGTTATGCCAAAACTAGTAACAATTATGAACCTCAGTTCCATGACCCAAATAATGGTTTCGGGCTCCTCCCTGTCCCTGGACAAGTAGATGCTCTTGGGTTACACTTGCTTGTGACAGGACTAATGGAGATGTTACTAGTGCCCACTTGAGCAAATCGATGAACAGTGGGAATACATTGACAGTGATATAGTGATCCATACCAGCACTTGTTATTGTACTTTTGGATGTGTTCCAGGCTCTGTAGTGTGAGATTATATTTCATTATTACATTGTTTTGCATATCCCTGATAGTAAGTAATGAAGACAATTTTTTCATATGCCTTTTGGCCATTAGAATTTCGTCTTTAAGGAAGTTTCCATTCATTTCTTCTGCCCATTTTTTGATGAGGTTGAATATTTTTTTCTTGTAAAGTTCTACCAGTGCCTTGCATGTCTTAGATACAAGTCCCTTATCAGATGGATATTGGATAAATAATATTTCCCAGTCTGTGGGCTATCTTTGTATCTTGGAACTATTTGTTTTGAGGTTCAAAATCTTCTTAGTTTCATGAAGTCCCGTATATTTATGTTTGCTTCCACTGGCTTGGTCAGTGGCTTTAGCTTCAATAACGAGGAGGATTTTATTAATTTTCGGCTCTTTGTTGGGCAATGGGTAAGTTATCCAACTAGGTGAGTGGTTCACTGCTAGAGCACCAGGGATATGCTGATTGAGTCATACAGTGTTACATCCGGAAGTATGACCCTGCTGGTTATTGAGGATTTAGAGCTAGTGCAAGTGAATAAACTGCTGTAAACTGCATATAAGGCATGCATGCTAAGTCCTGTACTGTCTTCCCAGTCTTTCCACACACACACACACACACACACACACACACATACATATATATGTATATATATGGAAAATATATAGTGCACATATATACACACATGTATATATCATCGCATCACTGTCTTCCCGTTCATCATCGATTTGCTCGAGCGGGCACCAGTAACATCTCCATATGACCTGTCTCATGCAAGAAGAGCCCAAGGACACCTGCTTGCTCCAGGAACATAAAGAGCCTCAAACCATTCCATCAGGTCATAGGAATGAGGTCTATAATTGTTACTGGTATCTGGCATATCAAATACGATACAGGTAGCTTGCCAGGCTCTGCCGTGTGGGTAGCATACTCTTGCAGTCATCTCAAAATCCAGCATTTATTGATGAACAGTGCAGCCCCAAGTGGCCGCACAAGCCGGGCTGTGATAGGCTAGTCTGCTGGGTGGAGTTCTGACGGAGGGAAGTCCGGATGTGGAAAATGGAGGTCCTCATGCAGTGGGGGGGGTCTTCTGGCTTGTTGTGAGGCTCTGCTGGGGTGGAAGGCCAGGGTTAGAAACTTCCATTCCTCCTGGACTCCTCATGTATATATATATATATATATATATATATATATTCATTTGATATAATATGTATATTTTATTCAGAAAATTTTATGATAAGGAATACTTCTTTGAGAAAATAGTTGTTTTAAAGATTTTTCCCAGTAATCATTTTACTTGTTGAGTCTCTCCACCAGAAGATTACTTCAATTTATTTAAAAAATTTCTTTTAAAATATGCCAACCTAATAAGAACATTTAATAGGAATAAAATAAAAGTAAGGTGCACTGACAGTTGTTGCCTGAACAAAGATAAGAAAAATCTGGCAAAGTGTAGTAATGTTCTTTATTTGCTGCTTTGCATGTCCTTCGAATTTGATGTTATTCTTACTATATTAATGCAGTTCATATCACTGTAATACCAAGAGATGTGTGTGTGTCATGTAGTCTATTTTAGGATAAAACAACAATAAATATAAACAGCAATAAACAAAAAATAGCAGTGGTATAACAAAATTTTTTGAAAATAAATAAATAACAATAAAAAATTCTTTTTATGCCTAGATTATTTTTCACTCCTGACATTTAAAGTATGTAGATAAGTATGTGATGTGCAAATTTGATGTTTCATCAGAGGAGTGGCTTAAAGTCTAATTTATTTTGACACCAAATTATACATAATTTGATAGCTATATGACTGATATAACTATTTAATGTCTATGTATTTTTTTAATCATAGTACACACATTATACAGATTAATTGAAAATTTTAGTGCAAGCAAAACTTTGAAATAATCAGTGGAATTAAAAATATTCATAACACCTTATATTACTATGACTTCTTAGAGAGTGAGTTCTTATTAAATAAACAACATCTAGATCTTTTGTAGGCACTCTATAGAAACCTAAGGCTCTATGCCATTAATATTATTTATGTATGTATTTCATGTCTATTTTGTTTCTTCACAGTGTCAAAGAAGATAGAGACCAAATAAAGTAGAACCATCTGGTACGCAGACCACAACCTACTTTAGTATACCTTTTTAGCATTACTCTATTTAAAATAAGAATTATAGGTTTATCAATATATCTCAGTGGTAGATCATTTGCCTTAAATTTATGAGGCTTGTTTTTAATCTCTGTAACCAAAGAAGAGAAAAATATATATACTAAACAAATATATGTCATTCTATATTTCACATTATCTTTAGCACCTCTACATAATTCATAGCATGATTAAGTAGACAATTGAACATTGATTTGAAAAATACCTATTTTAAAGTAATTTCCTATAAAATTATAATACTAAAATAAATGCATGTGTCTTCAATTTAGCACTATTCATTGACCAAAACCAAATTTACCTATGCTTATTGGTGGTCTTAATTTTCTAGCCTCTTAAGCCTTTTCCACATTGATAATAATATTCATTACCACTCAGCAAAAGATATTTCACAGTGTAGGATTTTTAACTCAAACAAAGCAATCCTGATTGTGAATAGAAGTAGATTTTCCCTCCCATCCCCACTCCCTCTAAAAAAAATAAAACACTCTTTGAAATCATAAAAGAAGAAATAAAATGTGCCTTGTAAAATTGAATGAATTGTCAATTGACCAGTAATTCTTGTGCTGCTTTCCACAGGGCAAAATGAAGAATTCTATAAGGGGGAAAAAAAAGAGCGAAAAAGCCATAAAATTGCATGGATTCTTTCACTGGATAGTGGAGGGAAAAAAATGTCACAGACAAAGGAAAGAGACTTTGGACTTGAAATATAATGAAAGTGATTTTTTTTCTAAACAGATGAAACAGATGGCATTTACAAAAGCAACGAAACTTTGTGAATAGTATAGAGTTTTCTTTGGCTTTTTTTCAGGGACCTCAAGAAAGCAGAGGGTTTAAAATGTGAACGCTTGGTACTTTGAATTTAACTGAATTTAATCAATAGTCATTATTTCAAGAACAATATATTTTTAAAGGTAATTATATATTTTTACAATATACAATATATTTTTATATGTAATTATTTCTCATAATGTTTAAGTCTTTCATGTTCACTCTAGGAAAGAACAGCAAATCAAAAGAGAAGCTGAAAACGTATTTTGAAGCTTTCTGAATGTGTTTCCATTTCCCTGACTTCAAAGTTCTAGAGACTAGAGCCCAACGTTGTTGTGTAGGCCTTTTTTAAGCCTCTTAGGGGGATCTGCAATGGGCACATCTGATTAGAAGATGACTGTTCTCTTGGTGTATCTTCAGAGATGTAAGGGGGAGTGAAAGATCTGGGCTGTTGACTTATCAGGATTCTAATCCTCTTATGGAGGGTTCCACCTACATAAACTACTTCCCTCCAAATACTCTATCTCCTTGCCACAGGGTTAGGATTTTGACATGTGAACCTTTAATGTATAACTCTTAGCTCATAGGTACCACAGTTTGGAAAACCATTGAATAGAAGTGCTGAAAATAATTGGAGGAAGAGAAGGAGCTCAAACTCAGGAACACACTGCATTTGAGGACTGTTGCAGGACAGGTCTAGCTAATCCTGGGAGCTTTGTTGTTTTGCCCACTCGCAGCTTAATCTATTTAAGCCAAGGTTCATTCTAATGAGACCTCTCTATTATGTAAAAACTGCTAGAGGGTGTGGCAGTTACAGAAGTCACCTTGACTGAATAACTTCTGACTAATACATCTACTGAGACATCTATGTTTTCTAGACTAGGCACAGCTCCTCTTTGAACCCACTGCACCCAGAGTGGGACAGTTAGAATTTACCAGGAGACTACCAACCTGGCTAAGTTGAGGCTATAGGAAGACTATAGGAAGGATCATACTAGTTTTTCTCTAAACAGGCGAGTGTGACCCTTTCAGTACACAAGAACAAGATACTCAGAATCACCCTGGTGCAGATAATAATAAGGACCTTGTGGGTACCATCTAGATTATATGAAGCTCATGAAATTAAGATGTATTATTTTATATCAGCCTTCTCTCTCTCTCTCTCTCTCTCTCTCTCCAGTGTTTTACATAAGAGATAATCTAGGGACTAGTTCTTGGTATAACCTTTGTTTATACCTGCAATTGGGTGTGGCACTACACTCTGTTTAGAGTTCTTTGTTGACATGACCCTCCCTGGATTACTTTGGTATATATAAGACTGACTTGAGGCCCCTTTGGCCTTTTCACTTTGGCTTTTTGCTCCTTGCTTTCGGCTTTTGACTTTTGGATTTTTGCTCTTTGGCCTTTTGCTCCTTCTTCTGGGTAGGACTCAGCTCGGGTGAGGTCCTCTCTCTCTTTGGTGGGAGACTTAGGCTCTCTTGTATGGTCTAAGTTCGGACCAGACCTAGAGTATGTTCATTATATTGGAGTTCTGTGGAAGAGCTTTTGTACTATTAAAAACCTTTTGGAATTGCACCAGACTCATGAGTTTTCATCTGTTCCCCGGCATCCTTGGAGGTAGAAGAGAACTTCTGTCCGGACACTGTCGGGATCCCAGTGGCATCCCCGACAGAGGAGAGTGTGTGCTACACTACCACTGTGCTATCACTCCACCATCAAGATAAATAAATTTTGAAATGCTCATATCATATCACTTACACTTAACTATAGTTAAAACAAATGAATTTTTTCAACAAATTAACAAGATTGTATTTTGTTTAGAAGATTGTTAAATGGAAAATATTTAGATGCTAACCATTGGAAACTGATAATACTAATGCAAGAAGTTGGCAAATAAAAACAGTGAGTAACATACAGGAGAATCAGGATGACTATAATTGGGCTCTGAGAACCATTTGGATTTGATAGAAATATTGCATTTTGCTTTGAAAATGCTGATACCACTTTTCTGTTCATTTTATGCTCAATCCTAAAATTGAGCACAATAATATTTACTTTCACTTCTGTAATATTAATTTATTACTTATTGCATACACTCTTGCCCCTCGAGGTGTTGCAGGTGTGGCTGCAGTGCCCAGCTGCATTGCCAGGTGGCAGACACGAGACAGTCTTGTCTATACCCAGGGCTCTACTCCGTGGGCCCTGGATGGTGAGTGGTCTGACATAGAAAAAGATTGGGCTCCCTGGGTCAAACCCAGAGCCAGGCAGAGCCTGGCAAACTACCTGTGGTGTACTTGATATGCCAAAAACAGTAATAATACTGGGCTTCATTCCCGTGAAGGGAGATGTTACTGGCACCTGCTCGAGCAAACTGATGAACCACAGGAACACAAGTGACAAGTTGCACATGTGCTACAGTCAAAATCATTAGTTGTTCAGTATCATGACTCCATTACACAAGAGAAAATCTTCTGTGTGTTCCATATGAGTTATCTATCTACCTCCACTTCTAGACTTGGCATGTAGATAGGAGTCAGATTCAATGGAAATTTATATCCAAGTTCTTCTTTAGTCTTAGTAACTTCAGTTATCTGTAATAAAAATGTGCATATTGTAGGGATCTAAAGGAATTTCTTTACAATTTTTATCTTTCAATCATTTTCACTTACCATAAATGTAATCTCTTTACAGTTCTTTATTTTATAAATATCTTTTGTTACCAAATCATTTTAATTGTACTCACTGACTGTCAGAGGATCTTTCTGGAAAATATCTTGTTTTCTTACTCATATAACTAGTTTAGTAAATTGCTCGATTAGAATTCTCATTTTTAACTGATTAGAATATTTTGTAATTCCAACAGTGTCACACTATCAGATCATTTTGTTAATCATACTGTGATTTGTACTTACCAGTGAGATGTTGCTTGCTTCTTCAAAAATACTAATAACTGTATTAAATCTGTTATGACCTAGAGTCACAATTGTTTTTAAATCAGTCTCATATAGTAAAAAATATGCATATCTTTATTACTGTTTTACTTTCCTTAGATGATAGAGATCGTGATCTAATTACTAATTTCTGAGGATTTTGGTGATTTTCAGGGTTTAAACATGCCATGTAGACCAGCCATAGCATGAAGAGTCTCACAAGTGGCTGGGGAAGCTGGAACTCGGCTCGCCCTGGGCCCAGCTGACCATGGGGCCCCAGGGAGGACAGATGGGTTTGGGAGTGGGCCCATCACCTCTGTGGGGTCCCGAAGTAGCTGGATGAGACTCGCCCACCACACTAGCCACCACTTTCGCTGTCCGACGCTGGGATACTACCTCACGACCAGATTAATAGAGCAAAACCAGTTTGAGCCCAGGGTCACGGGGCCGCTTGCGCCACGTGGTCCATTAAAATAGTGGAAACAGAAATGTCCTTTAATGAACTGCATTCCACGATGTGCAGGAAAGTTTGGTGGGAGGGAGAGATAGAGAGGAGAGAAATAACATACAGAACCTGCCAAGTAGTTGAGGTGTGGGAGGGAGGATCGAGGTGGGGACATTGGTGATGGGAGATGGGTTTGGGTGGAGGGATGGGTGCTGGAACACTGTAGAACCAAAACTCTACATGAGCATCTTTCAATTGTATGTCTAAAATGGTGTAATAAAATTTGGGGGGAAAAATAATTAAAAAAAAAACATGTCATGTATGGCCAGAAGACAAAGTTCTTATTCATATATTACATTCAGAGTTTACTTATAAACATCAATTTTAAGCTGATATTCATGCTTTCCATGATTTGCCAAGTGGGGGTTTTAAAAGTCGTTATAAACCTTAAGGTCATTTTTCCTTAATTACACTCTATCCCTAGGAAACTTTATTGAATTGCTTTTATCAAACAGAATTGCTGAATAGAAAAAGCATTCCTTTCCGGTCAAACTTTGTGCTCTGTGACATATTTCTAATTCTTGTTTACAGCTGGTTTTCTAAACTCAATGCAATGAGACCAGTCTTGGATAATAAGCCTAATAAACTTAACTATTCTTAGGTCCTGGTTTGGTTTAGAAAACTATAAGATGATTATTCATTCCTTTATTTACTATTGATTTTTTTTTCCTTAGGATTGCCAGTTTACACAGAATTGTAATATATTTTCTCATTGTTAGTCTTGGCAATGTTTAGAAGAGTTTTGTTAAGTGTAAATAGTTCTAAACATATTTCTGAAAGTTAATTGCTAAAGTAGGATTGCATTTACATGCAAGTGTCAAGTTACATAAATGCTATTTTTCTTAAAGAATAACTCTTATCACGAAAAACTTTTTTCCCTTGAAAATGCATAAATAAGTTATTTTCAAATATGCTTCTATAAATTTGTTATTAGAATTAAATCCAGGGTATTTCTTCTAAAAAACAAAAGTTTATTTGGTATCATTAAATTTGCTTCTAATTTATAATTTTTTGATGATGCAGTAATTTCGTAGGGAGGAAAAAAAGAAGAGCTAAGCAGATTTTTTTTTATTTTTTAGACTAATTGGAGAGATACAAGAGCGAAAGTATGCACAACAAACAGTTAAAGAAAATCTGTTTTGCTCCACACAAATATTTTTATGACAGTGGGAAGGGGTGCATATTCTTAGTACCAATATTTGTTCTATATTGAACTGGAGACATATTACATAGAATGTAGGAAAGAGAGAGACTTAACTAACATTTCTTCACAAATAAATGCCTAGAAATGTGCCACTTAGTCAATTCAAAGATATGCAATATAAAAAAACACATAAGTAGAAAAAATCACTATTCAGTATCCAAAATCTATAATAATATTGAGTTTCTTCTACTAAAGGGGTCACAGGAACCCAGGAACCATAGACAGATAAAGCTTTATTTATCTATTCATTGATTTGCTATGAAAGTTCTCTTCTTTTTATCCATATTAAACTCTCAATAAGCATTTTAAAAATAATTCATGCGCCAAAGGAAACTAAAGAATAGCTAATAGTATCCTAACTTCAAAATGGTATTTTACTAAGTAGAAAAATGGATAGTTTTCAAGTATATATTAATAAATTAAAGACTAAAGACTAAAAAACAAGATGTGAGCTAAATAAAAATTGTCTTTATCAAGAATGATCTTCTTGAGGATTTAGAGTAATTGTACAGCAGTGTGAGGTACTTGGTCAGAGAGCCTGATCCCTGGCATCTCATATAGCTTCCCAAGCACTGCCAGGAGCCATTCCTGAATGAAGAGTTAGGAGTAACCTGTGAGCATCAACAAAAGTGACTCAAACACAAATAAGTATACAAAACAAACAAAAAAGAATGATCTACTGGAGAATATAACATACTCCCTTCACTCCTTTTGTTATGTAATACTTTCAAAAGTTCTTATATACTTTCGTAATTCAATGAATTTTGATTTCCTCAGTAGTGTCAAATTTTTAAGTTCTATTTAATTTATTTCTATTTTACTAACAATTTTTTTTCTATTCAAGACAACTGCCAACATTTTTTCCTATAACTAGTAAAACTGTCATTTGCAAAGTAAATGAATAACTAAATAGAAAAGAGAGTCTTTCTTGTCCTAAAACAACCTAAATTGTAAAGAATATCTTTCCACACTGACTGCAGAAAAACATCAACGAGAAGGATCAGGAATATGGATTTACATAGTAGTTTTTAATAAATGAAGAACAAGGGGCATTAGCAACTGAGAAACCTACAATGATCATACATTCATGGTCAGAAAACAGTTGAGGAATATTATCAGAGCTTTGTTGTATAGTGTGGTAATGAAGAGAAAGGTGGCTGAAGGTCAAGAAAGGTTCAGCTATAGATCTCCAGAGGCAGGTTCTTTTTTGACAAGAGCATGGAGTCTTTATAAGTATATAAAAGTAATCTCAAGGTTCAGTATTGGCCTATTCAAAGGCAGGCAAATGTAATGGAGGTATTTAACCTAGAGAGAAAGGTTGTCACTGCCTCTAAACTATTAGCCTCTTTCCATTCTAGTTTTTAACTTTTCCTAATCCAGAGAATTATTCCTAGTTTTTAGGTGCAAAATTGTAAAAAAAAACTTTAGCAGTTCTTCCTCCATTTAGTTATTTGTGTTTATAATACTTTTAAAAATAATTGTAGCCATAAATTTACCATTTATTTATCAAATAGCTTCCAGATGTAGAATAACATGAGTGTGATATATCCATTTACTATATTATATATAATGTTCAAGTTCTATAAATTATCTCATGTAGTCTATATTATTCAGTTTTATTTTATGTTATTACTTCTCAGTATAAAATAAGAAAGCAAATTTGAGAAGAAATAAGAACAAGATAAAAGAGAGAGACAAAGAGAAGGAAGGAAGGAAGGAAGGAAGAAGGGGAGGGAAGGAAGGAATGAAGAAAGGAAGGAAGGAAGGAAGAAAGGAAGGAAGGAAGGAAGGAAGGAAGGAAGGAAGGTAGGAAGGAAGGAAGGAAGGAAGGAAGGAAAAGAGAAGGAAGGAAGGAAGGAAGAAGGAAGGAAGGAAAAGAGAAGGAAGGAAGGAAGGAAGGAAAGTATTAGGAAAGGAGGGAAGTAGAGGAAAGGTGGGGGGGGGAAGGAAAATGTAACATGAACATTCAAAGAGCTTAAGGCTCTGTCTAAAGCATTCTACTTAATAAATCACCAAAGTTGACTATAAAAAATACATTATTCTTCTAAGTCAAGGAATAGTGTGCCTTTAAACTTGAAACACTTTCTAAAAACAAGGTGCTGAGATACATGATTCCAAACACATACACAAAATTCTAAGTAGTTCTGTACTGATATTATACCTGAATTACTAGGAAAATTCATTATTCTCCTTGCCCCCAGCAAGTATATGTTGGAAACAGTTAATGAATGCTCTTGCTCCATATTTTTGCTCAATGCATTTTAAGAGCTTAACAAAAGTGATTATAAAGAATAAGGTAGGGAATTAATTATAAAGAATTATAGTGATATCAAAAGAACTCTTCTTTCTAGATAAAGAAAACTGTGATTTATGAGGTCTAGGGGTTTCAGATAAAATATAGTCAGTTAAAATCCAGCCTAGTTTTGCACAGTCTTCTATTAAAACATTTCTTATTAATTAGCATATTTCTTAAGAGAATAGTAAAAGAATATCCATTTCAGTGTAAATGCCAGCTATTATATAAGTTGGATTTTTAAGTCATTAAATCATAATAAAAGGCAATTATGTTAATGTGAATTATATTCATTCTTTCCTCTATTTGGACAATCAAATACATTTCCCCAAATAAAAATTTTAGAATATGCTACATGTGACTATTTTCTTTTCTAATAATACCTGATAAATGTAGCTAATTGACTTTTTTTCCACATGAGGAAAACAAATTGAAGTTATCAACATAGTGATATAATAATAATGATAATTGTCTGTCCAAATTGGTTTTATTTAGCAATTGTAACTGATAAGGTTTAATGAACTGATTTATTTTAGGTGAGAATCAATTTTTCACATGGAACAATGGTAGAGATAAACAGAAGAAACAGAGCTAACAATACAGGAAACTTTTATTCATTCAAGTGGTTCTTAAGGCAATGGTTCTTAAGGTTTTTATAAATGCTATACACAGAATAGCAAAATAGGGAAATTTGGAAATACAATGAAAGCATTTTAATTCTAAAATGTACATAATTTTATAATATTTATTTACTTGGGATATTCGGTGACTAAATAAAACACTTTATGTAATGCACATAACAAATTGTGGAGTTTCTCAGTGTCTAAATATTCCTGCCTTCCAAGATAAATTCCATAAATTCAATCCCTTATCTTGCTCACAAATGCAAAGTATGTGCCCTTGACACTTTTGCCTGAGTTCCCTGAACCATAAAAAAATTGAACAATAATGAGTGCAT
>JAJIBD010023208.1:0-27456 GCA_021461705.1 Cryptotis parvus | reverse complement strand
CCGCTGGAGGAGAGGTCAGAGTACCCGGCAACCCTGGATTTTACACACTGGATTCTAAATGCAATAGTTATGTGCATGCCCAAAGAGCAACGCTAATACGCATCTTTTTAAAAGGTAGAACTCAGGCAGGCAGGCGGGGTTTTGCCCCTGCAATCCACGGCACCACGTTACCTCAGGCCTCCACACCGGGCCTGTTCTGACCAGCAGGCTGAGACTTGCTTGGAGCAAGTACTCAGCACCCCAAAAGCAGAGATTCTAAACTCTCTATAGGGGAAGAGAAAACATCATTTCTGGACATATTAAGAACTATAGTCACACTAACTTACTATTACTACGCAGTTAATTGAACCCATCTTTCATAGGCTGAGATCAAATAGACACAATTTCCAAAAGAGACAAATTCACTTCTTAATTTACTTCCTTCTGAGAATTGTGGGTGTTTTTTTTTTGAAAGAGTCCAATAGTTTAAAATAATTCTCTTATTTCCATTAGTAAATGTTTAGCTTGTCAAGCTTTTTGCTCCCTTGGCACAGCCCGTCTATTTTCTCTCAGAAGCACTGGTGGGCTGCTTGCCATGGGAACTTTCCTAGAAAGATCTGATTCTACTTGCAGCATAAAGGCCAACACTTCGACTGTTTGTTGTTCCTATCTTTGATTCCTTGTTGGCAAGACAGATCTTTGAAATTTCCCTCTAGATCTCAGTGTTATGTGCATATTTCGTTCGAATGTTTTGGTGAGGTGTGTAACTCTAAGCTGTGAAAATAGAAAGTGATACTTACAGTAAGAAGCAACAAGAAAGTTTATTTTTAAATGAGCAAAGCAAAGGCCAACTGATCTTGGAGCCTCCATTCTGCTACCAGGCAGAGGCACCATTAAAGGAGACTGTCATTGTTAGGGGTTTTCAGGGGGGAGCATTTTAGTTTGATATCTTTTAAAGAAATATTATGGTTTACATTAGATGATTACATTAGTGTCAAAGTTATGTACTGATGTAAAATCAATGCATCCCACCGCCAGCTCATCTATGGCTAAAAGGAGGCTTGGCAACATGAGGTGGGAGCAAAGAAAGCCTTCAAACAAATGGTCTCGAAATCTAGATAGTAAGATACACAAAGAACAAAGCAAAAGAAATCTCGGATCTGTGTTCACACACTAAAAGATTAACACGGCGTGTTTGAAGACTAGATATAGGAACGGAATCTATAAAATAAGTTCGAGGAAAATAGGGAGGCAAAAGACCTCCCAGATCTGATCACAGGAATGTCTTCAATGACCCCAAGCAAACTATGTCCAAGAGAAGGGCATGGCATGGGGCAACAGTCACCATGACAACAGTCACCTGGTGAAAATAGGAAAGGACACCCCAATGCAGGGCTGCGGATGTCTGGGGCCGGAAGCTGTGCCGCCTTCACATCGCTTCCATTTCACCTCCAGTGGGCCCACTTCCACTGAGCTCCTGCTCTGAGGCAATGTGACTCACCTGCCTCACCCGGGAAAACAGCAACTTCTGACTTGCCGGTGAGCGGCCTCCTCGGGCTATACCAGGGGCTTTTTCCTGCCCCCATTGAGAATAAACTGATCTGTGTGCTCCAAAGTACTTTGTGGAACTTTTGTGGTGACTCTAAATGGCTGCAGAACATTTCCTAGAGGTCATTTGCATCCTTCCAGAGGGACTTAACTGTATAACTGAATTTCATCAAATAAGAGTGTGCCACTCAATTGCTCCACGGGTAAACGTTTCAAGGCTTAATTTAGCTTCATCTGCTATGTCCAGTACATGACATTGGGGTACTTGATGTTTTTATCTGTGTCAAGGGATCTAGCTATTTTTGTCAAGTTTGTGGCAATTATTTTTATTGCCATAATTTGATATCTCTACATAGTGAGATCATCACCTAGAAATAAGATTCTAATGGGCATTGGTCACCACAAGAAAACTGCTCTTATGATAAAAAGCTTTTGGATCTCATAACAATGTTCCAAATATATGAAAGCCTGCCTTATTATGAGCGGTAGTTCCCGCATAGTTGCATCCTATTCCCGAAGGGCTTTATACCCAGATGGCTGCACCCTTTGATCAGCTGCATACATTTCACATCCCAATCAGCAGCCTACTCTCCATAACTAAGTCTTGCATTTTTACTTGCTATGCTCCACATATAAAAGCAACAAGTATTTCTTTCTTTCTGACATATTCCCACTTAGCATGATACTTAGAGATCTCCAAGTTGTCTCAATGACAATATTTTCTTTTGGATAACCAATATTCAATGATATGAATGCCTGCTTCACCCATTCCCCCTGATTGGTGCTTGAGGCTTCATAAACTTGCTTCTATGCAGTTATATTTTTAGAGCTAGTGGGTTTATTTCCTTTGGGTAAATAAGCTAGACTAGAAGTGTTGGAGCCTTTCTATAGTTATATTTTTAATTTTTCAGGAAACATTATACTGTTTCTCCTACTTAGAGCAAATTTCATTCCCACCAACAGTGCACAGGGGAGTGCCGCGCTCTACTTCCTGGGGTACTTGTTCAAGTTGACAGCAATTCTAAAGAATTTATATCTCATTGTTTTTTATTCACATCTACCTGATGTTAGGCACATTTTAATGTACTTATTGCTTTCTACACCTCCTTGTCTGGAATCACGCCCATTTTAAAATTGGATCTTTTTTTCAGATTCTTAAATGTATGAATTCTTTGTGTACTGTGGATATTAGCCTTTTGTCCTATCGAATATAATTCACAAATATTTCCTCCTGCCCAATGGGTTGCATTTTATATTGAGGGCAATTTGTTTATGCGAACCAGAATATTTAAAAGTTTGATACAGTCCTATTTGTTTGCCTTTAGGTGTTAAATTTAGGAATAGTACAGTGGGGAGTGACACTTGCATTGCACAAGGACAGCCTGATTGGCTCCCAGAATCCCAGGTGGTTCCCTGAGCACCACCAAGAGTGTTTCCTGAGTGTAGAAACAAGAAAGGAACTATACTGAGCACACCAGTGTGACCCCCAAAACAAAAGAAACAAAACACCACTGCCATACATCTCATCAGCTGTTTTCTTTCAGACTGTTATAGTGTTATCTCTTATATTCAAGTTTTTTCTTCCCATTTGAATTATTATCTTATATTGTAAAATAGTCTTCCCTTTATTCTACTTTTGCACATGACTACAGTCATCCCAAACTATTTATAGATAACATGACTCTTTTCCCATCAGTTAAAGGATCAGCCTTGGGGGCAGGGAATTTCTGGGCTCAGTTCTTCTCCAGCTTGGTTTCTGTTTTTTTTTTTAACTTTTCTTTTTTTTTTAAGTATTTTATTATACCACCGTGAGATAATACAAATAAAAAGATATACAATTAAAAAAGTTCATGTTTGGGTTTGGTCATACAGTGTTTCAGCACCCGTCCCTCCACCAGTGCCCATCTCCCACCAACAACATCCCCGTTACCTCCCCTCTCCCCTTCCCCAGCCCTGCTCCATGGCAGGTTCTTTATTTCTTTCCCTTTCTCTCTCTTTTCTCTTTTCCTTCCTTCTAGACTATGAATTACAGAACATACATTAAAAGGCTTGTCATGTGAATCCTTTTTGCCTCTATTTCATGCTCAGTTCCTAGGTTGGCATTAGTACCCTGACTATTATTAGCACCCTGTTCCATTTTCTGTCTTTCCAAACTCTGACTCCCACACGTTTGTGATAATTTCCACCTTTGATAAGACCTCCCGATATATGCTTACTTGACCTTGGATATTGGGTATCATAATATGTACATATATATTTATGCCATGCAAATAAATGCAGTCATTCTCGTATCTGTCTCTCTCCTTCTGGCTAATTTTGCTCAACATAACTTCTCCCCATGTCCATCCAGTTATAGGCAAATTTTATAACTTTCATTTTTTCCTAACAGCTGCATAGTATTCCATTGTGTGATGTACCAAAGCCTTCAACAAAATACTAGCAAACAGAATCCAAAGACTTCCATCAAGAAGATTATACATCATGACCAAGTAGGATTCATCCCGGGAATGCAAGGATGGTTCAACATTCGCAAGTCAATCAACATAATACATCATATCAATAAAAGAAAAAAATAAAAAACCATATGATCCTTCAATAGATGCAGAAAAAGCATTTGACAAGATCCAGCACCCGTTCATGATTAAAGCGGCTCAGAAAATGGGAATTGAAGGGACTTTTCTCAAGATAGTTACAGCCATCTACCAAAAGCCCACAGCAAGCATCATTCTAAATGGGGAAGAGTTGAAAGCCTTCCCCCTGAGATCAGGGACAAGACAAGGTTGCCAACTCTCACCTCTTTTATTCAATATAGTACTGGTACTTGCCATAGCAATCAGAGAAGAAAAGGACATCAAGGGCATCCAGATAGGCAAGGGAAGAAATCAAGCTTTATCATTATTTGCAGATGACATTATATTATACCTAGAGAACCCTAAACTCTCTACCAAAAACTCCTAGAAACAATAGACATATAGTAGAGTGGCAGGGATACAAAATCAACACCCAAAAGTCAGTGTGGTTTTCCCATATACAAATAACAAAAAGAGAAGAAAAAGGATATTGGGGGGAAACTATTCCATTCACAATTGTGCCACAGAAAATCAAATACCTAGGAATCAACTTACCCAAGTATGTAAAGGACACTGTACAAAAGAAAACTTCAAGACACTGCTCCAAGAGATAAAAGAGGACACAAGGGAAATGGAAACACGTTCCCTGTTCATGGATGGGGGAGAATCAACATTGTCAAAATGGTAATACTCCCTAGGAGCTCTGTACAGAGTCAATGCGGTCCCTATGAGGATACCGATGACATTCTTCAAAGAAATTGACCAAACGCTCCTGAAAGTTGTATGGAACAATAAACCCCAAGGATAGCTAAAGCAATCCTCGAAAAAAGAAGATGGGAGGCATCACCTTTTCCCAACTTCAAACTGTACTACTAGGCAGTAGTAATTAAAACAGCATGGTATTGGAATAAAAACAGACCTGTGGACCTATGGAATAGAATTGAGTATCCGGACAACAACCTCAAACACATGATCATTTAATCTTTGATAAAGGGTGCAATGAGTCTAAAATGGAGTAAGGAAAGCCTCTTCAACAAGTGGTGTTGGGAAAACTGGGCAGCGACATGTAAAAAATGAATTTGGACCTGTGTCTAACACCATGCTCAAAATCAGATCAAAATGGATTAAAGATCTCAATATCAGACTTGAATCCATAAAGTACATTGAAGAAAATATAGGAAAAACCCTCCACGACATTGAAGCTAAAGGCATCTTCAAAGGTGAAACATCACTAACAAAGCAACTAGAAGAAAAGACAAACATATGGGACTACATGAAACTAAAAAGCTTCTGCACCTCCAAAGAAAAAGAGTTGTTTCTGTTTTTATGCTCATAGCATAGTGGCCTTTCCTGAGAGTTTAGTTACACAGTTTGCAATCAGGGAGTATGATGACTTCTGCTTTGTTCTTTCTTAAGGCAGTTTTAGGGTCTCTTATGATTCTGGGTGTTTGACAATCATTCTATTTCTATAAAAAGTGCCATTGGAGCTTTCATGCAGGAGTCACTGAATCTGTAGACTGCTTTGGCTCTTATTTTGTTTATTCAGAGGGAGGGTTTGGGTCCCTTTCCTGCTGTATACAGGGATCATTCTGGTGGCGCATGGGGGAAGCTTTTATGTGGTGCTGGGGCTTGAAACCGTGTGAGATGCGTACAAGGCACCGTTGATTTCATGTACTTATATCTCAGGCCCATGTGTGAATATTTTTAAATAAAATTAACTCTTCCAGTCAGTATATGTTTATTCATATATATCACTCTCAATGTATTTCATCAATGATCTTAGTTCTGGGTGTACAGACGTTTTTATCTCCCTTGGCTAAATTTTATCAGGTATTCTTTTGATGTAACTTGTATATGCGATTGCTTTCTTTATTTCTCTTTCTGATAGTTTTCCAATAGTGTGTAAAAAGCAAAATAATTTTCAGGACCTTAGAGTTAGTTCAAGACCTCCTTGGCGTGGAGTCTCGCTCCCGGGCACTCTCCTGAGGTTCCGGAGGGCGGAGGCAGCATCTTGTCAGCCACTGGCCCCCAGGGGTGCGGCATCAGCGGGTAGGTCCCCAGAGGGGCGCCGTTCGGTGGAAAGGGCCTCGGCCTTGCTGAGGAGGGAGGTAGTTGCCCTTGTCGCTGACGCGGATGGAGGAACCAGTTCATGCCCCCCAGGTGCGGTTTCTTTCATGTGAAGAAGCGGCAGGTGGGGGTAGGCCCTCACCTTCCTGTCACTGGGGTCCTTCACTTCCCCTCCTCAGGTCGTAGTGGATCAATCTCCGTTGTCAATCTGGCCGCGGATGCTGTCCCTCCTTCTTCTTCCTTGCCCACCTCTGCGGGCTCCCTGCCCGCGCTTCAGCCGCAGCCGGCCCTGCTCCCGGGAGCACCGTCCCCTGTCCTCAGGTAGCACCATCCCCCTGTCCTCGGCCTCCTCCCTCCTGCGATCACTTGAATCCTGTTATTCATTGATTTGCCGAGCAGGTGCTAATAACATTTTTCATTGGACCTATCACGTGCCAATGTAGCCCAATGGCATCTGGTTTGATTCAGGAATATGAAGAGCCTGAAACCATTCCTTCAGGTCTTGACAAGAAGTCTGACCATCTTGTGGTAAGGCCACAGGATCACTTGCCATGTCGCGGGGATCCAGTCGGTAATGGCTCCTAGTCCAACGAGTTGTCTCCGAAATCGCATTACATGTCCAGCCCATCTGATTTTCGATGCCTTGGCAAATGAGACAGCCGCCCCTGAGTTTGGAATAGCGGCTTTGAGGTCGAACTCCTGGTTCCTTCCGAGAAGAAGGCTCCTGGCTCTGCTCTGAGAAATACTCTCCTGGTAGTATTTGGAGGACCATATCTGTTGCCAAGAATTGAAACTGAGCAGCAGTCCGTAAGGCAAGCGCCCTGGTGACCACTGACTATCACTTCAGTGCAACCCCCTGCCTCATATGATCTAAATCTCTATCCCATTCTGGTAGGTTGGCTTAAATAGATATTTTGTTATTGTTATGCAAAATCATTTTTGTCTATGCCATTCCATTTTTGTTTCATTTCCTTGAATTTGGAGACAAACCCATTTGACAAAAGGTTTCTTGGAAGTCTGTTCCCTGTGGTATACCCATCCATGTTTCCTCCCTGTGGGACCCCTGTCCTACAGGTTACCCCAAGCTTGAGAAATGCTTGTACTATGCTTCTCATAAAAAAAATCCTGAGCTGAATCAGCCAATAATTTATTTGCTCTTAATCTTTTTTAAAAGAGAGCGTGGGATGAAAACACCCTCAGCTGTGCTCGGGGATCACTTCTGGAGGTGCTCAGAGGACCAGATGTGGGGCTGGGGACTCAAGTGGGATCAGCTACGCAAAAGCAAATGCCCCCGGGCACTAGGCTACAGGCAATGATTTAAAGATCATTTTCTTTCCTGTTTTTTTTGCATTGCTCTGTTCTTTTTATCTCCTGCGCCTTCCTATGATTTGAAGGTATCTCTGTGGTGGTGTGCCAAGGCCTTTTCTCTTCTTATGTCTACTGCAGGTTTCATAGTATTTAAAATTCCATAGCAGCATTTGAAAGCATTCACAATTTCCTTAATTCTTCATACTCCTACATTTACGATCTTTATATCACAATTTATTACCACTTTTGTTTAGTGGATGATGATGATGATGATGTGATGTGATGATGATGATGATATTTGATGATGATGATGATGATGTGATGTGATAATTGATGATGATGATGGGGCTACTCCCAGCTCAATACCTCGGAAATCACATGGCTTTTTAGAGAATTTTTGGGGGAGCACATTAACACAGTTGTTGGAAATGGGGTCTTTTGTGGTGGTGGGTGCACCACTGGTGGATGGGATTGGTGTTGAATGATGAAGCGCTTTCGGAACTGTATTCTTAAAACCTTGGTACTCTGTAAATCATTGTGTTTAAATTTTTAAAAATCAATTAAAAAAACACATGGTGTGCTTGTGATTTAACTCTTTTCTAACCTTTACACTGGTTCCATGGCTTCATACATGAATGACCTGCTGGCACAAAACCAGGTTATTCCTTTACTACATATTTACTTTCAGCACAGAGATTTATACTTTTCAAATGTTTTCCTCGGCTCATCAGTGCCCTTTCATTTTAGCTCATGAAATCCCTTTAACTCATCTTTTTAAGGCCTCTCCAGTGGTGATGAATGACTTTAGCATCCTCTTATCCTGGAAAACTGTTTCTCTCTCTTTCAGCAATGAATGACAACCATTCCCCCAGAGAGCTTTTATAAAAGTTTTTCTTTCACTTCTTTAAATATGTGACATCACTCTCTCCAGGCTCGAAACTTTTCGCTGCTTAAAAGCTGCTAATCATCTTATGGTAGTTTCTTACATAAATTGTGTTTTTTGTTTTACCATGGTTGCAGAAAAGCTTTGTAAGGGCTATATTTATTAGCCCTACCCCAAGAATCTCTGCTCCTGCCTTGACTTACTTCCAATCTTTTATGCTGCAAAGACTGCATGAGTGGGCCAGAGCAATGGTCCAGGGGGAGAGGGTGTTTGCCTTGCATGTGGCCAACCTGGGTTCGATTCCCAGCATCCCATATGGCCCCCGAAAAAACCACCAGAAGTAATTCCTGAGTAGAGCCAGGAGTAACCCTGAGCATCACTGGGTGTGACCTAAAAAGCAAAAAACAGATCGCATAGAAAGCAGATCATTATAGCAAAAGGGACACACCAGAACCCAGGGCTTGTGAGCTCACTGGGCTGAGTACGTGCCTTTTGCTTTCTGGAGGGCTATGTTTGATCCCAATGCCATATACTGCCCCTGAAAACCACTAGGAGCAACCCCAAAAAGGATAGGAAGCAGTCTCTTAACATCACTCGATATGTGTTGCAGGACTCCTAAGGGCCGCTGCATCTGCTCTGAATTGCCTCCCGCAAATCACTCCGTAGATAAGGGGGTAGTCTAAGTGTGGCAGTTTATCCGACCATGTATGCTGTACTAGCTGGTATAAATATTCTACCATGCTATCACAATCATCGTGGGACTAGCTAGATCTTACCAGCATATTAGCCTGGCCATGTAAGGACACCTAAGTAATTAGACCAGAGAGAAATGCTGTTTGCTTCCCAAACAAACAAGCATGGCTCCCTGATAAAATATAAAACTACAATGAAGTAGAGGAGACTTGTGAAGGCTTGGAGAAATATTTAACTGGCATTGGTGTTGATCTTTGGTACAGTGACATGCCATCTCAGAAACCCCTTCTCTACATTTCAAAGGCCTTCCCAAGCTCAAAACATTAGTACAGTAAAGGCCCTAAGTGAGATGCAGGGAGGGATTACCTGAGGGCATTGGACCCCTCCCTGCTTTCCATAACAATGGGAGGAAGGTCTGAGTTGCGGGGGTATAAACTAGCTGGTTCCCCGCTCTCCGGTCTTCTTCCCGGTGGGATCTCGCCTTGTGAGCATTTATTCCCATTGGAAGTTTTACACATGGTGGTACGCCATCTTGGCCTACACGTGGCTGGGGTTCTAGCCTGGAATCCTAAGCATCGGGTTTTTCCTTTTGCTGATTTGTATGCCTGAACCTGTGATAAGTAAAGCCTTTTAAAACCGCATCGGATTCCTGAGTGTTCATCCGTTCCCTCGCCCGCGAGGTAGAAGGGAATCCTCGCTTCCCGGCACTGTCGGGACCCCGCGGAGTGCCCCCGACATTTGGCGTCCCTGGTGTGGGCACCACGAACATCGTCTGGTCTAATTATCATCGGACAGAGATCATCTGCCTCCGAACCGTGAGTAAAATGATGGATATCTCATGGTATAGACACATTGTATCTATTATTGGCTCGGAACCATACATAGCCCAGTCTATAAAGTTCCTTTCTGAGAACTACTCTATCTTTTCACAAATCATCTGGGTCCTTGCGATTTTTAAACTGTACCTTTGTGTAAGGACAATGTTTAATAGAGAGAGGGAAGAAAGTAATAAATTGAATGCAATCTTAAGGGACGAGGGTTTACTCAGCGATTGAAGAAATAAGTGAGGATCATAAAGCTACAGGTAGACTGGTCTTAAAGCTTGAGGACAGAATTATTAAACAGAGTTTAAAATTTGAAAAGAAATTAGAAGAACAGGAAAGTAAAATTATTAACCAGATTTTAAAATTTGAGGAAAAATTAGAAGAACAGGATTTAAAATTCAAAGAAAAATTAGAAGAACAGGATTTAAAATTCAAAGAAAAATTAGAACAGGAAAGTAAAATTACTAAACAGGATTTAAAATTTGGAAGTAAAGTTTGAAGAGCAGAAGAAGGATATCGATAAAATCAGCACTATCATAGAGGAAGAAATTGACAAACAGAGAGATAGAATAGATGGACAGAAAGAGGAGGTTTGGAAGTTACACATAAGATTGAAAGAACAAAAGGAAGAAACATATAGGAAACTTGAAAACTTAAACCAAGAAATGGATGTGTTACGCAGGGAGATTTCTGATTTCATAACTTATCAATCAGGACCTAGCGCATACCCAATACTGAGGCGTGAACCAACTAAAAGCCGTTCACAAACAAGCCCCAAAAACTCTAGACTTGAAAAGGTGTATACATTCCCAGCCAAAAAAATCTAAAAAAGAATTCTAATGTGGCTGATAACTTAGAGGAGGAACAGGAAAACCCAGAGGAGGCAAATTCCCAAGATGAAAATTTCTCCAGAGTTAATACCCTCAATGGGGTAGATGTTCCTCTGCCAGATACTACAAGCTCTGATGAGGAAGAAGGGGAGGAAACAGATTAGCTCGAGTCAAAGAGCAAAGCCCAGCAATCTTTCTCATGACCAATCTAAACATAAAGTAAAACCGATTCATGAAGACTTAAAAAATTGAGGCAATAACCCCGTTTAGGAAGGCTTGCGACAGGTTTGGAATATCAAGTCCTTATACTTTAAAATATTTAGCTGATTGGAGCAAAAATGATCAGTGGGTATTGGGAGACTTTGAAATGGTAGCCCATACTTGTCTAAACAAATCGCAGTACATGCAATGGCATATGTGGTATGCAGAGGGGGTTAACCAGAATATTGACACTTTAAGAGAAAAGGAATCAGGCCATACTATAACTTTTGCCATGCTAAAAGGTGAAGGTGAATGGAAAAAAGAAAGCAAAACAAAGCGACATTACCTGAACCTATTTTAAAATTTGTTCGGGAGACAGCATTAAAAGCGTGGGAAAGAGTAGGTTCCGACCCAGAATTTCTAGGTAGCTATATGAAAATTTACCAGGGTCGTGATGAACCATACTTTGATTTTGTTGGGTGATTATGTGAAACAATCCAAAGACAGGTTCAAGACCCAACCACTCAAGAAATCCTAAAACGAAACTTAGCATATGAGAATGCTAATCAAAAATGCCGAGCATTACTATATAGTATTAAGGAAAAGGATGACCTCATGGGGTATCTAAAGGCCTGTAGAAATGTCGGTTTAACCTCCCATAAAACAAAGGATGATATAGAGTCTTATCCCATACAGCAGGAGGATCAGGAGAGGGATGAAATGTCAGACAGCTCTAGGGGAAGAAACAATAAACTTCAAAGGATAAACAATAATCAGAGAAACTATTCTAATAATCGCAGCTCCACCCCTCGGTGGGCCCCACCTGGACCATGCCCAAGGTGCAGAAAAGGAAAACATTGGGCCAGAGACTGTCGGTCTTGGAGGCGAAGTCAGCCTCAGGCTTCATCTGGACAAATAACCTGCTTTAGCTGCGAAAAGAAGGGACACACCGTAGAGATTGCCCATCTCCTAAAACTATCAATACAGGGCAACATTCTAATAATCCCTTTATAGGAAATGTTACATGGACCCCCTCCCAGGTTCCACAAGCTCCGCAGGCTCAAATAACATCTATGCCTCCCCTAATGCGGGAAACTGGGTGGGGGCCAGCCCCAGGCCCAGCTGAATCCAGGGGCACTCTCCTTCATTCCACCTGCCCAGTATCCTCCAAATCAGAATCCACCGAATTGCAGTCAATAAATGCTCTCTGGCCTACCCCCATCAGGCAGTGGCAGTCTCGACATTCTCTGCCCTAAGACTGTCGCAATATACCCAAGTCAAGACCCCTACATGCTAAGAACAGGGATAAAAGGACCTGCTCGCCCAGGTAGTATGGGTTTAATTCAGGGAGCAATTGGCTGAAATTTAAGGGAATTATGGTGCATTTCGGACTTCTCGATCCTGAATCTCATGGAGAGATAATACTGTCAATATCTGTGCCAACTAAATGGACTTTTAAAAAGGGGAACCACTTGCTAAACTATTATTATTTTTTGAGGATCCGTGTAGTCAGTCCGAACACCATACAGATGGTGGCTTAAACAGTACCAACCATTCTGCCAACTTCATTGTTGGTTATGCAGCCACACAGAACCAAGCCCACCAGCCACCTGCTAACTATCTAGTTGGGTACACTGCCAGAATTTCTCAGGCCAAGCGGCCAGTTATACCCATCGAAATTTATAAAAAGGAAATTCAAAGGCATGTTGGATACAGGGGCAGACATATCCATAATCTCCACCAAGTATTGGCCCTCTAACTGGGCCCTAAAGAAAGTGTCCCATAGCCTGAGCGGGGTAGGCAATATCTCCTCCTCTCTTCTCCGACAGAGTGCGAGGTGGCTGCCGTGTATTGGCCCTGAAGGGAATGTAGCCATGGTCCAGCCTTATATAGCCCCTATGCCTTTAACTTTATGGGGGTCGAGACATGCTGGAGCAGTGGGGGCAGTAAATCACATACCTCTTCCACTTCCCGTCGAGCACCAATTCCAGCTCTCCATAATAAGCCTAGCACCGGGAGTAACCTTTTTAATTGGGGCCGCTGTGGTTAAGTGCCCACTACCTATCCGCATTCAGTGGAAGTCTGACAAACCTATATGTTCACCACAGTGGCCCCTCAATACCAAAAAAGTTAGAGGCGCTAACAAATCTAGTGGAAGAACAGCTGAAATTAGGACATATTGAGGAAACGTTTTCGGAATGGAATTCTCCTGTTTTTGTAATACAGAAAAAAATCAGGCAAATGGCGTTTGCCTATTGACTTAAGGAATGTAAATTCTACTATGGTCCCCATGGGAGCCCTACAACCTGGGCTCCCTCTCCAGCAGCTATTCCTAAGGATTGGCCGCTAATTATCATAGATTTAAAAGACTGCTTTTACAGCATACCTATCCACCCAGATGATCGGAAAAGGTTTGTATTTTCAGTCCCTTCCATTAATCATAAAGGTCCTTTACGTAGGTTTCAGTGGACAGTATTGCCCCCAAGGAATGACTAATTCACCTACGATGTGTCAACACTTTGTTGATGAGGTTTTGCGACCCATTCGTAGCTAAATTTCTGGTGCATACATCATCCACTACATGGATGATATCCTGCTAGCTTGTGATAATTCCAGAGATCTCCAGAATTTATATAATGATGTAATGACAGTTTTACCAGAGGCTGGCTTACAAGTAGCTCCGAAAAAAATCCAGATGCAGCCTCCATATGAATATTTGGGCTATGCTCTTGACTTCACTACAGTGCGTCCTCAAAAAATTTTCATTAGTCAGAAAGGGCTCAAAACCTTGAATGATTTTCAAAAACTGCTGGGGGATATCAACTGGGTGCGCCCCTCCCTTGGTATTCCTAACTGTGAGCTCAGTAACCTGTTCCACACCCTTGAAGGTGATCCTGCTTTAAATAGCCCAAGGCAGCTAACTCCTAAAGCTCAGAAGAAATTAGATTTTTTCACGGATCGGCTTCAAAAATCTTACCTCTCCAGATTTAATCCCGGAGAAAAGGTATGGTTCTTGGTCTTCAACACTCCCGAGTCTCCAACTGCTGCTATAGCCCAATTATCTGGACCGTTAGAATGGGTTTACTTACATAACAAGCAGAATCGTACTGCTACACCTTACCTTGAGATGATAGCTAACCTTATAATTAAGGGAAGATCAAGAACCCAAGTATTACTTGGACATGATCCCCATGTAATTGTACTACCTGACCCTAAAAAAGAAATTGAAGCTGTTTTACCACGCAGTGAAATCCTTCAGAGAGCTTTAGCAGATTTTTCAGGAGAAATATCTTATCATTACCCAGCTGGAAAAACCTGGGAATTTCTGAAAAGGACACCTTTTATAATTTCCACCATTGTCCGCTCCTCTCCCATTCCTGATGCTCCACTGTATTATATTGATGGCTCCTCATCAGGAAGGGGTGGAATTACAGGTCCTTCGTAGACCACTACCGTACATACAAATTATAAATCTGCCCAACAAGTGGAACTCTCCACCCTGATACATTTACTATCCCATGTATCTGGCCCATGTAATGTGGTGAGTGATTCTGCATATGTAGTTGGTTTATTTCCTGGAATTGTCACTGCTTCTTTAAATGCCCATAATCCTATAATTCAGGAGCTACTCCATAAACTACAAGATCTCCGAAATAGAACATTCCCTATATACATCTCCCACATCCGTTCTCACAGCCGACTCCCCGGGCCAATGGTTCGAGGAAACGAAGCAGCAGATCTCTTGGCAGCACCAGTATTTAAATCAGCTGAGGAAGAGCACCAGACTCTACATACAAATGCCCGCCGCCTTCATGTACACCATGGCATCCCATGGAGACAAGCTAGACAAATTGTCCAGCAACTGTCCTGTCTGTGCTCCTTTACATTGTACATCTCATGGAGCAGGAGCAAATCCTCGAGGTTAACAGACAAACCAATTGTGGCAGATGGATATAACTCATACTAACTTATTTCCCAACAAACCTTTCCTTCATGTGGTCATCGATACATATTCCCGGTTCATATGGGCTGTTCCTATGACGTCTGAAAGAGCTAAATCTGTTTGTTCATTTTTACTCCAGTGCTTCTCCGTCATGGGTATTCCCCATACCATAAAAACAGATAATGGTCCTGCTTACACCAGCAAAACCTTCAAATCCTTTTGCGAGGAATGGCAGATCAAACATATTACAGGAATTCCATATAATCCACAAGGACAAGGAATAGTTGAACGTGCCCACAGAACGCTTAAAACTCAGCTATTAAAGCAACGAAAAACAAGCATGCCTCCAATGGATTCTTTATCTTTAACATTATTCACCTTAAACTTCTTAAATATACCTCAAGGAGATCCCTATACCGCGGCTGAACGTCACTTTCAAGAAGATATGCAAACTCAAAAACAGTCAGTTCACCTATCTGGGTGAAAATTGATGATAAATGGATTACAGGTCACCTCCTCATTCGGGGAAGAGGCTATGCTTTCATTTCTACAGACGATAACCCTGCCAAGAAACTCTGGGTCCCTCTGCGACTTGTTAAGACTAGAATTCTCCAAGAATGAGAAAACAACTAATTCTTTCAATATAAAGTCTTAAATTTTAAATAGTAAGTTGCTGTTTAAACTTCCTGGATTGGTTCATTTTAATAATGATCTTGTTTTGCAGTCTGTGATCATGGTTCATGTCTAATATCTTGCCTTACAGCCTAAATATTTTCTTTCTTACAAAAAAAAAAAGGGTGGAAAAATGGGTGGACTCTGATCACAGTGCTCATTACAAAAAATGTTTGCTAAATCAATGAAAAATTGTTTTTCTAATGATTCTGTTCACAGGATGAGATATTCGAATCCAGTAAACCTGCGCTACAGTGCTCAATACTCCGAGACTCCTAAAACAGTGCTCGCTAAAAATTTAATAATTTGCAAAACTAATTTTTCCCAATGCTCTATTCACAGGAAAAGACACTTTCTCACCATCATTTGCCGGCTTTATATTCATGAAGCGCTTGACTCATTACCATTTATCACCCTAAATGGGTCACATACACAGCTCTAAGATATTGATGGATCAAATGTATGTGTGCGTGTGTGCATGTGGTGGCCACCATTATGTTTGTGATTAATGTTGTGTCTATGTTATGTCTAAACTACTACCTTCTCAATTTCTGACCACTACAAACCTCTATTACATTCATCAACTCCACTGCTGATCCACTAGATTTATCAATTTTAAAATCATCAATTCTCATACTTATTTCCCTGCTCCACCCATGTTGGAGCTTCTTTATATTCTTCTCTCCATCCCAAACTTGGATCCCTACAAAGCCTTAAAATCCCTACTTGTGATTAACCTCGAAAAGTGTTTTTTGTCTCGCCTAAGCTACAGGTACAGTTACCGGTGCCAATGTTCCCTTGCTGAAGAAGCCCTGCAAGACGCCCACACCGATGTTCCAGACACCTGCTCCAGCGCTCAAGACTCCTGTTCCAGAGTTCAAGATATCACACCGATGTTCCGGACACCTGTTCCAGCATTCAAGACTCCTGTTCCAGAATTCGAGATACTTGTTTCAGTGTTCCTGAGACCCAATCCAGTGTTCCTGACAATTCAACGAGTTCCTGATCGCTGCTCTCCAAAGACTCATACTCATATGATCACCGCTATTGCTGTTCCAGAAGTAGCCCCACAGACTTTGTTCCAGACACCCGACTTTACATAAAATATAGCAAATTGACTCTCACAAATTATGGACAGTGCAAACTATAGTCCATTATAATCAGACAGCTAAAAACACTTTGTCTTGAACTTTGCTTTGGGTCCAAAAACAAGTTAGGATCCTAAAGTAACATGTATTATAATTTTGCAATTGGAATTGTTTTTTCTTATCTTAATTTTCTGTACATTACTAAATATTTCTTACCTTTTCCATTTTTATTAGTAAACTAATCAGGGGGAGTTGTTGCAGGACTCCTAAGGGCCACTGCATCTGCTCTGGATTGCCTCCCCGCAAATCACTCCGTAGATAAGGGGGTAGTCTAAATGTGGCAGTTTATCCGACCATGTATGCTGTACTAGCTGGTATAAATATTCTCCCATGCTATCACAATCATCGTGGGACTAGCTAGATCTTACCAGCATATTAGCCTGGCCACGTAAGGACACCTAAGTAATTAGACCAGAGAGAAATGCTGTTTGCTTCCAAACAAACAAGCATGGCTCCCTGATAAAATATAAAACTACAATGAAGTAGAGGAGACTTGTGAAGGCTTGGAGAAATATTTAACTGGCATTGGTGTTGATCTTTGGTACAGTGACATGCCATCTCAGAAACCCCCCTTCTCTACATTTCAAAGGCCTTCCCGGCTCAAAACATTAGCACAGTAAAGGCCCTAGGTGAGATGCAGGGAGGGATTACCTGAGGGCATTGGACCCTCCCTGCTTTCCATAACAATGGGAGGAAGGTCTGAGTTGCGGGGGTATAAACTAGCTGGTTCCCGCTCTCCCGGTCTTCTTCCCGGTGGGATCTCGCCTTGTGAGCGTTTATTCCCCTTGGAAGTTTTACACGTGGTGGTCGCCATCTTGGCCTACACGTGGCTGGGGTTCTAGCCTGGAATCCTAAGCATCGGGTTTTTTCCTTTTGCTGATTTGTATGCCTGAACCTGTGATAATAAAGCCTTTTAAAACCGCATCGGATTCCTGAGTGTTCATCCATTCCTCGCCGGCCGGAGGTAGAAGGGAACTCGCTTCCCGGCACTGTCGGGGACCCGGCGGAGCGCCCGACAGATATGGACCCCCAAAAGAGAAGGAATCAGAGTACAATCCTACTTTAGATACAAAGCCATTTCTACACAAACTTCTAGGATGTAGAGATAGACATAGGTTAAATTAACAAGGGCAGAAAGTGTATAAAACTTCAGTGGGGAAATGGTTAAACACGGTGATTTCTCGTTCAGTGAAACCACCTAGATCCCAACCAAATTTGGTGACTCCCGGCAGCTGCCATGGCTATTAGAAACTGTCCTGGTGCCAATGAGTGTGATTTTTTTTCATGTAGATGCCTTGTAATGAATGTGCAATGGGGTGGGGGTTACTACTGGCTGCTCAGTTCTTTCATCTGCTTCTAACTAGCCTTGAGTCTTATTGTTTTCACCTTTCATGTCCACTATTTATAACTCATTAACTTTGTTGGCACCAGCATGAGGGCTTTGTGTGTGAGTTTGCAAGAAAAAGCCCTGATTAAGGATAAAAAGAGACACAACAGACAGTCACTGGTCCTTCTCTAAGCATCTAGTTGCTTTCCTAAGGGAATAACTTGATGATGTAGTTGTTAATCTTAGCAACTTCAACACAAAGGATGAGTTTCCCAGAAAAGGCCACGTTTGGGTATTCTTCCTTTCCTCAGATATAAGCATCCTTCACATTTATCCTTCTCCGGTCTCACTGTTAAGATCTCCTCATTTTTTATGTTCGACTCTTTCATTATAAAATATTTTCTTTATGTCTGTTTCTTCTCCCTAAACTAGGGAGGATTTTAGCCATAAAAAATAGCTCTTCTTTCATCTGCTTTTGGTGACCCCTATATTTCCTGTGGTTTCTGCAGACAAGCCCAGATCTAGCTGCTTGAAGACCAGTATTCAAGAAACAGGACTTGATGCAAGCAAAACAAGCTCATTAAGGGGCTAGCCATTGAAGCAGGGAGATGGTGAGTTGTGTGTGTTTGCGGGTAGCGATGAGTTCTTGGGAAGTAATTAGACCAAAATGTGGTTGCAAAATAGTTCCTATCACTAGCCTAAAAGCAGGATAATTTGACCCACTTTGTGGACAAAAACACCGACTCCCTTAAGACTAACCAAAGTTAACACTGACCCAGAGAAGTTCTGACCTTTGCTGGAGAGGGATCCTCCAGAGGAAGAAAAGGCCATGACTGAAACAGGAGAGTCAAGCACCACAACTTCAGTGCTCTTCCCCTCGGCAACACCCTGCAGACTGATGCACCAAGAAAGTCCAAGTGGAGGCATTTGGAGGAAACCTTATAAACCAATTTGCAAGAGCAAGTAGCATGTTTCTCTATTCCTGCATCTTAAGATGGGATGTGTGTTCCTTTATTTTTCTTTATGGGCACTATCCCCTCTGGCCAAGCCTGTGTTCTCTCTTGTGTTACTCTCATCCCTCCCTATAACCTCTAAATCAAACTGTTTTACTCCATTAGTCTCCTCCTAAAATTCTTTTCTGTGAGTGAAGGTGATGGACCTAGGCAAAGGTTAGAGCTGAGTTTCCTTCTCTTTGCAAAGATCAAATCCTCTCTCCAGCCTGAATCAACACTCCCCAGGAAACCAGATGGTGGGCCGGCACCATGTAGATCAAGTAGAACTTGGGCCCAGTCTGACAACAGCCTGGAGGAATAGAGAGAGACACATAAATGTCTGTGTGGAAAAGACAACTGTGGGGGACTTTCTCAGTCCTGATTCTCTCAGGCACTGCCCTGGGTGACCAAGATAAAGAAGGACACGCTGGACTCCCCTTCTGGGTCCCTACTGCTCTTTGCTTCTGCTTTACACAAGTTGCCTAAAACTCAATTTGAGAAGAAGGAGGTTTGATGCCCTGTGTGGTTTGGCAGGAAATGGAAGCACCTTTTTTTTGAAAGGGTGGTTCCATATCCTTAGATCCTTAGTGGTGGCAAGGGTAACAGTCCATTTGTGAGCTGATCTTCTGATGTGCATTCCCACAGAACTGCAACTTAAGGTTGCACAAGTTCAAGGGTTTCTGCCCTCCTATCCTTCAGCACAAGGTAAGAGGGACCCTGCTCAACAGCCCTGCTGGGTAAGTTCTGGTTTTTAATTTATTTGTTTGAGAGTCACACCCTGTGCTATTCCTGGTTCCATGTAGAAACTGAAAAAGCAGTATCATTCTGTAACATGGCAAAATTGTTTGAAGATTAATTTTTAATGCCCATTAATAAGGCTTTCCCAGGACACAAACTTGCCCTTTCATTTACATATTTAATGTGGATGCTTTAATGTTATAGCTGCAGAGTCAAATAGTAGTGACAGAGACCAGCTGGCCACAAAGCTTTGGGACCACACATATGGAGTGAGCTGAGATTCCAGCCTGGCTCAGCACGTGGAAGCAGCTTCCTGTTCTATCTATCCAGCCCACTGTTTTATGGCTTGTAGCATTGAATTCTGTCCTTAAACTTTTTGGCTACCTTCACCGTAGGTATCTAAAAAGTTCATTTTACTCTTTTTAGTCTTTATTGTTTTATAGTTCTGATTGGGAGAGGTCCACTGGGCCGAGTCTGCTGCTAAACCCCTATGGTATTTTCTAGTTTAGGTTTGAATTCGTCAATGCTATGATTTCTATCTAGTAGTTTATTGCATTCTTCCCCCAGCACTGTGAGGATCTTTCACCATTATTTTGAACCATTTATAAGAACAAATCCTTTATATCCATTTGAGTAAAATCTCTGGAGGTTTTATCTTGGTCTTTCATTTGGAACATATTGCTCTATTTCTTCTTTCTCCTTGACTCTCTGGGTTTCTCTGCATTTGATATAACAGCCATTTCTCAAATCTGTAAGGAGTGACGTCACGTGGGGGATAAACCTTGTTTCTCAGCTTGCTAGTGCTCTTTCTCCAGACTTTGAATCTGAGCATTCTACCTTATTCTTATTGGCTCTAGTAAATTTTTAATTTTGTGTTCTTGACCTCACCCAGTGATGCTCAGGCGGCTCTTTCTAGCTCTGTGCTATTACCTTTGGGATCATATTTCTGTTTGCTGGAATGATCAGACAAGTTTAGCAATGGCAGATCTTGACCTACAAAACGATACCTTACTGCTAGACTTGCTGCATCTTGGTAATTATTGATTTTGAGACTGTCTAACTGCTTGTAAATTCATCTTGTAATGTTAATTTCATGTTTCTAGTTGTTTTCTATCATTAATAATTACCATAGACATGGTCACAAAATGAACATGCAAAAATTTCTTCTATAGATTTTTTCAGATAATTTGTTAAAGAAACTGACCCCACTTAGAAAATTACCATAAACAACATGATACTTAGTAATAAATAAACACCATGATAAGAGATTTCTCTGATAAAGACTCAAGGCAGTTTTGAAATAGGCAAGTCATCCTCAAACAAGTTAGAGAAAAACATGGCTAAATATTTTCGAATTTGGTGGGGGTGTAGGCACTGAGAGAAGAGTATCATTCTGAGACATTCTAGTAAAGTTGCTCAAGATTAATTTTCAATGCCCATTAATAAAGCTTTCTTAACCTTGCCCATTCATTTACATATTTCATATGGGTGTTTTAATGGTATAGCTGCAAAGTCAAATAGTTGTGACAGAGACCAGCTGGCCCACAAAGCATAGACTATTTACTAGCAGGTATTTATAGACAAAACTGCTTATGCTTATAGAGTAGGGAAAGTTTTCCCAACTAAAATTATTAAAAGTTGTCCAACTGCTGAAGTCAAAGGCCTTGACGTTTGAACAGTTGTTCCTCTGTTTGCCAACGCACTGACCTTTGGAATGGACATATTTGCTGGACACCAGTGTTCAATGTGGAATCATAATCACCCAACACCAAAAACTGTTGTGCAAATTCAATGTTACTTTGTGCCAGACCCTCAGAATATTTCTTTACATACAGAAACCAAGCCAGCCTCCAACTTCCCTGACAATGACATTCAGTGCAGTGCCCTAAGCCAGCCTCCAACTTCCCTGACTACGACATTCAGTACAGTGCCCCAAGATAGCCTCCAACTTCCCAACAATGACATTCAGTGCAGTGACCCAAAGCAGCCTCCAACTTCCCTGACTATGACATTCAGTGCAGTGCCCCAAGCCAGCCTCCAACTTTCCTGACTACAACATTAGTGCAGTGACAAACATTCCCTATCCCGAGCATTCAGTAATCCCCTCCAGAGAATCCAGGAAGCCACAGGCCCCTCTGACACTCCCACAGTTGGACCTAAACCACAGGTCTGTGCAAATTTTTTCAGACAGTGACGACTCTCCCCTCAAGACCGTCTCCAAGTCTCAAATAACTGCCTTGTCCCCAAATAGAGCAGAACAACAGGCTCCCTGTGCCCCCTTTGACAGAAACAACCCCTGTCAAAGCAAAACTCTGAAATCTGCGAGGGTGACCCACTACTCAAAGGCACAGATGCAAAGATCATGGAAACTATAATGAAAACTATCACAGAAACTATCGTGGAATCTCATGGAAACTATGACACTGAGTGAAACGAAAAAAGTCACAATAACTGAACCAGAGGAAATGGAGATCTATGAACTTTCAGAGTGAGTTCAGAAATGATCCCGTTAACACTTTTAAGTAAATGACAAGTAAAAATAAAAAGATTTTAAAAACAGTGTAAGAGCAAAATGAGAAGTTTGATAAATAATAGAGAAAAATAATTTGAGTTTCAAAAGTATTACTTCAAAGAATCCAAGTGACTTGGATGATACAACATTGGAAATAATCTAATCAGAGAATATAGAAAATTAAAAGGAGTGAAGAAATCCGATAGGAATGAGAGAAAAAGTAAAAGAGAGAGAGAGAGAGGAGATAGAATTTTATCTAAAGCAATAATTGGTGAAAAATTCCTAGACATGAGACATCCAGCCCTTAGGTCCAAAGGATTCAAGCTGCACTACACCAAAAGATATAATTCAATCACTGTAAAGAAATAGAAACAATTATAAAAGAAGCAAGAGATAACTTACTTAGAGGGAACCCCAATATCTTGATTGGCAGAATCTCAGCAGGAACATTTCAGGTGAGGATGATGTGGAAACATCTTTAACACAAAGAAAGTAAGGTAGTATCACGAACTGTGAATCTGCTGGTCTTTCAGAAATGGAGGGATAAAGACTACACAAAACACAAAAGCTGGAGGAGTTCATGCCCATCAGACTTAGGGAGTTCTTTGAGTAGAAGTAAAATCATTAACATTATAAAACAGTTAATAGCAATAATCGGATAGAAGTGGTGCATTGCCGAGGAATAGTGTGGTGGAAAGAAGAAGCTAACCTGTAAATTGCTTCCCTGGAATTTGAATAGGTTTTTTTTTTTAAAGAAAACATGGTGGTGACTATAGAAAAACAATTATAGTAATTAAAAAAAAATAAAATTATAGGGTACTCTCCCCTGGGGTGTGCAGCTGGCCGGCAGGCGCCTAGGGTCATGGTAGAACCCCAGGCCTCAGCAGAAGGTGGAACTACAACCCCCAGAAGTCCGGAGGAAGCCGGAAGTAAATGGACATTTTGAACTCTCACACTGGCCTGTGTCCACCTCAGGTATTCCCCTGGGGTGTGCGGCTGGCTGGGCGGGTGCGTGGGGTCGTGGTAGAGCCCCAGGCATTGGCAGAAGGTGGAACTACAACCCCCAGAAGTCCGAAGGGGAAGCGGAAGTAAACGGACATTTTGAAGTCTCACACAGGCCTGTGTCCATCTCAGGTATCCCCTGGGGTGTGCGGCCGCTTATTAATACAAATACTAGGAAATTCAACACCAAGGGAAGGTAATACCCTCAAGAAAAAAGAAACAGTACACTAGAGGAATCTATCCCTGAGCACCGCAACACCATGGGGAAACAACGCAGATCCCCAGTTCGAAGAACAGATGAAGGAATCAACCCTGAAGACTCAAAAAGGGAATACAGATGTGCATGATCTCTCTGACAATAAATTTAGAGAAGAAATTGGGGGGGATGCTTAAAGAGCTCAACGAAAAAATGGTGCAGATGTCCAATTAAACGAAGCAGTTGAAAGGGTAGTCAATTAATTAAAGGAGGAAATGAGAGCAGAAATGAGAACCATGCAAATAGAAATATCATCGCTTAAAAACTCAGTAGATGGAATAAAAAAACACAATAGGGGCTCTCAACAGTAGGATGACAGCAGCGGAAGAGAGAATCAGTGAGACTGAAGATGAGCTGCAGAAAGCACTCAGAGAACTACATAAAATGGAAAAAGACCGGAAAATGAATCAGCAACGGAACAGAGAACAATGGAATGAAGCCAGGCAGAACAACATAAGAATCATCGGAGTCCCAGAGGGACAGGAAAGTAACCCCAAGGAAATTAAAACAGTTAAAAACATCCTGGCTGAAAAGTTCCCCGAGTTAAAGGATGAAGGCATCCAGATCCAAGAAGCCCGACGCGTACCAGCAAGAAGAGATCCAAATAAAAAAGACCCCAAGACACATTCTAGTCAAAGTAATGGATGCCATAGACAGAGACATAATTCTTCAGGCAGCAAGATCAAAGAAGGAAATTGTATACAAAGGAGCAACCATTCGACTTTCAGCAGACTTCTCAGAAGACACCCTCCAAGCCCAAAGGCAGTGGTGGGATATAGTAAAAAAAACTTAATGAAATGAATGCCTCAGCAAGAATTGTTTATCCAGCTAAACTCTCACTCAGATTTGAAGGACAGATATACAACTTCTTGGATAAACAATAGCTTAGGAACTTTGTAAAATCAAAATCAACCTTAAAAAGAAGGACTGAAAGATCTACTATAAGACGAGACATAACCCAAAAGAACAACCAACCTATTCAGAAAGATGGCACAAAAATCCCATGACAATAATCTTTTTCAATGTCAATGGTCTAAATGCACCAGTTAAGAGACACAGAGTGGCAAAATGGATCAAAAAATTGAATCCGACATTCTGCTGCCTTCAAGAAACACGGGCTGAACAATCGGAGAAAAGACAGGCTCAAAATAAAAGGCTGGAAAACAATCCTTCACTCAAACAACCCATCCAAAAGGACTGGGGTAGCCATACTGGTATCTGACAACATAGACTTCAGGCCAAAGAAGGTCAGAAGGGACAATGAAGGTCACTTCTTAATAGTCAAGGGATGCATATATCAGGAAGAAATCACGCTATTAAACATATATGCACCCAACGAGGGGCCAGCAAAATACCAAAAACAACTACTAATAGACTTCAAAAAAAAGACATTGAAAGCAACACAATTGTAGTTGGAGACTTCAACACTGCTCTATCAACCCTGGATAGATCAACAAGATTGAAACTTACCAAGGAAATACTGGCCCTAAAAGAAGAGAGATGGAAGAAAGAGGGCTGGTAGACATATACAGAGCATTTCATCCCCAAAAAGCTGAATACACTTTCTTCTCCAGTGTACATGGAACATACTCCAAAATAGATCACATGCTGAGCCATAAATCATACCTCCATAAAATCAAGAAGATAGAAATTGTGCCAACTATTTTTTTCAGACCATGATGCACTGAAAATAGAAGTTAATTGTACACAAAACGGAGACCAATACCAAGTACCTGGAAACTAAACAGCTCACTGCTGAACAACCAGCAAGTCATAAAAATCCAAAGATTCCTGGAAACAAATGAGACTGAAGACACGAATTACCAGAACTTGTGGGATACAGCAAAAGCAGTGTTAAGAGGCAAGTTCATAGCTCTTCAAGCATTCATCAGAAAAGAAGAAAAGGCCATCACAAACAGTCTGACCTCACAACTTAAGATCTTAGAGAGTGATCGACAAAAGAAGCCCAACCCAAGCAGAAAGAAAGAAATAATAAAACTTAGAGCAAAAATCAATGAGATGGAATGTCAAAAAAAACAATCCAGAAGATCAACGAAACCAAAAGCTGGTTCTTTGAAAAAAATAAAAAAAGATTGACAAACCACTTGCAAGACTTGTATGAAAAGGAAAAGAGAGAACCCAAATAAATAGAATCAGAAATGAAAATGGGGACATCACAACAGAAACCACAGAAATTCAAAAGATCATAAGAGATTACTATGAGAGCCTGTATGCCACGAAACAAGAGAACCTAGAAGAAATGGACAAATTCCTGAATTCCTATAGCCTCCCAAGTCTGCCACAAGAAGATTTGGAATCCTTGGGAAAAAAGAAGATGGGAGGTATCACTTTCCCCAACCTCAAGCTCTAAGACAGAGCAGTTGTAATTAAGACAGTGTGGTATTGGTATAGAGACAGACCCGTAGATCTATAGAATAGAACAGAATATCCTGAAACACACTTTCAAATATACAACCACTTAATCTTCGATAAAGGAGCAAAAAAATATTAAGTGGAGCAAAGAAAGTCTCTTCAACAAATGGTGCTGGGAAAACTGGGCAGCTACGTGTAAAAAAATGAACTTAGACCTCCTTTTAACACCATGCACAAAAGTCAGATCAAAATGGATTATAGATCTCAACATCAGACATGAATCTATAAGGTACATCGAAGAAAACATAGGAGAAACGGCTCTACGACATCGAAACTAAAAAGTATCTTTAAAGACGACACACCACTGGCCAAGAAAATAGAAGCAAAGATAAACAAATGGGATTATATAAAAATTGAAAAGCTTCTGCACCTCAAAAAGAAACAATAACCAAGATACAAAGACAATTTAACCAAGATACAAAGACAATCCACAGAGTGGGAAAAGGCTATTCACCCAATACACATCTGACAAGGGGTTAATATCCAGGATATATCAGGCACTGGTAGCCCTTCACAAGAAAAAAACAGCCAACCCCATCAAAAAATGGGGGAGAAGAAATGAACAGAAGCTTCCAAAAAAGAAATTCGAATGGCCAAAAGGCATATGAAAAAGTGCTCTTCATCTTTAATCATCAGGGAGATGCAAATCAAAACAACAATGAGGTACCATCTCACACCACAGAGACTAGCACACATCCAAAACAGCAAGAACAACCGGTGCTGGTGTGGATGTGGGGGAAAAAAGGGACTCTCATCCACTGCTGGTGGGAGTGCCCACTGGTCCAGCCCTTTTGGAAAACAATTTGGGCATTCCTCCGAAAACTAGACATTGAGCTCCCATTTGATCCAGCAATAGCACTCCTGGGAATATACCCGAGAGACCGAAAAACACATAGCAGAAACACTATCTGTACTTCTTTATTCATCTCTGCGCTATTCACTATAGCTAGAATCTGGAAACAACCTAAATGCCCGAGAACAGAGGACTGGCTAAAGAAACTGTGGTTCATCTACACTATGGAATACTATGCAGCTGTCAGAAAAGATGAAATTATGAAATTTACCTGCAAATGGATGGACATGGAGACTATCATGCTGAGTGAGATTAGTCAGAAGGAAAAGGACAGATATAGAATGACTGCATTCATTAATAGGATATAAATAGATACCAGTGTTTTACTAAATGTGGGAAATGGTAATGGCAGATTAAAACTCACCATTGAATATACACAAAGAGACTTAAGTTTTAAACTCTAAATATCTGCAGGGCTAGCCAAAATGTGTAAAACAAGAGGGAGAGAGATGCAGAGACAGAGAGAGAGACAGAGAGAGAAAGAGAGGAAACAGGGCTACCTGCTGTTGAGGCAGCATGGGGGTGGTTGGGAGGGGGTGGGGTACATTGGTGGTGGAAATGGGGCACTGGTGGAGGGATGGGTGCTGGAATACTGTATTACCAAGAACCAATTGGAACACCTCTGTAAGTGTCTGTCTCACGGTGGTATAATAAAAAATTTAAAAAATATAACATTA
>JAJIBD010023206.1:0-39154 GCA_021461705.1 Cryptotis parvus | reverse complement strand
ATTACCTGGGGGCACAGTTTTTTAAAGGTGATGAAACTCTAATGGCTCCCTCCTACAGTAATAACACCTTCCTTAAGGGCTCTATGGGGCCTCACAGGGGACAAGTATCACTGACCTACTTCACAGTTCAAAAATGAAAGTAAGGTCCAGTCCAGAAACATTAAATATGTAGACTTAGTGGGGTCACTCGGGGAAAGAAGAGGAAGATGAGAAAACGAGTTGAGTGAAGACTAAAAACAAAACATTTTTTACTAGCTAGCATTTTTTTTTTTTTTGCTTTTTTGGGTCACACCCGGCAATGCTCAGGGGTTTCTCCTGGCTCCCGGGCTGGCATGGGCTGGCGCGTGCAAGGCAAGCGCCTACCCTCTGGGCTAGCACTCTGGCCCCACTAGCTAGCACTTTTCTTACAGTTGTTTGGAAAGACACTGAACTGAGATAGGCAAAGAAGCATTCAGCTTGGTAGCTCTGTACCAGATTGCAGGCTCTGAGGACTGCAGGGTAGGGGGTGGGGTGGGGAGCTGAATGCCCTCCAGGACAAAGGTGAGGCAAAACAGTTACCCTATTGTACAAGCATGTGGGATTCTGAGAAACATTTTGAGCAAAGAAAATTATAGCGGACAAGCAGATTTGGGGTGGCAGTGAAGCAAAGCAGGCAGGAAGACTCTCAATGAAATGACTTTTAAGCAAATTATGAGAAGCTGCCAGTCAGCCAGGGTTATGGAGGAAGAGCATCACAAAGAGAAAGAAGAGCAAGTACAAATAACCAAGGCAGACAAGTTTAGATTATTGAAGGATCAGAGTAGCTAAGGAATCGTGGAATAGTGGTAGAAAGACATTCTTGCAGAGGTAGACAAAAAGTCAGGCCTTACGGATGGGGTTAGGGGAGGTGTCTCATAATCATGGTAAAGTGTTTGAATTTTGTCCTTATCATAACTGAGGAGTTGTTGGGGGCTGGAGCAATAGTACAGTGGGCAGGGTGTTTGTCTTGCATGTGGCCAACCTGGGTTTGATCCCCAGCATCCCATATAGTCCCCCTGAGCAACACCAGGAATAATCCTGAGTGCAGAGCCAGGGATAATCCCTGAGCATCGTAGGGTGTGACACAAAAAGCAGCAATAAAAAGTAAAAAACTGAAAGTTGTTGAACAATAGAAATCAGAGGAGATATAATTTAACTGAAGCTTTATTTTTTTGAGGAGGGGGCACACCCAGTAGTACTCAAGTGCTAGTCAGGGCTCAGTGCTTAGGTTTCATTTCCAGAGAGACTTGTGGACTGTGCAATGCAGAGGACTAAGCCTGGACCTCCCTAATGCAAAGCAAATGCTGGTCCATTGAACTATCTCTCTGGTCCTGACTGAAGTTTTTGACCACAATGTATTGGGAAGATTATCCAGTGATCCAAGTGAGAAACTATGCTGACAAAGACTCTTTTGTTCCTGCAGAGAGAGTGAACTGTGGCCCCAATTGGGAAAACTATCTTTTCTACCCCATTATTTATTGAGGAATCATTTATGCCTGTAAAATGCCTTTTTTGGTTAGAGTTCTACCAAATTTGTCAAGTTGATGAAATTCATATGCTATTAAGATGTAAAACATTCTTAACACCCCAGCAGTCATCACAAGCCCCTTTCAGTCAGCCTTTCCTCTCCCCCCCCCACACCCAATTTTGGATACTTTTTTGAGGTAGAGATGAAAGGGTATATTCCTATGGGTTGGGATGGAGCATGCACAGTAAAGTAAGCTCAAAGATGCCAAGGAGATTGCAGCTCAAACAACTGGATACTTGGAGGTACCATTCACTGGACTGGTGAAAACTGGCAGGGAAAACAATGGAGAGCCGTGCTTTGACACAGTAAGTTCAGGACAGCGTTATCATATGTGAAGAGTTGTGTACATAAAGAGGGTCAGGTTGACAATGTGAATTTGGTCATCATAGCATGCAGTTGGGGATTGGAGAGTATGAGCAAGGAAACCAAGAAAGATGAAAAAAATAACAGGAACAATGAGAACATGAGTAGTCTGACACTTAAAGGATAATGGGGGAGAAAGAAGCAACAAAAATTGAGGTAAGCAGAATAAATGATACAGAGAAATCTATGAAAGAAAGAGCGAAAGCCTCGAGGAGGAAGGACATACTCAGATGTTTCTGACAGGCACTCTGTACCTCTTATTTAATCCTCCCCTAAAACTCGACTAATTGGTACCCTTGCAATTTTATAAGATGGGAACTGACTTGTCCCATCTGTATTAGCAGAGTGCCTTGTTCAAAGGCTCTCTGCTAATACACAGAATTGATGTTATGAAGTATGGAAGCTTCTGCCAAGGATAGTCGCAATATGTGGGACTACAAAGGAGTGTAGGGTCACAATAACATGGGACCTGCTAAATCAGTTGGACATCATTCTCTATCAGGGCATTCAGCCTTTAATGTGCAAAAATGAATTGTGATTCTTCAAAAGGGAGATGTAAGATATCATGTTTTCCAAATAAACATGAATCAATGTTTTGCTTGCTTGTTTAGAAAACCAATTTAGCAAGCAGGTACTCTGTAAAGAACACAATAGGAGAACCTCAGCTAGAAGGTAACATGATCATGTCTTAAAAAAGTTTTTGAACTAAATCCAAAATACTAAATACTTACAAAGATGTTATGTCCCTGGTACCCAAAGGAGAAAGAGATGACATGAACATTCCATTTTACAGAGAAAAGAGGGGACATTCAAGAGGTTAAGTGGTTAGCCCGGTATCACTATCCTGCAGCTATTATACAAGATAAATCATCACCAGACCTTGTGCCCAGAAACAAGAGAAACCAGGTCAAACCCAGAGGGAATCAAGCAAGAAGCCTGAATGAGACTTTTCCTCATCTTGGCATCTCCCCTTCACAGTAGTCTCTTAGTGTTTGCTTTGCACTGGAATTTATGGGGAGTAAGGGTACATTTATGCCGAAAATAGAGGAAAAGGAAGCATTGCAGGTGGGTGCAGGTCAGGAGTATCAAGGAAATTCATCAATCTTGTGGGCCTTGTGATCTGTGAACGGTTTTGTGAGAACAACTGAGGTGTGGGGAGCGTGTGGGTAGAAAGCAAGGAAGTGACAAAGGAAAATGCAGAAGGATCCATCGAAGCAGACAGAATTGCCTTTAAGATAAAACTGCCCAAAGCAGGGGCACTTCAAAGCACCTCATAAAGACATAAACTTCACCTTGACTCATCTTGGCTTAGCAGCTAGAGCAGGCTAGGCAAATGAAGCTGGTGTACTGACACTCTTGCCCCTCATGCAGGCTCCCTAAATTTTAGCATAGTGAATGGTGTAATGTGAGTCCTTGTGGACTACTATAACTCCGCAATTATTTTCGGGGGAGCAGTCACGAAGTTCAAACTGTAAAAAAAGACAACCCTCCAGTCTACCAAGAACATAAGCTTGAGAGCAAGGGCTCAGGGATCCCAATACTCAGGCCCCAGAGTGACCACGGGGTCTCTGGGTGGCCCAGGGCAGTTACTCCACTGACTGCACCTGTTCTTTCTCAAAGGGAGAGGACAGCACACACTCCCCTGGGTTACTGTGAGGATTTTACACACCGACAAACAAAAACCATAGCATGTTTCAGGACAGGATATAAACTCTCATCTGGGGTGCTTTGTAAAAATGCAGGCATTGCTACAAGCCTACAAAAACAAGTTCTCAGGCATATTTGATATACTATACTTTAATATAGTATATAAATATATTTATGATAATGATATTATAAATATTATAAAATTATTATAGATAATTCCAATATATTTATTTTCTGTGTCTGTGGTTTTTCGGGGTCACACCAGGTGGTGCTCAGAGACTACTTCTGGCAGAGTGACCCATGGCAATGCTCAGGGGATGACCGGTGGCATCAGGGATTGAGCTGGGGTCACTATATGTAGGCTTTTATTTTCTTCATTGAATTAATGGTTTTACTATATAATGGAAATTCAGGGGGTAGTTTCACACACTCTTCTTTGAGTATAATTATCATCACTCCACACCACCCAAGCACCAGTGCCACCCACCTCCCAAAAGATGATCCTTCATTCTTCACTGGCTCCCCATCCCCTCTAGTACACACTATGGTTGCACTGAGTCTAGTAGTTTTATCGCTTTTTGGCATTTCTTTTGTTTTACTTAATAATATTCTAAGTATGAGTGAAACCACCTCAAAACTTCCACTTCTTTAACTATTTCATCTAGCAAAATAAACAAAGTTCCATTCCCTTTGTCCTAAAAGGTACAATTTCATTTTCACTGGCAGAGTAATATTCCAAATAGTATAGATACCACAGCTTCTTTATTCAGTTATCTGTCAACGGGCATTTGGATTGGCTTCATGTTCTAGTTATAGGAATAATGCTGCAGAAATATAGGCTGTAACTATTCTTCAAATTTACTGTTTTCTATAGTTTTCGAGAGCATATTCTCATGCAGCCAAGTATAGGGTTTAGATATTTTATGCATAACAAAAATACTTCAAATCTAAAATTCAACTTGATAAATATTTGCTTGACTTCTTTAAATATTCAAAAGCATGAAACAAAAGATCTCAGAGAGACTTGGTACATCTATGTGTGCCTAGTGACTGAGTGCTCCGGGGCCAGCAATGCACTGCTGCTCGGGTCTAGCAGTGCTTGGGGCCAGCAGGATCAGACCAGGTGGGCTGGGGCTCGGGGCATGCAACCTGAGCATGGAACTCAGAGCACCATGCAAGAAAAGTGTGGACTCCAGCCTTTGTGTTATCTCCTGGGCCCCAAATGAATCTTTTTAAGCAAGCAATCACTATAGCTTGATGAATGCCTTTCCCAAATGTTTCCAAGAAATCAAGTAATCATAGATTTCTTGAAGCAAGAGGCAGCAAGGAACAAACTTTCAGAAGCCGTGATTAGCAATGGCGAGCGCACTTTCCCCGCAGATTGGCATATCACCAGGAAAGGTGCTTTGTGAATAGGAAGACCCTGTGAAGGGCACAATGGTTTCACTGCCTCAGCTGGCTGCTAAAAGTCAAATGTGAGGCAATTTTCAAAGGCCTCTAGGCTAAATTAGCAGAGAAATCATTCATGAGGTGTCCCAGACACTGAGTCCCACAGCCCCATGTCTGTGCTCTCAACAACCCCTATCTCATCTATCCTGGGAAACATCCAGATACAATCTTTGTTTAAAAGAAGAAGAAAAGAAAAATCTAGTCTACCTCTGCTTGTTACCCAGAGCTACAGGAGATGAAAAAAAATTGATTACCATGCACCAAAGACTTACATAGTAATCAAATGTAAACTGGAAATGTCTTTTTGCCATTTGAATTTTGAGACAAAATAGCAAAGAAACTTCATCCAAATGCCATATATAAGCTCTCATTATAATTTCCATTAAGCATATGTAAGCATATCACATATATGTATATTAATAGTATTGTTATATGCTATCAAATACAAACATATAAAATGTTATATTATTACATATACTATTATATATAATAACATATATAATATATATTATATATTATTCCCTCCATTTTGGCATAGCAATATCACACTGAGTTTAGCTTCCCACAGGGTTCTCCCATTTGAAGTAAGGTGAGGGAAGTAGTTAGAGTGGTTGGGTACCACTCAGGAAAGATTAAGAGAGACCGAAAAAGGAGAACAGTTATGTCTTAGACTTGGTCTTCCAAATTAGTAGAAACTGTACGTTTCTGTGAGCACAGTCACACAAAGCAGCATCTTGCGTTCCTTGGTTGCCCCCTTCTAGTCTTCTAATTACCCGTTATCCACACTGTTGGGCAACTCGAGGGTAAACCCAACACAGAATGGCTCTGTCTTCTCAGTAAACAACTCCGCGAAGACCATAAATGTCACCACCAAATTGCTGTGTGCTCCTTCAAACCTTTGCACCTCTTATTCCTTGAGACATCTGTGTCCCTAAGGATAACAATCCAGCTTAGAGGAAATCTTGGAAAAGGGAGCCAAGAGCTTTTCCTGCTGAGGCCAGTGGGAGGAGGTTAGAGGGGGAAGTGAGCTGGATAAAACTGTCTCACAAAATACATTCCATCTTTAAAAGCTCGGGAAGAAAAGAAGCACGTTATTTAGGCTTCTTTAATGGAAGGACAGCCTCCCAAATAAAAAAGTAAAAAAGCCTGTTAAAGGGGAATCTTGAAAGGCTGGGAGAAAAGGAGGCTATCACTGCAAAAGATTTCCTGGTAACAGAGCTTGCTTGTACTACACCCAAAGCTGTGTACCATCTGAGGCTGATTCAGTAAAATACTCAAATCTCCTGGTAATTTCCTGCAGACAGGACGTTTAATCATCTCCAAGCCTCCACCACAGAGACGATGAAAAAAAAAAAAAAAACTAAAGCAAATGATTCACACTCTTAAAATGATTCTGCCTTCAGAACAAGAACCGTTTTTCTGCTCTTGAAAAGCAGCCACAATTTGTTATTCTAACAAAGTGTTCTTTTCCTCCAAACAGAAATAAAAAGTCACTCAAGGAGGACTTGTACTGGTTTCTGTCCTGCATTTCTTGAAACTTCCATCCAGTCCACAGCTTCTCCTGGCAGGTTCTCAGAAATCCAGGGAGAGCTGAATCGTCAGTGACTAAGAACACAGGATCATTTTTATAAGCTTTTCACCCCCCCACACTTTTTTTTTGCCCCATGGGAATTTGTTTTATTGTAGGACGCACAGAATTAGCTCCACATATAAATTCTTCACTGCTCAGCTCACTTGACACCTTTATCTGCATTGCCCAATGCTGCAAAGATTTGGCAATTGATGATTTGAAAAGGAAAGGCCCAAGCCCAAATTCTTCCCAAGTGGTATTTGTTCTGTCTGTACATACAGGACTACGTCCATCTCCCTAATTACTCAACAAGTTGTGCAGATAAAAACATCTGTTTGCAGAAAGCAGGGAACCCAAAGTATACAAATGATTCACACACCACCTAAACAACTCCAAATGCTGGCCAGCACAGCAAGATGAGAGCAGCTAAAAGCCAACATAATTTAATACGGGCGGAAATAGAGTTTGGCAATCTGCACGTAAGACTCTGCTCCGATGTTGGAAGGCATTTATTCCAGCTGCCTCATCTTTTAAAAAAAATAAATAAATAAACAACAAACCTCTGACCCTCTGCATTCAGCTTCCAATTTCTTGCTTAGGTACTCATATGTAAACCAGTGGGTGAAGACAGGGAAAAAATTAAAATTGTCTCCTGTAAATAAACCAGCCCCTCCAAACCAAGCCTATGAATTTTTTTTTAATTTCCCAGGACACAGCTGCCCAGGCACCAAGACTGGCATCCTCACCAAGACCAGCTTCCCAGCCATGCGGAGGGGTATATTAGGAAACCTGGGAGAGCAGGTTTCAAGTGACCTCCTTAAGCCCCTACATCTTTCTTCGTTTTATTGACTCCCCAGTGTGAGTGAGGAAGGCCCAGAGAGAATGTGGATGAGGGGGTAGTCTTCTCTATCCTCACTCCAATGCAGAAAGAATGAACAAATGCAGAGTTTTGTTTAATGTCAGAAATTCTCAAGGGGCGGGAAAGAATGCATTAAAAAAAGTTCTAGGCAAATTAGCAATGCAGAGTAAATCATTTTTGTAAAGTCGACTTTCCCCTTTTGTAAAAGCAGACATTTTGGTAGAGACATTAAAAAATTATCTTTGATAATGTAAGGGGGAAATAAGTTAAGAGCAATAACTACATTTTAAATATGTGAAGAAAAAGAGCCCTTAAGAAAATAAAGACGGTTTTAAAAAAGCAAGTTCAGGAAAGTTGAACACTTACCCCAAAGAAGTCTTAATATAATAACAGCATTATCCCGCATCCTGATTACAAATAATAATGACCATTATCGGTTAATAAGGTGACTGCACAAACACTGGCCCTCACACCAAAATGAACCCTAGGTGCCTTCTCAAGAGTTCATGACCACCCCGTGTCTGTAGGGCAACCGACAACTCCTAGATGTTAGCGACCCAGTCCACGGTTCCCTTTCCAAGACAGGCTAGTGAAATCCAGGCACAAACTCACCCCAGAGCCCCCTTCCTTGCCCCGGCCTTGCAGGCTACTCTACCCGGCTCAGCTTTGCATTCTTGCCACTGAGGCGCCCAGGCAGGGAGAACTTGCTGCGGGGGTGGGGGTGGGAGCAGAAGGGAAAAGGGGGCCGCAGACCCAAAGGCCTGGGTGCGGCTCTGGCTAAGAAGCCCGGTGGGGCGTCGGCCACCAACTGCCTGGAGCTATAGGGGGCCTGCAGGGCTCCACTCAAGGGGGAAACATTCCCGGGGCAGTGGCAGCTGCCCAGGCGCAGCTTCGGATCCCGGGGAAATCGCTCAGGTCCTGGGGAGAGAAGCTCCAAGCTCTCCAGGCAGCCTCTGACTGCTTAAAGAGACGCCTCCCCACCTCCCGCTCTGCTTATTGGTGAAAATTCCGAGCCACAGGCCAATCCTAGACCTGTTCCCAAATTGAGATTTCAATCAAGGGAGCTACTGCTTTAAAATTAGAAAGGGTTGGTGGGGGTGGGGCAAGGGGAGGGGGGTAATTCAGCCACTTTTCAGAAGTAAAAGATGCAGGCTCTCGGCCTCTGCACGAAAAGATCCCGCACACTGCCAGCGGCTTAAAAAAAAGAGGGGGAGAGAGAAAGAAAGAAAAAAAGAAAAAAACCAAGAATATACTCTGCCTTGCACTAGGGGAATGCAGGCGCGTGCGGGACCCCCTGCCTTCACCCCTCCAGTTCACCTTCCCCCAAGGCACTCTTCCTTCTAAGGCAAATCATCACAAACAGCCAGTGATTCCTCTGTTCTTGAGACTTACCCTCAAGCTATATGTGCTTCTAGAGTCTCATCCCTGCTTCTAGATACTCATCATACTTTCACTTTTTCATTAATCTGTGACTCTCTCCACTGAATTCTACAGGCAGAAGGGAGGTGTTTATATCTTCTTCACAAACACATTCCGCTATAGAACATCATGGGTTCTAAGTAAATACTGGTTGAAAGAATAAGTCAATCAATGAGTGAACAATGAAGTAAAACAATGAAGTAAATGTTCTGCTGACTATGACAGTGCAAATATTACAAGTTAGTATTCAAGGGACCAGGTATGACATCAGATAAGACCACTGTGCAAATAGGACCTCTATCTCCTCATTATGCAACCCATGCCTCAGTTTCCTTGCCTGTAAAAAGCACTATCATGAAATCTTCCATCTCAGAGGGTTGTTGTAAACGTGGCATTAGATCATGTCTGAACTAGAGGAGGTATTCAGTTAGTAACTGTGGACTACTGAATAGTCAATAGCTGTTGTTATTACTGAAGTCAAAATACAATTGCTGGAGACCAATCCAAGGACTGGTCTGACTGCTGGCTTGGCTTCTTGGTGAAGACATATGCATGTAGTCATTTATGAAACTGATAGGAGTTAAGTGCTGAGTCAGTTCCAGACCTCAAGCAAGGTGCTGCGGTTGCCAATGAGAGAGAGATAAAGTCCTTCAACATAATGCGGCTGGAAATACTAGCCAGGGTTTTCCAGAGAAACAGAACCCAGAGGATATCTAAATGGACAAGGAAATAGGAAGGAGAGACCGGAAAACCTCGCACAACATAACCACAGTCATCCTCAAGGTCTGGACTCCACAGCCTCGACACAGCCCAACCCAAGAGAGAGGCCGAATTCAAACCCAAGCATGGGAGACTTGGTGACCCGCCAACCAGGCTTCCAGGGAGCTGGAATTGGGGCTGCCTCCCCCGCCCGCCCCTCCACAGGGCCTGGCAGCCCCACCCAGAACTGCTGCTAAGGTTCTGGGCCAGATACCTGGTACTCAGGCACAGGGCGGAGTTGCTGCCTGCCCGCCTCTCTGCTAGGCTGATGTGGATCCTGGGAGGGGGCAGGTTTTGGTCCTCACCTGCTCCCCCCACAGACTCTCAGAGGCTGGAAAACCTCATGCAACACAACCACAGTTATCCTCAAGGCCTGGACTCCACAGCTGGACATAGCCTGACCCCCACGGGCGTAGGGCACAAAGCGCCCATGCAATATCTCAAAATCTGGTATATCACAAACATGTGGGAGTCAGAAGTTAGGTAAGACCAGAGAAGGGAACAGTGTGCTAATAATCACCGAAAATGATAATACTAGCTGAGAACCGAGCATTGAAATATAGGCAAAAAAGATACACATGATAACCTCTAAATGTATGTATTGCAATCCACAATGTGTAAGAAAAGGAAGAGAAAAAGAGAGAGAGAGAGAGAGAGAGAGAGAGAGAGAAGAAGTGAAAGAACCTGCCATAGAGGCAGGCTAGGGGAGGGGTAGGGAATTGGGGATATGGTGGTGGGAAATGGGCACTGGTGGAGGGATGGGTACTGGAACACTGTATGACTGAAACTCAAACATAAACATCCTTGTAATTGTATATCTCACGGTGATATAATAAAATATTAATTTAAAAAAGAAAATAGGTAGGAGATTTATCATGGAGAGTGTCCTGTGTGGTTGTGTGGTCAAAAAGTCCAAAATTCTGTGGACCACAGCACTAGTATAGTAGATAGGGTGCTTTCTTGCAAGCAACCAATCCAGGTTTGGACTCTGGCATCCCAAATGATCCCCTGAGCCTGCCAGGAGGGATTCCTGAGAGCAGAACCAGCAGTAACCTCTAAGCACTTCTGATGTGGCCCCAAAACAAATAAGAGGCCCTAAAGTCTGCTACCTGCAAGTTGAAGACAGAGGAAAGTCATCAGTGTAATTCAGTTCAGTGGAAAGGCCTAAAGCCAGGACAACAAGGGACATGATGCATATTGGCTTACCTAAACCTCAAAGAATCCAAGAGTGCCAATGTTTAGGAAATGGGCACCCCAGTTGAAAATGCTGATCAGAATGATCACTAACATTTTGTTCTGACCTTGAAGGAGTTGGCTGATGGGTGTCATCCTGCACTGCATAGAGATATCTTCAGGGAGGACACTTATAGTGACAGTGCCTTCAGAAAACACCCTCACACACAGATGCAGCTGAAAATAATGTTCATCGCCTACATGGGCATCCTTTAGACCAATCAAGTTGATACATAAAATTAACCATCACCTGCAAAGAGTCCAAAATGGAGTAAGGAAAGCCTCTCCAATAAGTGGTGTTGGGAAAACTAGGCAGCGCCATGTAAAAAATGAATTTGGACCTGTGTCTAACACCATGCACAAAAAATCAGAGCAAAGTGGATTAAATATCTCAATTTCAGACCTGAATCCATAAAGTGCATTGAAGAAAATATAGGAAAAACCCTCCATGACATTGAAGCTAAAGGCATCTTCAAAGGTGAAACAACACTAACAAAGCAACTAGAAGAAAAGAAGTTTTGGTATATCTACACAATGGAATACTATGCAGCTGTTAGGAAAAATGAAGTCATAAAATTTGCCTATAAATGGATGGACATGGAGAAGATTATGTTGAGTGAAATTAGCCAGAAGGAGAGAGATAGATACAGAATGACTGCATTTATTTGCATAACATAAATATATATGTACATATTATGATACCAATATCCAAGATCAAGTGAAACATATATCAGGAGGTCTTGTCAAAGGTGGAAATTATCACAAACGTGTGGGAGTCAGAAGCTAGGTAAGACAGAGAATGGAACAGTGTGCTAACAATTGTCGAGGGTACTAATGCCAACCTAGAACTGAGCATTAAATACAGGCAAAAAGATACACATGACAACTCTTTAATGTATGTTCTGTAATCTATAGTCTGGAAGGGAAGGAAAAGAGAAAGAGAGAGAAAGGGAAAGAAATAAAGAACTTGCCATGGAGGAGGGCTGGGGGAGAGGGAGGGAACCGGGGACGTTGGTGGTGGGAGATGGGCACTGGTGGAGGGATGGGTGCTGGAACACTGTATGACCAAAACCCAAATATGAACTTTTTAATTGTATATCTTTGTAATTGTAAAAAAAAATTTAAAAAAACACACAAAAATTAACCATCACCAGTCAAGGCAGTGGAGTAAAAAAATAAAAAGAAATAAAGAAAATTATGTTAAATGATATACAAAGGCCTATGCCACAAATGCTGATTGCAGGATAGTTGTAGCATTAAAATAACTGTAGTTAATAATATCTGGTACATCGGGTAAATTACAGTGAGGCAATGGACATTACGCAGTACAGAACATTATGCAGTCTTGAGAATAATAAAAAGCAGAGGTAAGTGTGCTAGCATACAATGAACTCCAAAATATGTAGCAGAGGTTAAAATACATACATAAAGAAATCTCTATGATATATATAAATACACACATATTTATGTTGTTGCATAAATTGTTTTTAGAACTCTGCCTAAGAAAACTCTAACAGCTATACCTGGCAAGATGGTTTAAAACTAGGGAGGTCATTTCTTCTCCCCATTTTTTGATGGGGTTGGCTGTTTTTTTCTTGTGAAGTGCTACCAGTGCCTGATATATCCTGGATATTAACCCCTTGTCAGATGGGTATTGGGTGAATATCCTTTCCCCACTCTGTGGAAGAAATTGGAACGGCCAAAAGGCATATGAAAAAGTGCTCTTCATCTTTAATCATCTTTAATCATCTTTAATCAGGGAGATGCAAATCAAAACAACAATGAGCTACCATCTCACACCACAGAGACTGGCACACATTGAAAACAGCAAGAACAACTAGTGCTGGCGTGGATGTGGGGAAAAAGGGACTCTCATCCACTGTTGGTGGGAGTGCCGACTGGTCCAGCCCTTTTGGAAAACAATATGGGCATTCCTCCGAAAACTAGATATTGAGTTCACATTTGATCCAGCAATAGCACTCCTGGGAATATACCTGAGAGACCGAAAAACACATAGCAGAAACACTATCTGTATTTCCTTATTCATCTCTGTAATTCACTATAGCTAGAATCTGGAAACAACCTAAATGCCCGAGAACAGAGAACTGGCTAAAGAAACTGTGGTTCATCTACACTATGGAATACTGTGCAGCTGTCAGAAAAGATGAAATTATGAAGTTTACCTGGAAATGGATGAACATGGAGACTATCATGCTGAGTGAAATTAGTCAGAAAGAAAAGGACAGCTATAGAATGATTGCATTCATTAATACGACATAAATAGATACCAGTGTTTTACTAAGTGTGGGAAATGGTAATGGCAGATTAAAACTCACCATTGAATATATACAAAGAGACTTAAGTGATAAACTCTAAACATCTGCAGGGCTAGCCACAATGTGTAAAAGAAGAGGGAGAGAGATGCAGAGAGAGAGACAGAGAGAGAAAGAGAGGAAACTGGGGTACCTGCTGTTGAGGCAACCTGGGGGGGGGGGGGGGGAGGGGGGGTGGGGTACATTGGTGGTGGAAATGGGGCACTGGTGGAGGGATGGATGCTGGATTACTGTATTACCAAGAACCAATTATGAACACCTTTGTAATTGTATGTCTCACAGTGGTATAATAAAATTTTTTAAAAATAAAATAAAATAAATACATAAAGATATCACGAACAAAGAAAAAAATAAAGAAACTGTGGTTCATCTACACTATGGAATACTATGCAGCTGTCAGAAAAGATGAAATTATGAAATTTACCTGCAAATGGATAGACATGGAGACTATCATGCTGAGTGAAATTAGTCAGAAGGAAAAGGACAGATATAGAATGACTGCATTCACTAATAGGATATAAATAGATACCAGTATTTTACTAAGTGTGGGAAATGGTAATGGCAGATTAAAACTCACCATTGAATATACACAAAGAGACTTAAGTGATAAACTCTAAATATCTGCAGGGCTAGCCACAGTGTGTGAAAGAAGAGGGAGAGAGATGCAGAGACAGAGAGCGAGAAAGAGAGGAAACTGGGGTACCTGCTATTGAGGCAGCCTGGGGGTGGGCGGGAGGGGAGGGGGTACATTGGTGGCAGAAATGGGACACTGGTGGAGGGATGGGTGCTGGAATACTGTATTACCAAGAACCAATTATGAACACCTTTGTAATTGTATGTCTCACAGTGGTATAATAAAAAAAAAATTAAAAAATTTAAAAAATTAAAAAAAAATAAAACTATGGAGGTCTAAGATGAGAAGAGACCAATATTTCATCATATATCCTTGTATATTATTTGAAACACTTACAGGTCATGCAATAATCTCCTTATTCTGGCAAGATGGCAAATGGTGAGAGCCTGAATGTTTTAATCTTTCAAATACGTAGAGATGCTAAATAGACTAAAACAAAAATGTATTTGAAGGTCTTTGGCTGGGAAGGGGGCTTGGGTCACACGAAAAGTACTCAGGGCCTTCAGTAGTATGCAGTAATATGCATTTGCAGAATTGGGAATTGACTGGGGTCAAATACATGCTAAGCAAAGCACTTTAACTCCTGTATTACCTCTCTGGCTCTTAGTTACATTTATTTGTTGACTCACAATACAGAAAACAGGCAGATAGTATAAATAGATACATGACGCTCTTGAGAGATAGCACAGGGGTAAAGGTGGGTGCTTTGGCGTAAGGTGGATTGACTTGGGTTGACTCCTGGCATGTGCATGACCGTGCATGCACGCGTCCGCGCAAGTGCGTGTGTGTGTGTGTGTGTGTGTGTGTGTGTTAGCCTGTAACACAGCTTGCATATTGCCTTTACTGGACAAATAGAGAAAAGTTGAAACTGCCCAGTTAACGACATATCTCTGCCTGTATTCTGCATCTGAGAAAATTTAAGTGGAGAATTAGAAACCATGTCTTTGTAGAGTAGAAATAACAAAACTCAAAACAGGAAACTCTAACTGAAAAACTAACACAATACTCCTACTCATTATACTCCACATATTTCTCACTATAGCAAACAGAGTATCCCTGAGAAACCAACTCCACAAACCAGATTATAATGGGTCCTAAGAACATGAGACACCACCCCCAATAGTCACTGACACTCAAGAAATGGATGAATCAGTAGGAGAATCAAGACTGAAGACCATAAAACAATATTGTGAAAAGGAACATGAAATAAACTATAGGGGTTAGAGAAATGGCACAGGTTTAAGGCTCTTGCCTTCCTTGCATGTGTACAGATCCAGTTTGATCCCTGTCATTGTTAGGAGTAACTGCTGAGCACAGAGTCAGGAGTATCCCTGAGCACTGTTAGGTGCAGGCCAAACAAACAATAAAATTATAAACAAAAATTGAAATCAGAATGGAAAACTCAAAGAACAAGACATCATGCCTTTCTCTTCATAAACTCATTAAAATTAAAAACCCAATGGATAATGTAAATACCAGAACAAACACAGACGGAAGAGAAATGTTGACCTCAGGAGAGAATATAAGACAGACCACAAGGGAATAAAGAGTTGAAAACATGCAAGAGAGATTAAGAGATATGAAGGACAGGACAAGGTGGCTCAACCTTGTCTTCTGGGAACCTCACAGAAGAGAGAGAGAGAGAGAGAGAGAGAGAGAGAGAGAGAGAGAGAGAGAGAGAGAGAGAGAGAGAGAGAGCAGGGTGAGAAATCATGCTAAGAATTTCCTGGAATTTTAAAATGCAAAAATTCCCATTTAAAGAAGGTCATCTAAAAAACGTTAAACATAGGAATGTGTATATGTGTTAAGCACCAGAGATGCCCTGTAAGACCTTAATTTACCCAGTCACCATGAGCAGAGAAAAAAAGTGGTAAGTGTTAACTGTCAGGGAACTACAGAGGAAACCAGGAAAGGCTTCCTGGAGGAGGTAACATTCCAAGTCAAGAGCTGCAATGATCAAGGAAAAGACTCGGTTTAAGCCTGGTTTTAAATCCTCCATGACATTGAAGCTAAAGGCATTTTGAAAGGTGAAACACCACTAACAAAGCAACTAGAAGAAAAGATAAACATATGGGACTACATGAAACTAAAATCTTCTGTACCTGGGGCCGGAGCAATAGCCCAGCAGGCAGGGCGCTTGCCTTGCACGCAGCCGGCCTATGCCGCCCGGGTTCGATCCCCCAGCATCCCATATGGTCCCCCGAGCACCGCCAGGAGTAATTCCTGAGTGCAGAGCCAGGAGAAACCCCTGAGTGTCGCCGGGTGTGACCCAAAAAAGCAAAAAAAAAAAAATCTTCTGTACCTCAAAAGAAACAGTGACCAAGATACAAAGACAGTCCACAGAATGGAAAGAATATTTACCCAATACCCAACTGACAAGGGGTTAATATCCAGGATATATCAGGCACTGGTAGAACTTTACAAGAAGAAAACAACCAACCCCATCAAAAAATGGGGAGAAGAAATGAACAGAAACTTCAACAAGGAAGAAATTTGAATGGCCAAAATACATATGAAAAAAACTCATCATCATTAATCATCGGAGAGATGCAAATCAAAACAACATTGAGATATCATTTTATACCACAGTCACTGGCACATATCCAAAAGAGCAAGAACAACAAGTGCTGGCATGGATGCGGGGAAAAGGGGACAACCACCCATTGTTGGTGGGAATGTCGACTGGTACAGCCTTTCTGGAAAACAATATGGACATTCCTCCAAAGACTAGAAATTGAAATCCCATTTGACCCAGCCATACCACTCCTGGAAATATAATCTCGGAAGCCAAAAACACACAGTGGAAACACTATCTGCATTTTTTATTTTCATAGCAGCACTATTCACAATAGCCGGAATCTGGAAACAACCAGAGTGCCTGCCTGAGAACTGATGACTGGATAAAGAAGCTTTGGTACATCTACACAATGGAATACTATGCAGCTGTTAGGAAAAAATTAGGTCATGAAACTTGCCTATAAATGGATGGACATGGAGAGGATCATGTCAAGTGAAATTAGCCAGAAAGAGAGAGACAGATATAAAATGACTGCATTTATTTGCATAACATAAATATATAGATGTTCATATTACGATACCAATATCCAAGTTCAGGTGAAGCAAGATCAGGAGGTCTTGTCAAAGGTGGAAAATATCACAAATGTGGGGGAGTCAGAGACTAGATAAAAACAGAGAATGGAACAGTGTGCTAATAATTGTTGAAAGTGCTAATACCAACCTAGAACTGAGCATTAATTACAGGCAAAAAGATACACATGACAACCTCTTAATTTATGTATTGTAATCCACAATGTGGAAGGGAAGGAAAAGAGAAAGAGAGAGAGAAAGAGAAAAGAATTAAGAACTTGCCATAGAGGCCAGCTAGGGAGGAGGGAGGGAATCGGGGACATTGGTGGTGGGAAATGGACACTGGTGGAGGGATGGGTGCTGGAACAATATGACTGAAACCCAAATATGAACATCTTATGAACATCTTGTAATTGTATATCTCACGGTGGTATAATAAAATATAAAAAAAATCCCAGAATGAAAAAAATAATAAATTAATAAATACATTCCAGAACGAAGATTATTACCTTATGACATTGGTCAAGTCTTCTATTATCTGTTGGCAAAATGGGACTCAGATTGTCTTGGGATTGCTTTGGGATTTAGGATATTATAAATATAGCATTTTTCAGAATATCCAGCCTATAAATGATTTTCATTCTTTGGGAGGGATCTCTCAAGTAATGCTCAGGGGACCAAAGAATTATTCCCAGTGAACTCCCATTTGACCCAGCCATATCACTCCTGGGAATCTACTCTGGGAAACCAAAAATACGTAGTGGAAACACCATTCCTACTTTTATGTTCATAGCAGCATTATTCACAATAGCCAGAATCTGGAAGCAACCAGAGTGCCCAAAATCGATGACTGGATGAAGAAATTTTGGTATATCTACACAATGGAATACTATGCAGCTGTTAGGAAAAATGAAGTTATAAAATTTGCCTATAAATGGATGGACATGGAGAAGACTATGTTGAGTGAAATTAGTCGAAGGAGAGAGACAGATACAGAATGACTGCATTTATTTGCATGGCATAAATATATATGTACATATTATGATAACAATATCCAAGGTCAAGTGAAACATATATCAGGAGGTCTTGTCAAAGGTGGAAATTATCACAAACGTGGGGGAGTCAGAGGCTAGGTAAGACAGAAAATGGAACAATGTGCTAACAATTGTCGAGGGTACTAATGCCAACCTAGAACTTAGCATTAAATACAGGCAAAAAGGTACACATGACAACCCTTTAATGTATGTTCTGTAATCCATAGTCTGGAAGGGAAGGAAAAGAGAAAGAGAGAGAGAAAGGGAAAGAAATAAAGAACCTGCCATGGAGGAGGGTGGGGGGAGAGGGAGGGAACCGGGGACGTTGGTGGTGGGAGATGGGCACTGGTGGCAGGATGGGTGCTGGAACACTGTATGACCAAATCCCAAATATGAACTTTTTAATTGTATATCTTTGTAATTGTAAAAATAAAAAAATAAAAAAAAATAGTCCAATAACTATAATCACTTAATGCGTGGGCCCAGACAAGTGGTACTTCTAGGTTCCAATGGTGGCTGGGCTTGGGGATTCCATGGCTATGTGGTAAATAGCAGAACACTTATGGCTTCCTTTAGCATCGGGAATCATCCTACTCCCCTTAACTGGTTTTTACTAGGTGGGTAGCTGATATCATTAGGTGGAATGCATCTTTAAGTTGAAAATAAGTGCCTTCTATTTCAAAAAAGTTGCTTTCTTCTAAAAGTTATAAAAAAGTTCTAAGGCTCTGGGATCTGACTTATTCACATAACATCTACCTAGAAGGTCTGGGGCAATGAGCACTACTTCATTTAACCCATGATTCCCTTAACTTAAGTGCAGCAATCAATTATGCCATCTTTGGAGCCCCACATTCCAATCATATGTAAGTGTAACCACAGAAAGTGCGCAACCCCAGACACTGCAACAAGGGTGACTTACCAACACTATGGCTACCACAGACAAATAAATAATTCACATACACATATATGTGGCAAGTGAGATGATCCACCCACAACAAAACAAATGAAATAAAATGTTTAAAGGACTAAGAGATAGCATGGGGCCATGTGGACACAAGACCCAGTTGGTTTAATCCCTGGTATTCCCTGACCCCTGAAGAACCAAAGGCTGTAGCCCTGGAGGCTCCACAAACACTGCTAGGAATGGCCCTGGGGACACTGCAGCATGTTAGCAGCATTGTAGCCCAGTGTCCTACCACTGCACCATGGATTTATTCAGCCATGACACTATTGCTGCAGTTGTCCCTTAGGCCCTCTGAGCATTACTTGAGAAGCTCCCATAAAAGAATTTTCATCTTCAAAGACAGAGGTTTTAGCCTATTTACATGAAATTCTCTTTAAGAGTATAAAATATTAATTTAAAAGTCTAGACTGCAAAAGACACATTATCAGGCTATCAAACTATAAAATAATTTCTATGAAGGAACATATAAATTCTACTTCCCCCAAATAAACAATGAATGCTGCACATGTTAAATGCCAAATGCATGATTCTCCCCATGTTAAACTCCAAAATTGTGTCAAACTTTTTATCTCTATTCTTACATCAGTATCAGGTTGAAATAATTCAGGGGAAGGAACAGACAGACAAATTCTCCTCAGTATCACCCAACTGACTGGGAATGATCTGGGATGATGGATAAAAGAGAACTCAGTCAATCCAACCAACAATACTAAGTTGCTAGGCTCTGCCAACGCTCCGGTTGATAAGAACAAAAGAGTATTCTAGCCAGTCTTCAGAAATGGCCTTAATTAAAGTAAGAGAACTTTAATAATGGCAAGGTTGGCCCCACCCTTTGGAAGCAAATCTGAAAAGCACAGTCTTCAAAGGAAAGAATTGGCCGAGGCTATGCTTTCCATTCATTCATTTATGCACCATTTAGCAAACATTTACCTAATGTCTACTATGAAAAAAGGTTTTCCTTATAGGTTAAGTAAATATGGAAAAAGATGAAGGAAAAAAATAAGAAAAGGTCCATGAGGCCTGCCTTCAGGGACAAAAGGTAATGATCTAAAATTCTCTTCACTTGAAATGACCTCTGCCCTCCAATATTCTCCTTTCTACCAGCAATGGCTAGCTAGCCTTCAGAGATTAAGCACCAGTATGTTCAGAGTGGCAAATAGATTTTATCTCTTGGGCTAATACCGAGTGATTAATAGCTTCCTACTGTGCTCATTTGACAAAAGACTGAGGTTACATGGGCAGAAAGGCATGCTGCTGTTGATTACTAATGTCTGTCATGTATATGGGAAAGAAGAAGAGCACCAGTGCTGTAAATGTGACATCTCCCTTCTTAGTACAGCCCTTCACAGATGTGAAAATAGAACAGATCTTCATTCCTTCCTATGGCATTTTAAATTCAGCAACACTAGCAGGGGGCAACCAAGGAGAACTTCCATATCTGAAATGTTGCTGAGGGAGAGAAAAAAGAATCTATAGTTTGGAATATTTCTGATGAGCTTTTAAGATATGCATTCAAATCCGTTCGCTGCCTTTATATTCTGCAGACTCCATGGAGAAAGCTACAATTTTAATTTCCTGGTAAATTTCAAAGTGTTTCCACCATTGCCCTAACACAAAAATAAAACTAAATATATATTTATATATTTAACACAAGAAAAACTAAATATATATATACACTTTGCAGTATATATATATATGTACATATATACATAAACAAATGTATATAATTGAAAATACACTGGGGAATAGAAAAGATATAAAGTGAATATTTTTAAGAAACTATGAAAAAGCAGAACTGCAATTAACATGTTATTTAAGAAAGGACAAAGATTTTTATCATGTTATTTTATTAAATGGTATAGAGTATCATCAGCCAATGAAAGAAAAAAGAAAGACCCTTATTTGTTTTCATACAGACACTTTATATTCTGGGTACTTGTAACACTAACTAAGGAGATAGGATTTGCCTCTCTTAAGCCGTTCCACACCCAATCTATCAATGCCTAAAACCATCACCTAACCTAATCATAAAGAATCTAGACTTATTTGCTGCAAAGGGCAGAACAGTATAAATGGACAACAGATAAGCAGGAAGCACAACCCTAGCCTGATTCAGATACAAAGAACAAATTGTAGCATTGGATTAATATGCCAGCTCTTCTGTCATGCCAACTGCAAAGTGAATTTTATGGAAAACCAACTCCTTGAGAAATAGGTCTAATTAATTCAGTTATATAAAATCCCATGAAATATTAACGAAAAAGAATAGAGGGTGGGGAGGAAAGGGGAAAAGTAGGGAGAGTAGGAGGAAGGGAAGAAGCTTGAGATGGCGAAAGAGTAGGAGTGAGAGAGTATGAGTGAATAAGAAGAGACTAAATAGTGAAAATATCTGAAGAGGAAAAAGAACAGGGGAACCAGAGAGACAGTAGACAGGGTAAGCTACCTTGTATGCAGCTGACCTGGCCTGGTTTACCCTCTAGTACTGCCAGTAGTCACTCTGGAGCACAGAGCACCTCCAAGAGTGCTCCAAACATGCCTCTTCCCTTACTCCCACCCCTCAAAAGAATAGTCTCTTCTACAGACCTTTGGTTTTATTCCTTGGGAGCTCAAAAGGTATGTTATGACTTAAGCTGATGGAAACACACCTTAATCAGACACAATGTTAAAGGTTTGGGTGAGAAATTATATGATCTACCACTCCTGGGGATATATCCTGGGAAGCCAAAAACACACAGCGGAAACACCATCTGCATTTTTATTTTCATAGCGAGACTATTCACAATAGCCAGAATCTGGAAACAACCAGAGTGCCTGAGAACTGATGACTGGATAAAAAACTTTGATACATCTACACAATGGGAATACTATGCAGCTGTTAGGAAAAGTGAAGTTATGAAGTTTGCCTATAAATGGATGGACATGGAGAGGATCATGTTGAGTGAAATTAGCCAGAAGGAAAAGGACAGATATAGAATGACTGCATTTATTTGCATGACATAAATATATATGTACATATTATGATACAAATATCCAATGTCAGGCGAAACATGGATCAGGAGGTCTTATCGAAGGTGGAAATTATTACAAACGTGTGGGAGCCAGAGGTTAGGTAAGACAGAGAATGGAACAGTGTGCTAATAATTGCTGAAAGCGCTAATACCAACCTAGATAACTGAGCATTAAATACAGGCAAAAAGATACACATGACAACCTCTAAATGTACGTATGTAATCCACAATGTGTAAGGGAAGGAAGAGAGAAAGAGAAAGAGATAAGGAACCTGCCATAGAGGCAGGCTAGGGGAAGGGGGGAGGGAATCAGGGACATTGGTGGTGGGAAATGGGTACTGGTGTAGGGATCAGTGCTGGAACACTATGACTGAAACCCAATATGAACATCTTATGAACATCTTTGTTATGGTATATCTCATGGTGGTATAATAAAATGTTTAAAAATAGGGGCTGGAGCGATAGCACAGTGGGTAAGGCTTTTGCCTTGCACGCGGCCCGACCTGGGTTTGATTCCCCAGCATCCCATATGGTCTCCCGAGCGCCGCCAGGAGTAAATCCTGAGTGTAGAGCCAGGAGTAACCCCTGAGCATTGCTGGGTGTGACCCAAAAAGCAAAAAAAAAAAAGTTTAAAAATAAAGAAATAATTAGATAGAGATGGTAAAGTAGGGAAATGGAGTGAAAGTAGAGAAAGATTCAAACAGGAAGAGAGGGGTTACTAATTATTTTGAAGTTTTATCCATGAGGGAAAGAATTTGTGATTTCACCTGAAAAGAATGATAAACTGTTGAGTTTTTAAGTAAATTACATAAAGTTGCAAAAAAGATATTATATGATCTATACAACAAATAATTTATTAATTAATAGATTGTCAGATTATTTTCACCCCAAACTCATTCATTTATACTACATTTAGATTTTTGCCAATTAAGCTTTCACTAAGGTTCATGTCACTTACTGGTCAAATTTTGATATCTTATCTTTTTATTTATAATGGATAAACAAATTTGGTTCATCCACACAATGAAATACTATTCAGCAATGAAAAAGGAACAAATACAAGAAGATAGATGCATCTCTACTGCATAATGTGAAGCAAAAACGTCAGCCTAAGAGGCTGTAGAGCAGTTAAGGTGATGACCTTGCATACACTCAATCCTATTCAAATCCCCTAGCACTTTCCACAAAGCCAGAAATAGCTCCTGAGCATCACCAGGAATGGTCCCAACATCTCCCACAAAAGAAGCCAAACTTAAAAGACTGCAATTCCGTTGTATGGCATTCCTATCCATAAGATGAAATCATAGTAATAGAACGCAGAACAATGATTTTCAAGGATTGGGGAGATGAGGTGCAGCAGCATGAGAAAATTAGAAACACAACAGGGCCAATGTCTCTCCTGACTGAGGAAGTATACGCATTTGCAGCAGCATTTGTAAAAATTCATGAAACCATAAACCTGAGGGTGAATTAGACACTATGCAAGTACAGAAAGTCAAAAACAGACAAAAACCAACCAAAAGCTAAAACTATCTCTAGGACTGTTTTGGCTATATTTATTTCTGCGTTAAGCATTTTCCTGTTGCCATGTTTATTTTGTAAAGATGTTAATTTCTCCAAAAGAAGACACTTAGCAATTATGACCTTCCAGGGACTGTGATGAAGCTGTGTTTTCTCCATTAAAAATAGATGACCCCCTCACGCCCCTCACCACCAAAGGTGACCTTCTCCTTGATGCAATTTCAAGACTTAAGAAACTGAAAAGATATTTTCTATAGCTCAGTGTTAGTTCCTGAACTGACTCTGTTCCAAACGTTTCACATTTTGGGAGAACTGGAAGCTCCATGAGGGAAGGATTGGGTCTGTCAGGCTCTTCACTTAGCACCTAGCACAACATGCACTTGATAAATACTCATAAAATGAGTGAAACAAACCTTTTACTGTGTATCACCCCTCACTTCTCCAGCAAAGAAAATTCCTGAAGCCACTCAGTTTATCAGCAGATAGCTGACTCCTGGATTTAGTTTTTCCTTAGAACAAGCTGGCAGTCAACACTACTGAAGCCCCAGCCCTCACCTCCATCCCCACAGATCACAGAGCTCTGCACGTGTCCAGCTCTGCATACTCTGCAGGTGTGGTCTCATCAGCCTTCATAAACACTAACCTTGTCTTCTGTCATCCTGTTTTTGTGAACTCTCCGTGGGACCTGGTTTTAAACTCCTTTTCACTCCACCCACTCAAAATGTGACACCCCAGTTAAATAAGAACAAGGAATTATTGTCAATATTGCTGGTGATTTATGGTGATGTAATAAAGAACCTATGCTACCCAGAGAAGCATGTTGAGAAATATAAGGCAAAAGTGCATTATGTCAAAGATTTGTTTTTAAATATTTAGAAAGGCAAATAGGAAATAAAAGAAGGAAGGAAATGTGGGGTTGGGGTAGAGGTGAAACAGAAGGGAAAAAATATTAAAAATTTTATAAATGCTAAGTCTATTATGAAGAGATTCATTATACTATTCTATTTTTTGAGTACCTTTCAAAATGTTCTTAATAATAAGGACACATTCTAGTATGATTTGACTAGGGCAGGAGAGAGTGAATGTATGTCCTTGTTCATGGCACAGCCATTCTAACAGATTACTTGATGCATGCTTAGCTGCTCACCAAAAACTGCATAATTTCAGGATTTATTTTTTCTTTCTCTTTCATGTATGTCTCATTAGAATCAATCTAACTAGATCTATACCTAGACAGTTGGAATTCCAGCTCCAAATGAAAACCTGTTTTAATTGCTGTTTTATAAAAAATTCATTCCATTTTCTTGATATGTATAAACCTGAGATGGTCAATTTGCTTCTTAGTGTTATTCATCATAGACTCTCAAAGCTTCCAAATGCATGTATGTCTAGCATTATTCAAATACATGATGCTTGTATTTCTGAAAGTAAATTACAATTTTATTTGCATTTTAATTATGCTTGTATTTTAAGCTGTATAAAAGACAAATAAATATTTCTCATTACTCTACTATATTACCAAGTTTTAGAAACTAATAAAAGAAATATTAAGTATCAAGCACCATCTCTTAATTACATTTGGAGTAGAGAAGTAGTGGAATTATCTGTATTATCAGATTACTGATCCAAATTAAAAAAGGCAAATATTCTAGTTCACAGAAACTGATGCTGTTTGAGCCTTTAAGCATTTCTGAGAAAGATACAACATCTGGATCTTGGTAGGACTTGGGACAATTTCATACCTTTCATTTTTTTAACATTTTATTATACCACCGTGAGATATACAATTACAACGTTGTTCACGCTTGGAGATTTCGGTCACACAGTGTTCCAGTACCCCGCCTCCACCAGTGCCCATTTCCCACCACCCATGTCCCCAATTCCCTCCCCCCTCCCACATCCTGCCTAAATGGCAGGTTCTTTATCTCCTCTCTCTCTTTCCCTCTCTCTCTCTCCTCCTTCTCCTACACATTGTGGGTTGCACTATGTACACTTAGAAGCCATCATTTGCATTTTTTTGTCTGTATTTAATGCTCAGTTCTATGTTGGTATCAGACCTTTTGACATTTATTCACACATGTTCCCTTCTCTATCTTACCTAACCTCTGACTCCCACGCGCTTGTGGCAATTTCCACTTTTGGTAAGATCACCTGGTATATTTATGTCATGCAAATAAATGCAGTCATTCTATGTCTCTCTCTTTCCTTCTGACTGATTTCACTCAACATGATTCTTTCCATGTCCATCCATTTATAGGCAAATTTCATAACTTCATTTTTCCTGACAGCTGCATAGTATTCCATTGTGTAGATGTACCACAATTTCTTTATCCAGTCATCAGCTCTCAGGCATACTGGTTGTTTCCAGGTTCTGGCTAGTGTGAATAGCGCTGCTATGAAAATAAAAGTGCAGATTGTGTTTCCGCTGTGTGTTTTTGGCTTCCCAGGGTATATTCCCAGGAGTGGTATGGCTGGGTCAAAGGGGAGCTCAATTTCTAGTCTTTGGAGGAATGTCCATATTGTTTTCCGGAAACATACCTTTCATTGTTGATATGTTACTTCTAGGGGTCTATGCTACAATCACCGGACTAGACCAGCATTCATGGGATTTCCTGGGGAGTTCAGAAATGATTCAGACATTTGGAAAACAAGGAAACATGCAAATGAATATCTCTATAAATTTCCTCCTGTCTTCTCCCTCCTTGCCTTAACATGAATTCTCACACAGAGTCCTTGCAACTACATTAAGAAGTAAGGACTATGATGATCCTAGAAAGGTAACCTCATTTTAGTAAGAGCATCTTATGTGACAGAAATCCTACTTCCAACTAAGAGGAATCATTCTGGTGAATACACATATCAATTACTGAATTGTACACCCCAGAGATGTCCAGAAGAAAGGTAGAGAGGAAACAGAGATGGGGTTTTAATCATAGTCTGTTTCTGTAAACTTTTATGGTGCTTGTACACTTAGCCATCTACCCATTTACTTTATGAGTATCTAGTATAAGACATTATGGGAATAAACTCCGATGGAATTAGATATGAAAAAAGACAATCAACTCAAGAGTAACTCACAATTTGTGGGAAAGAAAACTATATTTAGGTATATATGTAATGATGCAGTCTGTAATGGAAGAAGTGAGTGACTTACACTGGAATAAAAATGGGACATTAGCAGCACGTCTTGATGAAGGATTACATGGAAGGGGAAAATAATGGGGGGGTAGTTAGGCAGTTGTAATAGAGCACATTTTTGGAGACTTAAAAAACAGGATGGGGGGGCCGGAGGATAGCCCAGCGGGTAGGGCGTTTGCCTTGCAGCGGCCAGCCTGTGCCGGCCCGGGTTCGATTCCGGCATCCCATATGGTCCCCCAAGCACCGCCAGGAGTAATTCCTGAGTGCAGAGCCAGGAGAAACCCCTGAGCATCGCTGGGTGTTACCCAAAAAGAAAAAAAAAAAAAACCAGGATGGAAATAAGTCATTTCAAAGTGCTAGTAAACTTCTGCACAATGGATTAAGGCCTTATAATTCCTTGTTATGGGAGATTGTCCTGTGCATATAGGAAGCATCACTGGCCTCAGTCCTAGGTATCAGAAACAACCCTCCAGTTGTGATAAGTAAAAATGTCTCTAGATTTCTGAGCTGTAGAATCCCACCAAGAATTTGGATAAATGGTTGGATTTGGATAATCCACCAAGTATTATCTTGGTAGAATCCCACCAAGAATTTGGATAAATGGTTGGATAAATTGGTTGTGCATATGTGTAAAAAGGACAGAAGATAAGATGAAAGAGGATACTAGTGAATGCACAGTGAAGTAGTTTAGATTTATGACAGGAAATTAGGCAGTGAATGAGGCTCCTTCATTTAAAAATCACTGTCAAGCTACATTGAAGTTCATTTCCTTTCAAGGGACTTCCCCCAAATTCCAATCCTCAATCAATGCTAAAAGCCATGATTTTGGGTTTTGCAGTTTTTGTTTGTTTGGTTGGTTGGTTCATTTTTAGACCACATATGATGGTACTCAGGGGTAACTCCTAGATCTGCACTCAGGAATTACTCTTCGCGTGCCTAAAGGACCATATATGATGCTGGGGATCCAACCCAGGTTGGCCATTTGCAAGGCAAATGCCTTACCTCAGAAGACATTATTTTGATAACTTGGCATGATTCTAAATGTATCCCAAGATTCATGGTCTGGGGCTGGGGTGATGTAGGTGGGGAGGACACATACCTTCTTCCAGTGTGTCAATCCAAATTTCATCTGCTGTGAAAGGAACCTAAAACTGTAACTGAGGTCCCAAATCAGCTAATCTTAAGGTAGTTAGATATAACCTTCAGCAGACCTGACCTAAGTCCTTATAAGACTTGGGATCTTCCAGAGACACTGATTCAAATGATCAGGCAGGGGACTCCACAAACAACATTTCTATTTTTTACATGGCTCTCAAAAACCTTAGCATGTTATGCAGAGCTAATGAGGACTTCTAGTTAATAGCACCATCATGAGTAACGGAATTCTTCCAACAACCTGATGACCCTGGATGGGACTACAAAAGTCAGCTGGCCAAATTAGTTTACTTCAGTCTTTCAGAACCTGAGCAGAGGAGCCAGACATATCACGATACACATACCCTATTGAACAGTAAATCTGTGTAGTTTGAAGTTGCTGAACTGTGGCAATTTGTTGTATCACTGTATCACTATCTTCCCGTTCATCATTGATTTGCTCGAGTGGGCACCAGTAACATCTCCATATGACCTGTCTCATGCAAGTACAGCCCAAGGGCACCTGCTTACTCCAGGAACATAAAGAGCCTCAAACCTTTCCATCAGGTCATGAGAATGAGGTCTATAATTGTTACTGGTATTTGGCATATCAAATACGACATGGGTATCTTGCCAGGCTGTACCATGTGGGTAGCATACTCTTGTAGTCATCTCAAAATCCAGCCTTTATTTTGAACAGGTGTTAAAGGCTGGTCTTCTGAGTGGAGTTCTGACAAGGGGGAGTCTGGATGTGGAAAATGGAGGTCCTCATGGAGTGGGGGGGTCGTCTGGCTTGTTGTGAGACTCTGCTGGGGTGGTGGGCCAGGGCTAGAACCTGCCATCCTTCCCATCCTCCCAGGGCTAGAACCTGCCATCCTCCTCATGAGCGGCTGGGCACAGGAGAGCCAGTAGCAGCTCTGCCCCATGTCTGTGAGTCTCTCAATTTGTTGTGCAGGCAAGAAAACTTATACAACCAACATACCACAGTCCTCCAATGTCAGCTTGAACCTTCCTCCTCTCAGAAGCCACCCTGGCAGCAAAGCAAAGTCAGGTCATTTCTAATTTCTCTGAGTCTCTTTTGTTGCTCCTGATGCCAAACTCATTCATGGTCTCTCACTATTAATAAACTATTATCCTCACTACCACCAGTTGATAAACTATTATCTTTACTACTACTTACATTGAATATTTCCTTAATCAGGGCCTTACATGCCTTTTTTTCCTTTTGCCTCCTCCCGCTTGCAAGAATCAAATAGTGATCCATCTCCAAAGTAATTTTCTTTTCAATAGAAGCAACATTGCAGTATAGCATAAATCTTGGAAGAGCATCACTATAAATCAACATTTGTACATACCATATTAAGTTCACTACTGAATGGCCAATTCTATCCTTCACTAGACAATTGACCCCTTCAAGGATCTTTTGAATGACTTCCAATGCCTACAAGAGAGTAAAACTCATTGTGTTACTTATAAATCACTACTGATTAATGGTCATAGGTCTCCGCCCCCTACTCCCATAAAGGGAGAAGAGGTCTTACAAACCACTGCCAAATTTCACATTATGGTTGAACTAACTTGGAACAACATGCAAAAGAACCATTAATATATTAATAATTGCTCACATGAGTTCACTTTCTTTTGGGGTCAAATGACTGGCCAGCTACTACCAGCTGCCAACCAAAAGAGTCTTGATTCTCCTTGCACTTCAGAAAATCTTGCTGTTCTTTTTCTTTAGACATAAAGCTGACGCTTCTTGTTACTGAGCTTGGAATGTAGCCTCCTATTAGGAGAGCCAGTTTGGAAGTTTTCCAAAAAAGGAAGATCTCTGTTAGCATTGCTCTCAACTATACTCTTTCCAGGGGGGAGGGGTGAGATGACCCAGGAGATTTAGAACATATTCATTTTTCCCTAGAAAAATGATCAGCACAGAAAGCAATATATATAGAAACAGTTCATTAAGATACATTAAATTATAAGGCAACACAGCCCTACTGACTTTACCACACAACCGAAAATTTGGAACAACAGACCACTGTAAAATGTGTAGATTCATAGTATAAAGTTCTCACCTCCGGGCTTTCTTTCCATGATGATCCTAAAACTAGAGCACCTGCAGACTGAATTTATCAGCCAGACTATATGCAGTTTCCTTTCATTTCTATAATTATAGCAGGTCAATTAATACGACTCTGGTAATTGCAATGCTTAAGAGCCGATTATTTCTCTAATTATGGACGAAACCAGGAGCCTGAACTTAGAAGTTATCGAGTCACAGCTTTCCTAGGTGGTATAAAAATCCAGGCTGTGAAAACAACATTCACTCCAGTCTTATTAACTCTTACTGAGTAATGAAAGTAAATCCACAGAGTCACAAGGTACTAACAAATCTGGAAAGGCAGGTCTCATCATTGTAAATTCAGGAGAGATGGGATAAGTGTTTTTGAAAAATAGTTACTCCTAAAAATAGATTCTCAAGATGATGATAGTGAATATTAGTCAGCTCTGTTACCACCCATGTGTAACTTCTACTACCAATATTGCTAACTGATCACATCTCTCTTCCTGCTGCCCCACAAAACAGTTTGAAAATATTTCTCAGCACACCGCTCCTGGGAAGAAATCCCTAACCAAACGATCCCAATAGGTCTGTAAGATAAAATCAATTTACCTTCTTTCAAGTGTAGTGGTAGTTTCCCTTTAACCTGTACCCTAAAGCTATGTTTGCATTTAGTTGATTTTTTGGAAGGAAGGAAGGAAGGAAGGAAGGAAGGAAGGAAGGAAGGAAGGAAGGAAGGAAGGAAGGAAGGAAGGAAGGAAGGAAGGAAGGAAGGGAAGGAAGGGAGGAAGGGAGGGAGGGAGGGAGGGAGGGAGGGAGGGAGGGAGGGAGGGAGGGAGGGCCTGAAGGAAGGGAAAACAAGAAAGAAAAGAAAGAAAAGAAAGAAAGAAAGAAAGAAAGAAAGAAAGAAAGAAAGAAAGAAAGAAAGAAAGAAAGAAAGAAAGAAAGAAAGAAAGAAAAGAAAGAAAGAAAGAAAGAAAGAAAGAAAGAAAGAAAGAAAGAAAGAAAGAAAGAAAGAAAGAAAGAAGAAGAAGTAAAGAACAAAAGTATCAAAGCATACATCTACTCAAGTCTATCCTGTCTATAATTTCCTGAAATCATCAATTTCTTAAACCCACATTGATACTAAAAAGTTTTTTAAAGGTTTTGCCCTTGAGCATCGGAGCACAGAGGGCTGGGAGTGTCTGGTTTTTTTTTCTTTAAAGGCTCCTCTTTATTGTCCTTCTTTTCATTGGGCTTCTTCAAGGTTCTGTCCCTGACTCTTCTCCATGCACCTGAGGTAGATTGATAAACTGCCGTCCTTTGCTGGCTGACTGAGTCATTCAACACCAGTCACTCTCAGATGCTGGGCTCTGAATCAAACAAGTGCAGAGCCTTCACGGAGCTTACACTTTATTGTGGTGAAGGAAGGCAGACAGAACATGAGAATAAAGTACTGAGGTGCAAAACATGGGCATGGGGATAGTATTTTTAGAGGGCACTCAGGGGAACCCAGTCCAGTGATCTCTCCTGGAAGTTCTCACACACATGCCTATCAGGTCTATCCATCTTGGAGTCACCCAGGCTAGTGCCATATCTCCAACACAACCACTCTCTCCAATACAGATGTTAGCCCCTCTCACATTTTCTTCGTCTGTGTGACCATCTACCAGACTCACCCATATAACTGACACTCCTTCCACATCCAAACAGTTCTAAATGCTCCTCACAGCTGCACACTTCTCTGCTTCTGGTTCTATTCTAAGCACCATCTCTTCCCTGGAATATGGTAGCAGTATTACTTACTGCTAGGAATCTTTCCCCCTATCATTTCAATACCTTTTTATACATGATGGTTGGCATGATCTTGCTAAATGATCCAACATGGTGTCATTGCCTGGTCAGATTTTTACTATAGCACTTGAATGCCAGAACTTTAAAACAAACAAACAAACAAACAAACAAACAAGGCCAGGAAGATCTTCAGGACCAAACTCTTGCTTACAATGCCAACTTTATCAAAATTGTCCTTCAGGGACTGGAGATAGAGTACAGCGGTTGGACACATGCCTTTCGTACTGCTCATGCAGGTTCTATTTCCAGCTCCACACACAGTCTCCAGAGCACAGTCAGGGAGTGACCCCTGAACTATCAGTTCTGTCTTGGAGGTCACTCCCAACAGTACTTGAGGGACCATGTGGTGCTCTGGATCAAACCAGGTTTGGTTGAATTTCTTTTAGGTTTCAACTATCTTGACTCAGGACTTCTAGTAATCCAAGGCTTCAAAAACAGGAATTTCCAAGCTTGGGACAAGGCACTTATTCTATCTCCTCATTCATGAAAAAGGGAATAATGATTCCCTCTTTGGGGAAAAGTAATGATGGAAAAATAAGATAGTATACTCAAAGACCTAACATATGGTTGGTACAAATAAGTGGTTCCATAAAGGGTAGCTCTCATTGTTCAATTTAATTTTCTCTGCCTGAATATCAGGCAGAGAATAGAATAGTTCTCTGAGATGGATGCCGTTTCCAGAAAGCATTACACCTAAGGGGCTGGGATAAAATGAAGAAAAACACATCCTCTTTATCAACTGTCTCTTTCTTTTCAAGATTTCACCAGTACCTTGGACTTGCTTTTCTGTTTTTGTTCTGCGTTCATTTAGATTTAAGCTCACAGTCTTTATTTTAATGCACACTGCATTTTAACAAGTAGGTCAAAGCCATTTTATACTTGCAATATGATTACCATAGTAATAGCTGTATTTTATAACCTGGAATATGCTCCCAGGGAGACCAGTAGGGACAGCTACAGTTTGTAACAAAAATAATAATTTCAACCCTGCAGAATAAGCACCTCTTAAAAAACTCTCTTGTTGCAGGTATTAATTTTTGAGACTCCCATAATATTTGGAACTGGCAAATGCTAATGACTGAGTGAAGATATACTCAAGAGCTTTACTTGAGTATGACTTTACTTTTTAGTAGCTTTATGTTTGGAGAGTTAATATTATTAATAATAATAACAGTTATTATATAGCAACAGCTAATACTTATATAGAGCTTGAAGTAGATTGTCTGCAAAAATGGTCTGAATAATTTCCCTGCCTGTACTAAGCTCTTGCGCAGACTTCTTCTGTACTGCCTGTGTGATATTAGCAAGTGTAACAGAAGCCGAGGCTTGAAAAGCAAACGTGGATTTGGGCTATGCTCTCTTGCTGCTGCTGAGGACCTTGTGACCATAGTCTCAGTGGCTATTATGTCAACAAAGTCATTCTGGACTCTTGGGTCACAGCTAAAGAAGTACAAAGCAGACCTATTCACCTAATATGAATCCTCATATATGAGAAATGCATGTTTTAAAGTACTATTTCTAGGGGTGCTTTATAATGAGGCATAAACTGATAGTGTTTACATTATAACAGGCACTCTTTCAAAGAGCTTTATGTAAATTAGTTCATTTACTCACTGCAACAACCCTCTGGAGGCAGTTCTATTATTTCAGAGGAGGAAATTAAAGTACCCAGAAATCTGGTAAGTTGCCCAAAGGTCACACAGCTAGAATGTGGCAGAGCCCAATTTTGAACCCAATCAATCTGGCTCTGGAATACTTGCTCCAAAATTACATAACACTCATTATAGATTGTCCTACATATTTATTTTATTTTTATAAATTTCCCTACATATTAATTTTTCTCACAGTTATAAAAACCATTCTTTTATGTGAACAGTGCTGTCAGTGATCAAGGTAACAAATACTGTTAAGTCTAAGGAAATTCCACAGTATATATACTTTGTATCCTGAACGCTATAGATCAAAAATGCTCCCTGAATTCCCCAAAGCCCCCCATCATTAAAACCTAATACTCTGATACCATTTAACTTTTTAGATAAATTTTGAATATATAAGCAAATATTAGATCAGTTATTATTAATTTAAACTTTTTAAGTCATACACCTCCTAAATACTTCATGCATTTTACGTAAATCACAAAAAAAATCTTTCTGGACTTGAGCGGAATCAGCTCTCTTCGGCTATGTCCCGCTGCCTCTATGTCACCTCTAATCTCTGCCATATCAGCCCGCCCAGCTCCATATCTCATAAGTCTCCACACACTTCCATATACACTTGCTATTACTAGATGAAGACATGGAAGGAAGGAGAAAAATGACTCTCAGCCTTTTTTTCCCGAGAGAGAGAGAGAGAGAGAGAGGTCCCAGGACTGCTAATGACAAGATCATTCCTCAGCACATCAGCTGCACAGTAAACCCAATTGGAAAGACCTGGTAGAAAGACCAAGTCCAGTGAGTGAAAACTTAAATGGAAAATGCAATAAGCACCAACCTGGGCCGGAGTGATAGTGCAGTGTGTAAAGGCATTTGCCTTGGGTGTGGTCAACCATGTTCAATCCCCAGCACCCTATATGGTTCTCCAAGCCTGTCAGGAGTGATCCCTGAATACAGGGCTAGGACTAAGTCCTGAGCACTGTTGGGTGTTTCCCAAAACTCCCCAAAACAAAAACAATCAGCCAGCACCAACCAGCTCTGTATATTCTCAGAAAAGGACTTTAGTGACACCATGTTGAGGATGTTTAATGAGCTCAAAGAATCAATGGCATAGGTAGTAAAGCAAAAGAAGGTATGAAAGCTAAAAATAAAATGAGAATTTTCATTTCTATAAATAGAAATGACATAATGAAGAGCAGAGTATGGTTGGTGATATAGAGCTCTGAGCAGCAAAATAATAGCAATTGAGGTAAAGATCAAGGAGCTCCAAGATGAGATGAAGGAAATCTATAGAAAACAACAAATTTGAAAAAAAATATGAAAACAAACTTGAACCCTTGTACCTACAAGGTATGTGTTCCTGCCTGACCAGAGTTATCTCTCTGGTGCCTCTCATTACCTCTTTAAAAAAAGTAAAAAGCATGTCATACTGCATACTCATTATATTTTACATACTGCTTTCTAATAAAGTACTTTCATAATCTTAAAAAATCACAATAGTAGCACAAGCATTTGAAACATACAGTATAAGGCATAAAAAGAAAATTAACTCTCTCCCCACCCTTCCTCTTTACCTTTCCAACATAAAACAGATTAATAATTTGAGTGTATCATTTTTATACTTTCATTTAATTATGCAAACAGTTAATAAAGGGCTTTAAAATGGAATAACACTCAACACAGTTGACAATAAGCTGAAGATCATACTTTAACTGTCTCATCATTCAATTTTATAAAAACTCTGTTATTATATTCAGGTATTTATGACTTTATTAACTCTTCTTTTTACAAGTGATAATTATCCTTTCATTTTGTACAACTAATAGAAAGGTTAGTTTCTACAGCTTATATGTAAGAAGGACATCCTCTGTTATTTTAGTCTGAAATAGAATTTGTATTTGAAAGGTACAACCATTCCTTTCAGAAATAGAGTTATTTCATTGTTTTAACTTTTTGAGCCAAATAAAGCTGTGGAGCAGGACTTGCTCCTGGCTACATGTTCCGGGATCACTCCTGGCAGGTTTAGGAAACCATATGAGGTGTTGTGGATCGAATTTGGGTTGGTCCTGTGCAAGAAAAGCACCTTACCATTGTGCTAATGCTCTGGCCTCTGAAATAAAATTTGCATAATGGCTACCCTAGAAAAGCAGTCCAGGTAATCTAAACAAGCCTCTAAAATCCGCATGTGAGGGGCTGTGAATTAGTACAGCAGGTAAAGTGCTTACCTTGCATATTGCTGAACCAGGTTCAATCGCTGGCACCCCAAACTGTCCCTCAAACAAGGTCAAGACTCATCTCTGAGTGCAGAGCCAGGAGTAAACCCTAGCAGTGCTGTGCCCCTCCCAAATAAGTAAATAAAATATGCATTGTGGTCTTATTTTAGAAATAGCTAAAAGGACAAAGAACCTCCCGCTCCAGGCACATCTCTTTTTTTTATAAGTATTTTATTATACCACTGTGAGATATACAATTACAAAGATGTTCATATTTGGGTTTTGGTCATACAGTTTTCCAGCACCCATCTCTCCACCAGTGCCCATTTCCTACCACCAATGTCCCCGGTTCCCTCCCCTCCTCCCCAGCCCACCTCCATGGCAGGTTCTTTATTTCTTTCCCTTTCTCTCTATCTCTTTCTCTTTTCCTTCCCTTCCAGATTGAGGATTACAGAACATACATTAAAGGGTTGTCATGTGTATCTTTTTGCCTGTATTTAATGCTCAGTCCTAGGTTGGTATTAGAATCACTTGAATCACTTGAATCCCGTTATTCATCGATTTGCTCGAGCGGGCGCCAGTAACATTTCCATTGGACCCTATCACGTGCCAATGTAGCCCGATGGCATCTGGTTGATTCAGGAATATGAAGAGCCTCAAACCGTTCCCTTAGGGTCTTAACAAGGAAGTCTGACCATCTTGTAGGTGGGCGGCCACGTGATCTTTTGACATCCCGTGGGATCCAGTCAGTAATGGCTCTAGTCCAGCGGTTGTCTCCAAATCGCATTACATGTCCAGCCCATCTGATTTTCGATGCCTTGGCAAACGAGACAGCGCCCCTGATTTTGGAATAGAAATGGAGGTCAGAACTCCGATTCCTTCTCTCACTTGAGTGAGATGTGATATTCCAAGCATAGCTCTTTCGATGCCTCTCTGGGAGACCCGAATAACATTCTCATCCTGCTTTCGTAGGGCCCAGGTCTCTGAGGCGTATGTTAATGCAGGGAGAACAGTGGAGTCGAAGAGATGTGCTCGGAGCCGGAGGTTCTTTGTCCTTTTAGATATTTCTTCGATGCTTTTGAAGGCATTCCATGCCGCTCTCTCTCCTCCTGCGCAGCTCAGGTTTTAGGTCGTTCATCATGCTGACTTCTCGACCTAGGTACACATAACTGCTGCATTCAGAGATGTTTGTTCCATTGAGAGTGAATGGGGCCTCTGGAACTAGTTCATTTCTCATGAACATAGTTTTCTTCAGATTCAGGTGTAGACCTATCTTTCCACATTCTCGGTCAAAGTCAGCCAGCATTTGTGCCACTTGGCTAATGTTTGGTGTTATTAGAATGATGTCATCAGCGAAGCGGAGGTGGTGTAGTTGCCGACCATCTATCTTCACTCCCATTCCTTCCCATTCTAATTGTCTCATGATGTTCTCGAGGGTGGCACTGAAGAGTTTTGGTGAGATGGTATCACCCTGTCGAACCCCTCTTTTGACATCAATGATCACTTCTTTGTAGAATGGTGAGATCCTGGTGGTGAATCCGTAATACAGCTCACGAAGGATCTTGATGTATTGGGTTTGAACACCCTGTTTGACTAGGGCTTCGATGACTGCTTCAGTCTCCACAGAATCAAAGGCTTTCTGTAAATCAATGAACGTGAGACAGAGTGGCATCTTGTACTCCCTACAAACCTCAATGAGCTTGGTTACTGTGTGGATATGGTCGATTGTGCTGAATCCTTTCCGGAAACCTGCTTGCTCGCATGGTTGACCTTCATCTAGTGTTCTGCTAATCCTGTTCAGGATGACTCGTGTAAACAGCTTGTAGATGACAGACAACAGGCAGATGGGGCGACAGTTGCCGATGTCATGAATGTCTCCCTTCTTGAACAGTAGAACTGTCCTGCTGGTTTTCCATTGGGAGGGCACCTTGCATTCGGACAGGTAGCGTGTGAAGAGCCGAGCTAGTGTATTGATGAGTACCGATGGCAGATTCTTCAGATGTTCGGGTCTGACTTTTGTCTGGGCCTGGTGCTGTTCCCTTCTTTACCGATGAGATGGCATGTCGGATTTCAGAAGGGAGAACGTTGGGAATGACATATCCATCCCGTGGAATTTGGTATGTGGGCAGGGGGATGTGGCTATCAAAGAGATTTGAGTAGAAGTCCTGGATAATCTTCTCCATTGCCTTTCTGGAAGATGTGATAGATCCATCAGGGGCGTTGGAGGGCAGTCATCTTGGTCTTATAGTTGGCGAAGGACAGGCGGGCAGTGCGAATACTTTTCCCGGCTTCTGCTGCATCTTCCAGTATTTCTGCTCTTCTGTCTTTGAGGTCTTCTTTTATCGCTTCTCTGCACTGTTTAGCAAGCTTGGACGTTAGCATTAGGTCTCCTGAGGCTCGCGCCTTGCCACGCTGGCGAATGAGCTCAAGAGTTTCTGAAGACAAGCGTCCCTTTTGTGTCTTTCTCTCTCTCGGCATTCTTCACACAATCATGGAGGTGCTGAACCAGTCGGTTGTATTCTTCATCGATGTCATCAATGACGGTATCTTCCCATGTTGCCGCAATGTTGCCAAAGAGTTCCCAGTTGGTGGTCGTTCTGGGAGTTCTCTTCTTAAACTTTGCAGCCTTTTCTCCTCATTGCGGGAAGTAGAATTTTGCACGTAAGGAGACGGTTGGTCAGATCCTGTCTGGAATTTGGGGACGACAGCAACATCGGTCAGACAAAACCGTCGATTGAAGATGATGTGGTCAATTTCATTGTGGAACTGTCCGCCAGGAGATTCCCATGTCCAACGTTTCACTTCAGCTTTCTGAAACTGTGAGTTCCCATGGAATAGTCTTGGTGGACATGATGAACTCAGATAGTCTCTCACCTTTGTTCGTTCCATTCTAGGCCATGGGTCCCAATGTGGAGTTCTTCAGCCGATCTTCTCGGTCCTATCTTGGCATTAAAATCACCGACTATGATCTTGTAGAAGGTGTGATCTTTTTTATAGAACTCCTCCAATTCCATGTAGAATTTCTCAATTTCATCTTCTTTTGTATGTGGATGTTGGTGCATAGACAATGAAAATAGAAATTGCTGGCAGTGGGCCACATCTCCTCAAGTGTAATCGTCCTATTCGGTTTGTTAGGCATTCAAATGAATCAATGTTGACAGCCATGTTCGTGTTGGACAAGGACACCAACGCCGCGCGACGCCTCTTTTCATCACATGTTCCAAGGAACAATTCTTCTCCGTGTCAAATACAGCATGATGTGACTGATGCCTCCTCGTCTCAGTCAGACCAATGATGTCGCATTTGATCTTTCTTGCTTGCAGCATCAGATCCTCAATATATGCTTCCGTTGCCAGTGTACATGCATTGAAAGTACAGACAGTCATTTTAGTCCTTCTTCGTTTTGGCAGCCTAGGACAGCCTTGAAATTTTATCAGGCACTGCTTGTTTGCCTTTCTTACTGCTGCCATATTAAGGGCTCTTTTCGGGTCAGGAAAATAAACATTTTTGTTACTGGATTTGGCATATCGAACACGCATCGGACAGCTTGCCAGGCTCTGCCATGCGGGCACTATATTCTCATTACTTTGTGGGCTCTCTCAGAGGGGTGGGTAGAATATTTGTAGTTTGGAGGTAAGTTGCGCCGGTCACAGCAGCAGCCGCGTAACGGGAAAGCTGGTTTCTGCTCTGCTGGCAGGT